>CM032352.1:0-431870 GCA_019023105.1 Diglossa brunneiventris
AAATATTTATATATTGGTATATTAGTAGTAAGTGTTTGAAGAAGTTAAGAGAACTTTAAAAAAATACTGATATTTTAAGGAATAGAGTAAAAAATTAAAATTGTTTGATATTAATAAGCAACTACTATTTTGTGTGCTCTTTATAAAGATAGAAATAATAGAGATTGTAATGAGAATAGAATTTTTTATTAAATTGTGATGTAGTAAACTGTACTTGTTTTTACTTATGATTATGTGTTTTATTAGTGTTATTTTAGTTGTTTTAATGGAGTTGTTTCATTTTTTTAAGAAAATTAACTATATACTTCATTGCTTAGATAAATGATTTTGAATAAATTCAGGAGAAGTTATATTAAATAACATTTAAATTTAGAATTCATTAATTCTGATAGTAAAGAATAATAAACCTAGTTAGTAGAACATTACAGTGATAAAATGAAATTTTAGAATATTTAGACTTAATGTAGTGAAATTTATTTGGTTTGATTTTATTAATACTTGAGTTATTGAAGGTTGTTATTTATAATATTGAAGTTTTGAAAGTGTTTTGGAGAAACTTTAGATTGTTGAGTTACTATTATTACCTATATCTTTACATGGTGGTTTTATTTATTGGGAGCTGTGTTTCTTGTAAAAGACTTTTATTTATGTTCTATTTAGAATGGTACTAATTTGCATAATGGTTTTTTTGTATTTAGGATATTGATTAGATTTTTTATAGTTTTTTGTGGGCTTTGAGTAATATTTACTTATATGTTTAGGTTTTTTATATTTGAAGTATTTTTAATGGCTTTTGTTACTTTTTAAAGAGTTTTTGATTTAGAATTTGAAGAGTATTTGGTGTTTGGAGGAAATAAATTTGGAGTTATTTTTGATATGGTGAGTTGTATTTTTAATGTTAATAATGATCTACTTTTGGTACATTAGTTTTGATTTTTTTGTTTGGTTATGGGGAGGTCTCTTGTGTAAGCCTGAGACTGGTATTAGGACTTTTTGTCTAATGTTTTATGGGTCTGTTAGGAGGAGGTGTTATTTTAAGTTTTATAAAATGTACTGAGAATCAGTTAAAATCAAGGAAGAAACAGGATGGTAATTGAAGGTGTTGTGTTTTAAGAGTTTCTGAATCTTTTTTATAACTGCTTGAAATAAGGTGAGCTCAATCTACTTTTTCTGCCCCACGAATGGCATGACCTGTGCCCACTGCTCACGATTCACCCAACCAAATCAAGAGCAAATGTTGGCTGGGCTTTAAGAGCTTGAAATACTTAGAAGCAAAATAAATCACATTTTTCTCCTGTGTTTTCTTTTTTCTTTCAGATGCTGGACTTACCTCTGTGGACGTGCACTGAGCTCTCACTGCAGGAACCTGTCAGGCCTCGGTGGCTGTGAGTTCATGCTCTTACTCACTGGGGAATTGGAAATAATTAATTAGTTGCAGAATTAGTTTAATTCATTAATGGCAGAATTAATTAATTATGAAGCCTTTCCCCTTTTGTGCCTGCTGTGTGGGACAAGGGCAGAGAGAGCGAGCAAGAGACGGCCTGGGGCTGGAGAGGGGCAGGAGAAAGGCAGAGGGACCTCCCTGGTGCCACCAGGGCACCTGTGGGAACAGAAGGGACCCGTGAGGGCAAGGGCAGGTGAGGAGGGGACAGTCTGGGGCAAAACCCGGGTTCACCTGCAGGGAAACGAGTAAGGGACATTTGGAGGGAAAAGCTGAGGTGATGAGTCCGCCCAGCTCGGCCAAGCGGGACCAGAGGTGAAGGCCGATCCAAAGCCAACCCTTCACAACCTCTGAGTCCCAGAATAATCCTACAAGTTGCCTGTTGAGGAATAAAAATACATAGAAACAGAACCAGGAGCAAACCAGAAGGCTCCTGGGAATCCCATTACAGTGTTGCCATAGCCTTTTTAACAGGTTTTTTATTACAACACTGCATTTCTCTGTCGGGATCGTTCACTCTGTGGGCTGTGGGGTTTTTTGGCTCTGAGCTCCCTCACGGTGGCCCCGACACTGCCCAGGAGCTGGGAGGGAAAGCAGAGTCAGGGCTCCCGGCAGGGACAGGGCGTTTTCCCCCAGAGCAGATCCCGCGGCCGCCACCAGCCTGGCCAGGAGGGATCCGCTCTGGCTCCGGCAGGCCAGGAATGTTCTCAGCCGATTCCGCTGACATTCCAGCGGCCTCATCTCCCCGGCGCTTCCCCACGCCCTCTCCCGCCCCTCCTGCTCCCAGCTCCCGCCCATTCTGAGGGGAATTTGTCCCGCCAGCACCAGGGGAAGGACACCAGCTGCCACCCTGGGACTTGGATTGTCCCTCTGGGCAATGCTGGCTGCTGGGATTCAGAGCATTCCATGCATTTGACTGCTGAAATTTCCCAGCCCAGGGGTTCTAGCTGACAGGGCAGCACAAAGATTGTTCCCTGTGTGGTGCCCAGATTTGGGGTTTGGTATCAGCTTTGCTAGTTCAGATGAGTTATACCCACAGCCCCAAATGCCCTGATGAATTCCTGCTGGAATAACCCGACAGTGCCTCACGGAGAGTGGAAATTCCCATGCAGAGGTACCACTTTTACACCAGCTGTGCCAGGAGCCAGCAGAGATTCCAGGGAAGCTGAGTGGGATCGGGACAAGGACAGCTCTATATTCCATAGAACTTGCTTTTTAAAACCCTTATCCCCCAGCTCCACTGATGTCCCTGGGGTCACTTGACACAATTCCATGGAACCCAGCTGATGTCACCCCCCCCTCACCAGAGCTCAGGCTCCAGTTGATATTTTAAAGCAGGACAAGGCGGTGGCTGGATGCACTCCCAGCCTGTGCTGAGGCAGCACACCTCTCCCTGAAGAAGCCCAGCTCCTTTCAGAACCTCAGCAGTAGCCTCTACACATTTTTTCCCCCCAGGAAAGGGATGCACATCCCTGCCTTCAGCACACCTCCAGTGGGACCCACCTGCAAAAGTTTTCCTTCACTTCTGCACTTCCTGGAAATTTCCAAACTTCATCCCACTCGAGCCTCTGATTTTAAGGCATCTCCAAGGTATAGTGCTTGGGATTCAATATCTGTGAGGGAAGATGGCCTTGGCTTTAATGCTGCTGAGGGACGCTGGCCTCAGGCTGGAAAGGAGAGAGGAGATTTGGGGTAGCTGAGACATACCTGGCACTGTGTGGGAGCTCTGGGAGGTCAGAAACGGGAACTGCTGTCTGAGCCCTCTGCAAACGGCCCGTGCCTCCATTCCAGGTAATGCCAGCTGCTCCTTGGGCTCCTTCTGGGCTGTCGGTGGCGTCTGTCCCGGCTGAAGGGACATAGGCAGCCCTTTAGCCATGTCCGTACCAGCGCTGTCCCGGTACCCCGGTGCCCACGCCGGAACGTGTGTTCGGCACGCTGCCTGCACAGCTCCTCCCTGCACATCCAAGGGCGTGAGGGCTGCCAGCCCTTCGGGCGCTTCTGGCCTCCTCCAGGCCCACACCGGGCACAGCCGGAGCGGGAGCAGCGGCCCCAGCGGAGCGGCTGCTCCCGGCCGCGGCGCTGCAGCCCCGCTCGTTCGGCGGGGATTGCCCGGGGATGCGGACACGGAGAAGGGGGATGCGGGCGCTGTGGCTCTCACAGGGCAGCGCGGTGGCCGCGGTGCTGCCGGGCCCTGAGGGGGGCTCGGTGTTCCGGCGGGGCTGAGGGGCGGCGCTGTGTCCGCCAGGGGGCGCCCTGCGGGGCGGGCGGCGGCGCTGAGGGAGCGGCGGAGCCCATGGAGTCCCGGGGCTGCCGCAGGGCGATTCCCTGCCCTACCCGTTTCCAGACGCGATCCAGGGGTTACCTCAAGGAAGCGCTGTCTTCCTGGCGGCCCGGCACCATCATAGGCCAGCCTCGCCGCTGCCCAGAGCCCCGGCGGGATCCCAGCCCCGCACTGCCCGCAGCCAGACTGGCAGCGCCGGGCTCGGTCCCAGCGCCCGTCCCGGAGCGGCTCTTCCCACCTGCAGCGATGCCGTCCGATCCCGGTCCCAATCCCGCCTCAACCATCCCGCCCCAGCACCCACACCTTGCCCGCTTCCACAGCAGACACCGGCAGGACCAAGACCCGAATCTCCGGCCCCCAATCTTGATCCCGTCTTACCTGAGCACCTCGGGCTCCACACAGCACTAGCCCCCGATCCGGATCTCCTCGCAGCGCTCCGACCGACGCTCCCGCAGCACCCCGAGACGAGCATCCCCGAAAAAGCGGGACAGGCGCGGATCCGCCGGGTTTTATGGGCGGGTGGGGGGCGGGGGGGAGGCGGGGGCCCGAAGGCGGGGCCGGCACAGGTGTGAGGGGCGGGGCCTGCACAGGTGTGAGGGACCTCAGTGCGGCTGCGCGGGGCGGGCCTTGGGGGATTTAAGGCGCGGGGAGGGCCCGGCGGAGCCATTTGCTCCTCGGCGTTCGGTGGGGGAGGTTGTGGCCGGCCGGGGCCCTATATCTCTGTTCCTCTATGTTTTCTTCCGCGTTTCTTTTCTTTTGTATTTCTTTTTCCCTATACCTCTCCTTTCTCCCCTCCCTTCCTCCCCTCCCCCCACCCCTACACCCCCCCCCCCCCAAACCCCCCCCCTCCCTCTCCCCCCTAGCCCTCCCCTCCCTCCCCCCCTACGGCCGCCCCCCGCCCCCCCTCCATCCCACCTCTCTCTTCCCCTACTACCCTACCCTACCCTACCCTATCCCTCCATCCCCCCCTCTCCCTTCCCTCCCCAACCGGGCTCCCCCCCGCCCCGTCCCCTGCCGCCCTGCACACCCCGAGCACTCCCCCCCTTCCCCTCACGGACCCCTCCGCTCCCCTATTCCCGTTCTCCATTCCCCGCTCTCCTTCGTCTCTCGCAGCAGCGGGGCTCGGGGTGCCGGGCAATAATAAAGCCCTGAGGGCCGGAGCCCGGCGCCCGCCCCGCTGGGTCCCCACACGGGGCCGGACCCGCTCTGCGGATCCCCCCATTCCAGTCCAAAACACCGCCCCACACCGCAGGGGTTCCGGCTGTCCCAACATCACACTGGGGGGGTGGGGGGTGCGGGTTACAGCGGCCCCCTCATTAGGAGGGGTTCCGGGGGGGAGGGGGGGCGGGTTAGGAAGGGCCCCCTCATTAGGAGGGGTCCTTGGGGAGGGGGGGGGGGGATAGGAAGGGCCCCCTCCGGAGGAGGGGGTCCCGGGGGGGCGGGGCGGGCCCCCTCCGGAGGAGGGGGTCCGGGGGAAGGGGTGGGGCGGAGGGGGGGCGTCCCCCTCATGGCCCCGCCCCCCCCTCTCCCGGACCCCCTCCGCCGGACGGGTCCCGACCCGGCCCCTCCCGGGGACCCCCTCCTCCGGACCGGGGCCCGGGGGAGGGAGGGGGGGCGGGTGGGGTGGGGGCCGGGAGGGGAGGGCCGTTCGTGTGTGTGTTTGTTTTTTTTTTTTTTAACACGTGTTTCACGGCGCGGAGCGACGTACCCCCTTCTGCTTCCCCCCCACCCCACCCGCCCCCCTCCCTCCCCCCGGGCCCCGGTCCGGAGGAGGGGGTCCCCGGGAGGGCCGGGCCGGGCCCCCGTCCGGAGGAGGGGGTCCGGGAGAGGGGGGGCGGGGCCAGGAGGGGGGGATGCCCCCCCTCCGCCCCACCCCCTTCCCCCGGAACCCCTCCTCCGGAGGGGGCCCGCCCCGCCCCCCGGGACCCCCTCCTCCGGAGGGGGCCCTTCCTAACCCCCCCACCCACCCCCAGGACCCCCCCCTAATGAGGGGGCCCTCCTACCCCCCCCACCAAGGACCCCCTCCTCCGGAGGGGGCCCTTCTTAACCCCCCCACAACCACCCCAGGACCCCCTCCCTAATGAGGGGGCCCCCCCCCCCGGGACCTCCTCCAAACAAGGGGGCCCCCAAACCCGACCCCCACCACCCCCGGGACCCCCTCCAAACGAGGGGTCCCCGTGTGATGGGAAGCGGAGCCCCGGCGGTGTCCCCTGAGTTCACAACCATGGGAACTCCATGGGGACAGCACCGGCGGCTCCAGCGGGGCCGGGGGCGCCGGACTCCGGCCCTCTGGGCTTTATTATTGTCGGCACCCCCAGCCCCGCGGCTGAGGGGAAAGAAGGAATGGAGAGAACGGGAAGAGAGGAGCGATAGCAGGGAGGAAGGAAAGCGAAAGGGGAAGGGAAAGGCCGGCAGGGGAGCAGAGGGACAGTAGACAGAGAAGGGAGAGAGGGGGAATAGAAGGGGGCAGCGGGATAGGGACAGGACAGGACAGAGGAGAGCGGGGAGTCAGGTTTAGGGGGAGAGGAGGGGAGGGTCTGGGGGACAAAGAAGAAGAATACGGGAGGAGAAGGAAGAGTAGAGGACGGGACAGGAGGGGAGGCCGAAAGGGGAGGAGAAGGAAAGGGGGGAAGAGAGAGAAGGGGAATACAGGGAGGAGAAGGAAGGGTAGAAGGGGGCACAGTAGGGGAGGCCGAAAGAGGCGGGAAAGGAGTCGGCTTTGAGGAGGAGAGAAAGGGGGGACAGAGAAAAGCAGAGAAAGAAGGGGAATACAAGCAGGAGAAAGGAAAGGTAGAGGGGGAAAAGGAGGGGAGAAGAAGCTGCGGAGCGGGGAGAGGACACCCGTCCGCAGCGTGCTCAGAGTGAGCAAATGGCGGCCAAGGCGATTTCCGGGTCTTTAATAACCTCGGCCCGCCCCGCGCAGCCGCCCTGGGATCCTGCACACCTGAGCCGGTGCCGGGACCCGCCCCTGAAGCTCCGCCCCCGGCCCCGCCGACGAGCCCCGGGCCCGCCCCCGGCCCCGCCTCACGGAGCCCCGGGCCCGCCCCCGGCCCCGCCTCACGGAGCCCCGGGCCCGCCCCCGGCCCGCCTCACGGAGCCCCGGGCCGCCCCCGGCCCCGCCTCACGGAGCCCGGGCCCGCCCCCGGCCCCGCCTCACGGAGCCCGGGCCGCCCCCGGCCACGCCTCACGGAGCCGGGCCGCCACCCGGCCCCGCCTGACGGAGTCCCGGGCCCGCCCCGGCCCGCCCCGCCGTGCCCGGGATGGGAGCGGGGCGATCGCTCGCGGCTCCGCCCATGTCCTATAGACAGGCCCCGCCCGTGTCCCTCAGACCGGTCCCGCCCGTGTCCCCAGACCGGTCCCGCCCGTGTTCCCCGGGCCGGCCCCGCCCGTGTCCCTCAGACGGTCCCGCCCGTGTCCCCCAGGCCGGCCCCGCCCGTGTCCCCCAGACCGGCCCGCCGTGTCCCTCAGACCGGCCCCGCCCGTGTCCCCCAGACCGGCCCCGCCCGTGTCCCCCAGGCCGGCCCCGCCCGTGTCCTCAGACCGGCCCCGCCCGTGTCCCCCGGACCGGCCCGCCCGTGTCCCTCAGACCGGCCCCGCCCGTCGCACCGCGCCGAACCGGGGCTGCTCCCGGTGCCGGCGGAACCGGAGCGCTGAGGCGGGCCCGGGGATGGGACCGGGGTTCTGGCTCGGCTCCTGTCGGTGTCGCCTGTCGGGGGGTCCCGCGGGGGCGCGTGTGTGGGGCGGGAATCGGGACCGGGATGGCCGCGGGCGGCGGGAGCTCCAGAACGGAGAGGCTCCACACGGACGGAACCGGCCGGGCCGGGGGGAGCCCCGGGCCGGCCCCAGGACCCCCGGACCCCGCCGCTCCCCGCGGTGCCACCGAATTATTTTTCCCAGTGTAGGCCGAGAATTCTTTATGTGAAAACTCAAAACTCAAGGATGCGGCGTCTGAGGGGAGAGGAGAGATTCTGGTATAAATTCAAAACGCAATGTGCAAACTAAATCTATGGAGCAGCCCCTTTCCTCTCCCAGACTGGTTTCTGTGGGCTCGTCTGTGATTCCAACTGCTCCGATGGGATTTTCAGCCTGTGGGGCTGTAATGACTTGCCCGGTGCTAAGCACGACAGGAAATAATGGGAAAACATCTCTGGATCAGGCAGTGGAGCCTCTCAGTAAGCGTGTCCCCAAAGTCTGGCAGCATCTCCGGGGGGAATTTGAGGGCTCCCAGCACAGGCCCCCGGCACAGGGCCCCTTGCTTCCCCAAGTTCCCTTTAATCAGGATGATTGTTTGGGGGAGGAGCACCCAAAGCCAGCGGAACTGGCCTTAACCACTTTCTGTGGGACCTCTCCTCTCTTCCTCACCAAATTCCCACTGTCAAAAGCCATCCCCTCAGTCTCTCCAAGGAATTGGGGCTGCATTTCCCAATCCAGCAGGGCAGAAATGCTGTTGTCCTTATTGTATATCCTAATTGCAGTAATTGCTTAAGAAATAATTGAAAGGAATTAAAGGAATGAAGAGAAATCAAATAAGAGCTGCCAGCTCCAACTAAGGGATGCTCAAACCCCTTATCAATAATTTGCTTTAATTAACCAACTCAAAGTAATTAACACCACATTGATACAGTATGACTCTTTTTAATGGAGTTACAGATAAATATTGCAGAATGTAAAAACCTTTATAAACCCAGGAACTCTTTTAAGAGATAGACAGTGTACAGCTGCAGAGAGTCCCGGGATTCAGGAGCAAAACCGCAAAGTTTTCACTCTTTAGCATCTTCCACGGTGTGGTCACTGACAGCAAACGTGGCTTCGGCCTCGGGAAGGCACGGGGAGTCAGGGATTTCACGGATCCTGGTGTCACCTCAGCCTTTCAGCAGGCACAGCCTGCAGGGAGAGGGAACAAAACGGGTCAGAATGGACAGCCTAATTCCAGAAAATCATCACCATTCACAAAGCGTGAGGCAGAGCTGTGAGAACTTCCCCAAAGGTTCCTTTCCCTGCGGGCTGAGGGCTCCAAGCTAAAGGCACAGCCTGGACCTGCCATGGACAGCCCACGGGAACCCCAGAAGGAAAAGCTACTGGGCCAATTCCATCAGACATTCCAAACTCAGGCTCCTCACCTGCTGGGGGAAGCACATCTTCCCTCCTGTGGGTTTTTTGGGATCTGCAGTGAACTGCAGGGGGAAAAAACCAAACCCCAAGTATCTCCCACGACTGGAACGGAAAAGTGAGGGAAAAGGACGGAGGGGCAACTCCTGGTGTGAGGAACTGGGATCCAACCCCTCCAATGCAAGGGAAGCAGAGGCTGAGTGACAAAGCCCTTGGGCCCGGTTTGCTGGGAGTCACAGGAAAGCTGCTGGGTTTATTTTGGCAGTGAAGCCGAGCTGGTCATCGCCTCGTCGGCCGGGTACGGCAGCGGCATCCGCAGGGACCTGGGCAGTGCGTCTGCCTGGCAGGGGCTCCCCGCTTCCCGGGAATCTCTGTGCCACAGGGCACTGGCACTGGCCATTGAAACAGCTCCTACCGGGCCTTTCACAAGGCAAGATGGGTTTTCCATACAGCAAATGTTTTTTGAATTAAGGAGATAACACTACACTCAACTGGAGAAGAAAAAAGTGAGATCAGTTACATTTTCCTAAGCCAGGCAAAAAAACCCAAAAAAACAAAAAAACAAAACAAAACAAAAAAACCAACCAAACAAAAAAAAACCACAAAAAAACCCACCCACCAACAATAATAACAATGAAAAAAGCCCAACATATTAAGCATATTTCAAGAGAGTTTAAATCAGATTGAGGTGACTTGGAAAGCTTGAAAAGCTGCAATGCTGCAAAAATCTAATGCTGCAAAAAAAGCCTTTTCTTACATCACATTTTAGCCCTGAACTTGCAAAAAGCCCCTGCAAACTAACAATTCACCACGTATAGTTATTGAGCCATTCCTGTTTTTGAGCACGAGTCAAGCTAAAGCTATGGAGACAAGGAAAACTCAGCGCTGTTCCTTTGGCAATGACAGAACCACAGGGAGGTTTTCATTAGCTTAGGAAAACGCCCAGCATTTTCAGTAGATACTGAATAGCAGGGAAGGCAGGAGATCAATGTTTTGCTTCCAGAGACAAGAACTGAAATAAGTATTGACATTAAACCAGCAGTCTACAGATTGTCTGATCAGAAGCGTTTATTAAGAAAACCCCTGGGGTTTCCTCTTCAGGGACACAAGAGGAACTCCTTGGCTGGGACACAGCCTCGGTCAGCACTGCTCCCCCACCACACAGGCCACCCACGGCTTCCAGCCCCTCACAGTCCTTGCAAAGCTCCCAGGGATCCCAGAGGATCGCAGGGCCAGCCTTCACCTCTGCCCTTCTCCTGCAGCTCAGCGGGTTTCCTGTCAGACCTGCCTTTGCAGCGCAGCCACACGCGACTCCGCGGTGCTCAGCCTTGTCTCCAGAGCCTTGATCAGCATGTCCACCTGCAAAATGACCAGGTGCTGGGTCACACACACACAAAGAGCACGTGTGGATGTCAGAAAGGGCTCAAGTCTCATCTCACATCACCAGTTCCTTTCATTTGACTCTTTCCCTGCTCATTTCATCCTGTGAAAGCTCACCCAACTCTAACACTCCCTGTCCACTTCTTCCAGCCCTGGTGTCAGAGCCACACACTCAGCTTCTGCTGGACAACCTTCAGTTTCCAACTTCCTTAACACTATTTGCTCCCAGCTCTTCCTACCTGCAGTCACCAGATTTTAGTAGAGCAAAACATCACTTGATTGATGATGTTGTAATTCAATACAAAGCTACAGCAAAAGCATTAAGTCCATTTGCGCAAAAGGCAGAAGAAACGTGACTAAAAGTGAAGTGAAGATCTGGAGAGGTGAATCAGAACTAACTAGAAACAACGTATCATAATAATGAGACATAAATAGGAACCTAATGCTGTGCCTGATAGACAGAAAATGCTAATTACCATGAAAATGGAAGGAAAGTTACTGAAAATCTTGCATAACACAAGGTACCAATGACATGAAGCAGACCAGTACACGCCACAATGCACTGAATTACTCTGGGTGAAATAAGCTGTTCTGCAGAAACTACTGAAGCACATTAAGGTTTCACAGAGGTGAATTAAACAAATTATTAATTATAAGGTTAAATCTCACCCTTTCCAGCACCTCTTCCAAGACAGCTTGACTTTCCAGAGTAAGTGGTTCCTCATGGATGACAGCTTGCTTTCCCGGGGTGCCTAGAGTATAGCTGAGATGCCACAGCTCAGATCATGCACAGATTCCCACCCTGAAGCAAAAATCCAAACACAGCACTCCTCCAGACCCCTGAGAGATAGCCATGGATCCTGGGGCTGCAGTGAAAAATTGCACAGACACCGAGAACAACGCAGGGCTGGCTGGGAGAAGCAGCATTACTCTCCAAGAAAAGTGCCATTCTGCAGCCAGGTCAGTGCTTTAGGGAATTCTACTGCCAAAAAATAAGGTATCATAGCTGTGGAATTAAGAAAAAACCAAAAGCACTGTCCAGAGCAAGAGGGTGAACATCCACAGCAATACAGCAAAATGAATGGGAACTTCAGAAAAAAAACAGAGACATTAAAACCAGTTCAGGTGAACACTGTCCATCAGAACAAAGCTTGCAGAAAAGAACTCCGGCATAAAGCCTCGATTCACTACATAGTTATTGAACAATACCTTAGGACCACTTTTAAGTGCTATAAACCGACTAAACCCAAGCACACTTTCATTTTCTAGACAGATTTTAAATGGCTGAGTGAGAGCCTCAAGCACATACTCAGCTGTCAGATTTGCCTTTGCCCCCCTTAGAGACAGAGCAGATGTGGCCAGCACAGGTCAGACCTGCCCCAAGTTCTGCCTGAGCCCCTCTGGCCACGCTGCCTGCTGGTAATGCTGACCCCAAAGGGGCTCCAGACAGGCCTGTCTGGTGCTTGGTTTGTGTACTCTTCTGAGAAAACGAGAAGGAACCCTCCCGTGCCCCGGACCTGGGGGTATTTTCTTGGCAGGAATGCAATTTCTCATACAAAAGGCAGACCTGGCTGGTTTGGGTTTGTTTATTTTTCTAGAATTTGCCTTACACGGTGATGTTCCTCAGAACTGAGCACTATGATGCCAACAGCAGCAATACAGAAAACCACTCTGGGGCAGAGCAGCAGAAAAAGCCACCTCCAGACTTCCCAGAGATAGAACAGGAGAACCCTCAGTGCAATCCTGGTGAGTGAAGTGGAGCTGGCACACAAACATTCTGTATTTACCTTTCAACAGAGTCAATAGTGAAACAGAACAAATCTCTCTTGTAGTCGAGGCTCCTCGAGGTGCACCTGTAGATGCTGCCGAGTGTCTTTGAGCAGCCAGAGCAGAATAAGGTTTCCACTAAGCTGTAAGTGAGAAACAACACTGATTCAGAAAAAATAAAAGGAAGCACCTTGTCCCATCCCTTTGCTAAAAAAAAAAAAATCCCCAAACAATCATGCACTATAATTTTTTTAAACATTCATTCTTGCTTTACACAGTGTAAATTATGAGCACTCATCTTTCAGCCTGAATTTGCAGCAGCTCCTCAGGCTGACTGAACTCAGCAAGACCAGATCAAAATCACTAAAGATCAGAATCACTAAAGATCAGAATCACTACATTGTGGAAGGGACCTTAAAGCTCATCCAGCACCATCCCTGCCATGGCCACCTCCCGCTGTCCCGGGCTGCTCCAAGCCTGGCCTTGGGCACTGCCAGGGATCCAGGGGCAGCCACAGCTGTGCCAGGGCCTCAGCACCCTCCCAGGGAAAAACCTCTTCCTGATACTTAATCTAAACCTTCCTTCATCCTAAGGCCATTCCCCTTGTCCACCACTACATGTCCTTGTGAGAAATCCCTCTGCCTCAGGCCACAAAGTACACACCACACAAATCAGTGTTCCAGGGCCACAGCAGCCCTCCGGGCCCTCCACCGGGCCTGTCCCCAGCGTCTTCCCCGGGAACCCCCGACCTCCCCGGGGCTGTGCCCAGCCACGGCCGGCCCTCCCCATCCGCACTCGCCGGGCAGGTTGGAGATCTTCCGCTCCGGCTCCACGGCGACGCTGGCGGCCGCACCTGCAGCGGCAGGGAAGGAGGGAGGCATGGCGGCCGTGAGGGGAGGCGCGGGGCGGGGGGCGGCACTCACTGCGCAGCAGGATGCAGCCGCTCTCCTCGTCGTTGGACACCCAGCTGGACGTGTCGCCCACGGGCCGCCGGCAGCCGGCGCACAGGAACACCATGGGCATGGGCGCCTCGTCCGCCCGCTCCCGCTCCCGCTCCGCCCGGCCGGCGCCCGGCTCCAGCAGCGACAGCGACTGCTCCAGCGCCGGCCACAGCGACAGCGGGTCCTGCTCGCCCGCCGAGGCACCGGCCCTCAACATCGCCTTCGAATCGCCCGCCGAGGAAGCGGCAGTGACTCCGGACATGGCCCCGCAACCGCTCCGGGGCCGGCCCCGGAACCGCTCCCGGAGCCGCCGCAGCACCGAGGCTGCCCCGGAACCGCTCCCGGAGCCCCCTCAGCACCGCCCGTGCGCGTTTAGACCTCGTGAGGTCATGGAACCAGAGCAAAGGATGTGGGTATTCCGGTACATGAAGCGTTTTATCGAGTCACTGCTAAGTCAGAGAACTTCCCGAGCTGGAAGGGCCCCACAGGGACCATCCAGTCCCGTCCCTGTTCCTGCCCAGACACCCCAACAACCCCACCCTGAGTATCCCTGGAGCGCTGTCCAGCGGCTCTGGAGCTCTGTGGGGCCGTGCCCATTCCCTGAGGAGCCTGGGCAGTGACCAGCACCCTCTGCCGGTGAACCTTTCTCTAAAATGCAGCCTAAACCCCTCCAGACCCAGCTGCAGCCGTTCCCTGGCTGCTGTCCCTGGTCACGGGGAGCAGAGCCCGGAGCTGCCCCGCGGGAGGAGCCTCAGCCCCGGTGAGCTCTGACCTCGGCCCCCTCCAGGCTGAACAGGCCCTCGGCCACTCCTGGTGTGGCCCCTGCAGAGCCAGCCCTTTCCATCAGACACATTCGGGAATGTTTTCCAGCCCCGCCGTGCTCAGGAGCTCCCAGGACAGAGCACTGCTCTGAGGGAAGGGCCTGTGATCCAGCTGGCACTTGTCCACACTGTCCCTCGGTTACAGGGCGCCCGCCTCCGTTGAAAACATCCCGAGGAATAATAACACGAGTTACTGTCTCACGGATGTTTCCAGTCCCCGGGCAGTCCTTGAGCCGCGGGACCCCGAGCGATTGGCGCAGGCACGGGTTGTGCAATTCCCTTTCTGAGGGCAGTGCAGCACGATGAGGCAAAGCAGTGGGTCGGAGTTCTGGGCTGGCTGAAAAGGCACCACTGACATGGCCAACAGGACAAACTCCTCCGAGTACTTCTGGTCTTACGAATATTACTGGGATTACATAGATCCAATTCCAGTAGATGGAAGCAAGCTGAAGGTTAATAAGTGTAAGTATTGTGGAGTGGTAGGTGCTAATCTAGCACAGGGAAAATGTTGCTTGTCTCACTGACCTGGTTTTGTTTCCTTGCAGTAGAGTCCATGCCAGTGCCTGCTTTGTGTGAATGGGTGTTTGCCTTCAGGCTGGATAATTACTAACAAACACTCTGGGCTTTATCTTACAGTATCTGAAGCTATAAGACCGCTGACACTGATTCTTGTTTACAAGGACAGATTTTTCTTTTTTTTAGTCATTTGCTGAGGGAAATGGGATTACTTGAGAATCTGTAGTGTGGGATGCTAGTTACCTGTGTGCTACTGCCACCAAAGTTCGCTGAAGGAGCAGAGGTTTTCATAAAAACACTGTGTTTTCATCTTGGGACAAGGCTGACATTGCAACTGGTAAGCATTCAGACTTTTAGTAAAGGAAATGTACATTTCCACTAGCCAGGAACACTAAGCTGCAAACATATTCTTTGACCTTCCCTCCCATCCCTGAGGATGGCTGAAACTGTTCAGATGTGGATTCAGAAACTCATTTTTTCCCCAAGGTTATTACAGTGCAATTATTATATATTCCAGGAAAATGTGATGGCCTTTCAGAATATCTTCATGACTCTCTCACTAACAATGCAAGAAACTGCCTTTCTGATGGTGAAAGCTGAGTTCTGTGTTAGGAGCTGCTTGTCCTTTGCTTGCTTGGACAGCAGCAGGGAAAAGGAGCAGAAACTTCCTCTAGAAAAGCTTTTCTGTGCATTCAGATCAGCCAAGGGTTTATTGCCTCCAGACTTAGAGCACCACACCTTAAAGAAAGTGGTGTGAATATCCACATCCCTCCATACAGAAAATCTTGCTCTCTAATGCTGCAGAGCAACATTTGGTGCTGCTGGGACCAGGAGCAGCTCATCTAATTCTCTTAATTTTGCAGTTAGGGCAGATGATTACCCCCAGATTCCACTGGGGAAACCCCAAACTGCTGAGCTGAGCGAGATGTAAGTCTCTGGCATGTGGCTGGCGTAGCAAAACCCAAAAACCAGGAATAAACCTTTCCCCTGATGTCTCCTTACTAACATTTTCCTACCTCTTGGATCACCTGGCGCACAGCAGAGGTGGCACTTGAGTTACAGCACTTCCCTCCCTGGCAATTCATAGGGGATTTTTCCTCAGCTGCCTCGTGAAACCTGTAGAAACCGTGCTTCTGAGACAAGATGCTCACTCTCTGTTAAATTTAATTTGAATTTGTTGACAGTTTTGTGGAGGAATAGAGAGTGCATCCTCTTGGTACTATTATCCTTCCTCCTCCAAATCCCAGTGGGAGAGCAGTGGCTTACAAGTTCTAATGAAAACACCAAGGGAAACAATTCCACAGCTGCTTGGGATTTTTCACAGTTTTGAGTAAAAGTACCAGTCAAGCAATGAATATACTTTGCCTGTCCTTGCACAATATTTACATTCCTATACCTCGAGAAGCTGCTGCTAGGATTATTTGCTTTATGTGCTCTCAGTTTTGCCTCCTAGGTTTGTTTTTTTTCATTATTTTAATGTGAAACAGAGACCTGAATCTCTGCACTTCTTTTCCTCTGTTACGTGGCTGGTCCCTGAAACTTGTCGAGACTGAATTTGTCTCATTAAAATTAATCTAAACCCAGATAAAAAGCCATGGTCCCGCTTTCTATTTGTAGTGTTCTGCATCTCTCTCAATTTTGTACGAAAATAATGAAAAATCTTAATTGGCCCGTGACCCAATAGGCTGTTTAAAAGCATGCACACACACATGCACAAAAGGTGATGGTAAAACTTAGCAATAGGAAAGCTTTTTATAGATTGGTAAAGTATGAAAATGCATTATTCCAGTTTAAAAACAAACAAAAACCCCACAAACACACAACCCAAACAAAAGCAAGCAAGCAAACAAACAAAACCCAACTGACTGCAGAATTTAAGCCCAGGAAATTTTGGTTCAAGCTCCACCGGAGCCCTGGAGCCAATTTATTTAGCTTCAGTGAATTCCATTCAATCTATTAAAATTGTTTTTAAAAGATGAAGCCAAAATAGCTCTGAGAGGGAATTCTATAAATCCAAACTCTTAATTTCTGTCCCAGGGGTGTGGAACACTTCAAAGCTTTGGGCTTCTCAAGATGTCCCTGGGCAAGGGAAGAATAAAATAGGCTGCCCCTCCCCACTGATATTTCTCAGCCCAAACTCAGGTTTCTGGTAAGGGTAGAGCTGGGCCAGCTCTAGTTTTGGGTTTAAAAGGAGCTGGGCTAATTCCCTTAATCTCTTTGTGGCTTTGATGCCAACACATCCTGAACGTTTTCACAAAGAAACGCTCAATCAAACGTACCGGACCTGTTCCGGAGAACACAACGTTTGCTGTACTTTCAGAGGGAAGATTTATTTTAGCTCTGTCAATATTTGTCCCTGGAGCCAGTGACCCTTCTTTTTCCACCTCATGTGCTGGGAATCCAGGGCAGGACACTCAGACTTCCCAAGGCCACCAGGAAGTGGCCCCAGGAAGGAGCGTTTGTGGAACAGTGGCCAAAGGTGCCGTGGGGATGGGAGCGGATTCTCAGCGAGCCCAAGGCTCAGGCAATCAAACTGGCACAGCACTGGAGCCTGCAGGAAAGAGGAGCTCCCTCTGCTCCCCCAGCCACCTCACCCTCCCACTGTGGCACACCTGGGCACTGGCAATCTGTTCCTCAGATAAACCATGTGCTCCTGGCAGAGCAGGCAGCTGGGCACCAGAACACTCCAGAGGCTTTTCCCTCCCTCATCCCCACTGTTGGAGGCTCCCAAGACCTTTAACAAATTGGCACTTAGACCTCTCTCTCTGAAAGGAGAAATGAGTCAGAGGACATACCTGTAGTAGGGAGGGCAAATCACCTTGCTGTGTTTTATTTCTGCTGTGCAGAATGACAGAACCCCTCTGCTGTGCCCACAGACTCCATCGTCATCGCCTTCTGGGTCGGCCTCGCCGCCTTCGTGACGTTCCTTTTCCTTGTTCTGCTGTGCATGTCCTGCTCTGGATCTACACCAGCCAAGTGAGCACAGCCAGAGATACAGCAAGAATAATCAGAGATAAAGCAAGTGGATACCAGTGTGAAAAATAACCTGTGGGAAACACTCACTGCCTCGAGTGACGCAGCCGTGACACAGAACGTTTATAACTGCACAGAGGGGAAACTTCTCCTGTCAGTATTTGGCTGCAGGGTCTCTTGACCCACTGCTCCTCCTAAGGCATTTGCCCACTGCTCCTCCTTTTCTGACCAGGAAAATTCAGCTCAGCAGGCTGGGCAGAGATTCAGGATTAGGTCACAAGCAAGCAGAGGGAAACAGCGGTCAGAAGGAGCACTAATATTCCCATTTATTGGCACCCTAGGGCCTCTGGCATGCTCACAAAAGGTAACAGAAACAATGTAAAAAAAGGCAGTTTACCCAAATAAACCACAAAGCAGGAGGCAGACTAACAACACAACAGATGTGGAAATGGACGTTAAATTGCAGGGTAACAGAGGCATGTTAGCAAAAATTTACTGTTCCTAAAAAACTGGCAGGAGAAGTCTGTGTACATGAAAATCTCAGAGTGTTTGCAAGACTAAAACAAAGTATTGATTTTTAAAGTTTTTTTCACTTTTTCATCATATTACTGAGCAAAATACTTGGCTCAAAAATACACATATTTATCCCTCATGTATTCAATTTTGGCCATCAAAGGAGCCATTGTGAGCAAGGCAAGTCTAGAAATGTTTTCTGGAGTGCCCAGAAATCATTAATGAAAACCAGCATTCAGTGAGATTTGTTTAGGCTTTGAAACCATCCTATATTATCATTTTCCTAAGCTTGAAACATACTGTGAGAAAACAGTTTTAGGACTGAAGAAACTACCAAACCCAGTCACACACAAAACTCGCCCTTTTTGGTCAAGTTCTGTTTGTTTTCTCAGCCCCACTTCAATTCCACTCGCCCCAGTTCCAGCACCAGAACCCAGCGTGGTGCTGGAGAGAAGCCACCAGTGTAAACCTGCAGCCCCTGCCCTGCCGCCCGCTCTGCTGTGTCACCCAGCCCTGCCCTTGGCATGACAATGGCCCGGTGTCTGTGAGGAACCTCCTGTCCCTTTCCTGCTGATAATCCCGATGGACCCACCCAGCAAACGCCCGCTCACGTCACCGGCCAAGGCTGGAGAGCTTTCACCTTCATCCCTTCTGTGCTCATCCATCTCTGCCAGCCCAGGGACACTGGGCCCCTGTGCTCTCCCAGATCACCCATGTCCTGCTGAGAGGAGGCAGCTGCTCTGGGCACCCTGTGCCAGGGAACAATTCCTCATTCCCAAGATCCCATCCATCCCTGCCCACTAGCACTGGGAGCCATTGTCCCTCCATGCCTTGTCCCCAGTCCCTCCCCAGCTCTCCTGGAGCCCCTTCAGGCCCTGCAAGGGCTCTGAGCTCTCCCTGGAGCCTTCTCCTCTCCAGGTGAGCACCCCCAGCTCTGCCAGCCTGGCTCCAGCCCTGCAGCAGCTCCGGGGCCTCCTCTGGGCTTGTTCCAACAGCTCCACAGATTTCTTGTGCTGGACCCCAGGGCTGGGGCAGCTCTGCAGGTGGGGTCTCCCCTGAGTGGGGGAGAGGGCAGAATCCCCCTCACCTCCTTTGATGCAGGGTAGGTGCAATTTTGGCTGTGCACGCCATCCCTCTCCTCCCCCGGGGGTAACACCAAGGGTGAACTCCCTTGGCAAGGGCTCGGCGCCCTCCAGAGCAGAGTCCTGGTTCTTACCTGCACATCTGCACAGAAACAAGGCAGAGACTGACACGTGTCTCCCCAAAGGCCTGTCCCACAGCTGAATCCTGACACATGGAGAGCTCCTGGACTGGAATCCATGATCCAGCACACACTTCCCTGCAGTTCCCGATGATGCGGTGCCAGTTTCGGTGGGAGGGTTTGGGAGAGCGGGAAGGCTGATGCCTGTACAAGCCCTGCAGGGAGGGATCCATGTCCCAGGCCCTTTTGTCAGCACTGCACCACCCCACAGAAATAAGAGAAAAGGGACCACAGATTCCAAACCCATCTGCCTGCCAAGGCAGCTGATGATCACTCTGCTGGGATGCAGAGCATTAACCTTTGCCTCAATTATGTGTATTAACATCCAGCATGGAAGGCTTTTTCAGGTGTATCTTAGCTTTAGTTCTGTGATTCTGCTGGGCCGAGGTCAGTTCTCCCGCTGATTTTAAGATTCGGATAGCTAGCTGGTGGTATTTGGCTGCTGGATAGACAGGAAAGAAAACATCCTGTTTTGGTAAGAATTTTTTTTTTGGTCTTCCTTCTGTCAAACAAGGAGGAATCATGTCTTGAATACACCTGCAGCATAGCAAAGAAAATTCCAACCCTGCCTCCAGTGCTCGGCCTGCTGCTGAGACTTTGGGGCTTGTTTCTGCTTTTTGAATTACTCAGCTCGGTTCGGCTGAGCTCGGCTCGGTTCGGCTGAACTCGGAGCCGAACTCTCCGTTCGGCTGAGCTCGGCTCGGTTCGGCTGAACTCGGAGCCGAACTCTCCGTTCGGCTAACCTCGGCTCGGTTCGGCTGAACTCGGAGCCGCTCTGTGCGTTCGGCTGAGCTCGGCTCCCTGAGGGCGGGAAAGCGGCGCCGCCTCACGTTAAACACACAAACCTCGGTGCTCTCCTGCTGTCCTGTCCCGCGGTCGGCCCGGCCGTCGCACTGTCAGGAAAATTAATCCACAAACACCGTAGGTTTATGTCCAAAAGGAGACACTGGAGTCCTGTAACTTTATTTGAATATAAGGAGAGGCCATGGGCATTTCCCATGGGGTGTCTCGAGTTGCTGGAGGACGCAGCCTCCTTTTAATCCTAATTTCTCGGACGCATTTCCCTCTGTCTTCCCCATCCGCTGAGGTACTTGAGAGGTACAAACTTCCCCAAGTCGCCTGATACAGACCGTCTTCTGATGTGCATCCCCCTTCTTCTTCTTCTTTGTGTCTGTGATCTTTTTCTTCAAGCCCAGGAATTCAGCACGGCCTTGGGTGAGCAGCAGTCTCTGTCAATGAGTGGAATTCCTCTGGAATTTACGGTTCCGGTCATTACTTCTTTCACCTGTCAGTGTCTGGGTTTGCCTACCAGCAGCCCCTCAGTTTGTTTGTAAAGACAGCACCTCCTTCTCATTCCTTCCAGCACGGCCACGAACGGCAACGCGGGCTCGGGCAGGAGCTCATTAGGCAGTGACTGCGCTCGCGCTAATTAACGGGCACGAGAGCACCCAGGGCGGATCCCGGCGCAAGGACCGAGCGCTTGCCAGCGGAATGTGTTGGAATCACTGTGCGATCCCAGCGGTTTGAAGTTTGGGAATGCTGCGGGACGTGCTCAAGGCGTCAATAATGCTTTTTTAAAGAAAGCCACCAAGGAGCGGTGGAAGAAAACAATAAATAATATTGCCTATTTACTCTCAGTGTCTTTGCCTTTTGTGATGTTGGCCGGCTCCACGGGGGAAAATTAACCTCAGGAGGAGCTTTTGCTGCTGTTCTTGCTCGTGTGTTGGAATACAGCAGCGTCCTTGTTACTTTACACATCGGGAAATAAAAATTCAGCAGAATTTCAGTTCGGCTGGGTTCGGCCGAATTCGGTTAGGGGCGGTTCGACGGAGCTCGGCTCGCTTCGGCGGAACTCGGAGCCGCTCTGTGTGTTCGGCGCGCCTCGGCTCGCTTCGGAGACACTCGGAGCCGCTCGGTGTGTTCGGCGCAGCTCGGCTCGCTTCGGACACACTCGGAGCCGCTCGGTGTGTTCGGCGGAGCTCGGCTCGCTTCGGCCCAACTCGGAGCCGCTCTGTGTGTTCGGCGCAGCTCGGCTCGCTTCGGACACACTCGGAGCCGCTCGGGGTGTGCGGCGCAGCTCGGCTCGGCTCCCTGAGGGCGGGCAAGCGGCGCCGCCTCACGTTCAACTCGCCCAGCTCGGGGCTCTCCTGCTGCCGCCTCCCGCGGGCGGCCCGCCCATCGCACGGACACGGCCGGGAGCGCGGGGTGCCACAGGAGCTCATTAGGCTGGGACCGCACTCGCGCTAATTAGCGCGCACGACAGCGGGCGGCTCGGTTCGGCGGAGCTCGGCTCGCTTCAGGCAGCCTCGCAAGCCTCGCCTCGGCTCGCTCGAGGTCGTCAGCTTCGGCTGCTCTCGCCTCGCTTCGGCTGAGCTCGTTCCATTCGGCCGAAGGCGGCGGCGTTCGCTTGTGTTTTTAGAAATACCTTTCTATAGAGATTGTAAATTTCTAGATTTAGATTTCTATTTCTAGAATACTTCTATATTATTCCAAATAAAAACCCCGTCTCTAACCAAATGAATACAATAAAAGCCTTCTTTTAAACGAGATTGAAATATTTCTGTTTATACTTTGTATAATTATATTCACATTTTTATTTATCGTTTATTTTGATGCATTAATAATTGTATATCATATCTATAAAATCTTAAAATATATTTAAATTATTATTTAAATTGCGTGTCGTATCTACTGCCACAACTAATTTTTCTTATATTTTAAAATTTTCTATCTATCTGTATTTATGATATATTTCTATACTTAAATTTCTACCTTTATATTATTTGTATTTATAATTTTTATCATCCAAACCCTGCCTCTATTGACAAATAAAGAAACCCCGCTTTATTTAACTACTTCAAAAATATTTTTATATTTATAATTTTCATCTTGATATTTATCATTTGTTCTCTATGACATGAGAACATACCTGCTCCTGCCCCGCAGCGGGGCTCCCTCTCCTGGGGACCTTGGGGTGCCCCCGATGGCATCCGAGCCCCGAGTCTTCAGCCCCTTTTCCTCTCTTTAGAAACTGCACTGGAACTTTTTCCCAAAAACAAAGACATCACCCAAATCCTCTCCCCGAGTCCCAGACAGAGAGATGTTCAGTTATTAGTTGAGTGGGCAGCTGTTTCTTCAATAGAATGATAAACAATACGTCAACATTTGAGCTACAAGCAAATAGGCAAATCTGAACAAGGTACTGCTGGCCAACCACTGAAGTTATTTTGAAGCAATTTTTTAAACGATAAAATACTGATACCACAAAAATAAAGCAAAAAGCTAACTACTGGCTAAGAAAAAATTAACTTTGGACAACAACAACGTTCCAACAACACAGGCTTTTTCCCAATGTCGTACCTTAGAACTACCTCTCTTGGGAATTCTCATCGTGTATCCCAAAAGGAATAAACACCTCAGAGCGTCCTAAAGCAAAAAGCAGCACACACGAGCTGCTCCGCTCCTAGGAGGTCAGCAACAAATTCTGCTCAGTGAGGGTCTGCAAAAGAACTTTCAACCGATGAATTGAACTGATTGGAAAGGGATGTTTTCTAAGCACAGAAGCACAACAACAAACAAGCAGAAACTATTCTTAAAAACACCTGCAAGTTTTATTTAGCATCTATGCGACCGATTTCCACCCTGTGGCTTCTCGCTCGGATTTGTCTGTAGGGTCAGGAAGATGAGAATGCACACCCTGCCTTCCCTGAACCCCCCACAGCAGCCGAGTGCTGCTCGGTGCGTTCAGATCATCGGGAACTGGATTACACGTACCCGGATGGACTGGAATCCTCTGCTGGAGATTCGGGAGACGAGAGCAGGGAGGCGCTGACGAATGCCTTAACTGAATGTCCTGAACAGGAAAGTTAATGCCACTTTTAAGAAGAAACAGTGACAATTAAAATATGGTAAAACCATGCAGTCCTTGTATTAGAAATAAATCAGTTCTGATTAGAAAAAAAATCTTACTAGAACTAGGAAATCTGAAAGAAGATGTCTTGGTTTAGACATTTTTTAGTGGGAATGGAAACCACTTCCAAATCAGGATGGATGCTTTGTAAGACTTGGCAGGACCCCAACTTACAACTTACATCTTACTTAACTTACTTCCATCTTAACTTGCTTACATCTTACTTACTTAAATCTTACAACTGTAAGAAACATTTCCAAAGTCAATTTGGGACAGAAGGGGTTCTGATGCTCCCTCTTTGCCATTTCTCTTCTGAAAGCAGACAAATTAACGAAGGTTTTTGATGCCAGCAACCCTCAAATCATGGATGATTGAAAGAAAAATAATGTAATTTTCTTGTCTGCCTTTCTTTGACAAGTTTCCAGCAATGTGACAGCATGCATTGCTTTAATTCATCTTTATCAGTTTTGAGTTTCTGTGTCTTTTTTTGTGGGACAACTGATGGGGGCAGGTAGGAGGGGAGCTAAGCATTTTTAGCAACTGTAAATAAATGCAGAGTGTGACACAGTTGTGTCATGGCACTGTGGAATTTTGTCTGCTCTGCTGAAAGCCATCTTATTTCAGTGTGGAATGAAGTGCCTGCTTGTTGTCATTTATGATTACTGACACTTCAATAATTACTCAGTTGCATTCTCAATTGCAGTATCACTTTTGATTGAATAGAGATGGCTTCTTCGGAAGGCATAAGCTACATTTTTCTGCGTAGCACTTAATATTTAGAATAAAATGTCACTCTTTTTGGCCTGAGGAGTTCAGTGCAGGGTGGTAAAAGTCCATTGATCTCTAGATCTGTTTTTCTGGAGAAGGGCAGGGGGCAGTTGGTGTGAATTACCTTAGCCCAGGCTCTGCAGCGGTGACAGAATCTGGTGAGACGCAGCGCTCATCAGAACTGGAGTCCAGGCTCGTCTCCCCCATCCCCTCACAGTGGCTCTGGCGCTGCTGCTCCAGGGTGGATATTCTCTATGGACTGTGTTCTTCATGCTGTTCATGGCAAAATAGCTCAACTTGTACACACAGACAAAAAAAAAAAGTCTTTTTACAGAGACAGCTGTCAGGGGTCATGCTGTAAACAGGGTTTGATTGAAGAACGTTGCTAACAAAAATTAAATAGACTGCTTCAAAATTATTTCTTGATAGGACAGAAATGAATGCTTGGAGCTGTAGTGATCAGGATTGTCTTCAGTCAATTTTGTTTTCTCATCCTATGACTCAGGTGGTTTAGCATGTGTTTTGTCTGCAAAAAGGAAGACACAGTGATTAATTTTATTTTAGTCTGTGTAAGTTGTGTTGCCTTAATTATGGTAGTTCACAGATCTGGGTTGTTTTTCCCCCAGGGTCTGAAAGGGCAGATTCTGAGTTGGAGAAGGTATTTCCAGGATTATAGGGCTGTGTAGTTACCCACCACAGTGGAATATCCAAGGACAGGCATCAATTTCCTTCCTTCCGCCACTTCCTTCCTTCCTAAATTCCTTCCTTCCTTCCGCCAATTCCTTCCTTCCTAAATTCCTTCCTTCCTTCCTAAATTCCTAAATTCTTAAATTCCTAAATTCCTTCCTAAATTCCTAAATTCCTTCCTAAATTCCTGAATTGAATTCCTAAATTCCTAAATGCTTAAATTCCTTCCTAAATTCCTGAATTCCTGAATTCATAAATTCCTAATTCCTTCCTTCCTAAATTCCTAAATTCCTTCCTAAATTCGTTTCTAAATTCCTAAAATGATGAATGCAATCAAAATATTTGATGGATTAATAACCAAATAGCATGAAGTGAGTTCCCATGTCAACGCTTAAAAAAATTTAACAGCAAAGTAACCTGCATTGATTATTACTAAAATTTCCAAAATTTGATAACCAAGCCATGCAAAACCAACACATCAGGCATTACAAATAAATTATTTGCAGCGATTCCAAGTGTAAACTGAGACGCGCGGCTGGCGCGTGCCGGGCGCGTTTTGTTTGCAGTGGGTGCTTCACGCTACGACCCGTAAAAACCATTGCACGCCTTTCAAAACATCATAGCCCGGCCAAAAAAAAAAAAACAAAAACAAATTTCCGACAACAAAACTCAATCCAAAACAAACCTTGATCAGCACCACCTGAACCGAGAACCATAGCAGTCAGGAAGAACACCATCTCCCTTAGCGTGCGCCCACTGCAAACAAAACAAACCGATGCAATGAATCCCTCCAAAGCACCTCCAAAGCACGACACCCAGGAACTTGCAGCAGCTGAAGCCCGCGCTGCCGGCCCCGCACGGAGCGCGGCTCCCGGCAGCAAAGCGGCTCCTCCGGCGGCTCCTCCGGCACGCAGGGGCGCCGCCGCCCCGGAGAGCCCCGCCCGCTCCCCCCTGCCCGCCGGCGCCGGCACCGGGCCCGGCCGGCCCCGCCGGCGCCCGAGCCCCGCGCCCGGAGCGGACGGAGCGGCCGCCACCGCCCGCGCCGCCAAAGCGGCAGCGCCCGCGCCGCCTCTGCCGCCCTTGGCCGCCCCGCCACGGCTCCCCTCGCCTCCGCACGCCGCGCACCGCCGCGCCTCCGCCGCTGCCGCGCCCAATTGCCCGTCCGCCTCGGCAACTGCCCGGCCCGTGCCAGCAGGGCTCCCGAGCGCCAACGGCCCGGCCCGGCCCACGGGCACAAGAAGCGCCCTCACATGCAGCGGCACAGCCCCACTGCAGCCCTGCAAACGCTGCCACAGCTGCACCTTCCTGCCACTCAACCCCGAAACTGACGCCGCAGCCGGGGCTCACCTCACTTCAACAAGGCCAAAGAAATGGCTTCTCCCCTTCCATTGCATCCCCTAGCAGAGCAGAAAAGAAGGGCTCTTCCTCAAATGAAAGCCTTCAACCGATGGCAAAGGGGCATTTGGACCTCCACTCAAACCCTCGAAAAGGAGGGACACCAGGGCTGCCCCCTCCATTTCAACCTTAGCATGATGAAAATGGGCTGGCTGCCTTCAAATCAAACCCATCCGATGACAACAATACTTTTCCCGTTCCCCTTCAAAATAGAACACAGGGATTCCCTGTCACCCCTGGGATACCCCGAACAGCCTGGAAAAAGCAGCTTTTCCTTCAATCGACACCCTTCAAACCGCAAGTGAAGGGGGATCCCTCCAGGTCAAACACAGACAATAATAGAAGAGTAGCTGCTTCCCTCTCCTTCATTTCTTTTGTCCTCAGAAGCTCCATTTTTGTTCCTGGGGGCACCGGGGAGGGACTGGCAAGATGAAATTGAAAAGGGAAAGGACAAAAGTCCCCGCTCCAAATCCACACGGCCTCACCTGTTCGGCTGCTGCTTCCCGCCACAAAGATTCGTCCCTCGGCACCTCCTTGAAGCCATGCTCCGCGTATCCAAGCGCGTATCCAGGTGTTCCCCCAGACCCTGGGAGAAGCTCTCGCAGTCCTTCCATGAGACAGCCCCCGGAGCCCCCCATAAACCCCTCTACTCAGCAGCTCCATAGGAGCTGAGGCAAAGCCTGCCCCTAAAACAGCCTCCCCCCGGCAGGAGCCGGCCCCTCATCATCCTCATACTCACACCTGGGGTGCTCTGAGCCCCCATCATATATTTTTCATATTTATATTCACATTTATATTTAGAATTTATATTACCGTAGACTTTCATTATATTATATATTACATCTCTTCATATTACTTACATATATTTATATTTATATTTCAATTTATATTCATAGTTTAGTATTACATCTTTATATATTTATTATATATTTCTATATTTTGATTTACATTTCTATAATACTTATATTATTTAAAATGAAAGCCCTGCCTCTAACAAAATAAAAACAAAAGACACCTCTTTATTTAAACCATATTTAAAATTAAAAAAAAAAATTTTTCACAATTCTATTCACATTTACATTTATAATTTTTATTTATTATATTTATATATGTATATATATTAGAGAGAATACCTTTTTGACTCAATAATAGATATATTATTCTTATATATTTCTTTTACTTATATTTATTTATATTAAATATTTATAGATATCAGTATATATATTATATATTTGGATTTCTATCTTTATATTATTTATATTTATATTATTCATAAAATCTTCAGCCTACAACCTAATAAAAGCCAAAAAATCCCTAATTTATTTAAAATATATTTTAATATAAATACTGTCATAGCTGCATTCCACACCAGTGCCGTAAGCTAATCTGACAATTGTTCATCTCCTTGTACCTGAAACTGAAACTGTTCACCTTGATCATACCTGTAAGAACGTTTTCTTACTTTTTTCTCGCCTTGTTTCTTGGGTTTTTTTCCTCCTTTCTTTCTGGATTTTTTCTGGCATTTCTTGGGATTTTTTCTTGGGTTTTGTCTGGCGGGTTTTTTTTTGGGGGGGGGGGGGTGGGCTTTTTCTGGCCTTTCTTGGGTTTTTTTGTGGCCTTTCTTGGGTTTTTTTTCCTAGCCTTCATGCAGCCTTTCTTGTTTGGTTTTTTTTTTTTTTTTTTTCCCTGGGTTTTCCTGGGGTTTTCTTGTTTTTTTTTTTTTTCCTGACCTTTCTTGGGTTTTTTCTTGGGTTTTTTCCTGGCCTTTCTTGGGTTCTTTTCTATTTTTTTTTCTTGCCTTTCTTGGTTGTTTATTTTTGTTTTTTTTTCCTCACTAACACAAGTCTAATTTCATTCATCATTTCTTTCATTCCTTCTTTTCCTTCATTCATCTTTTCCTTCATTCATCTTTTCCTTCATTCATCTTTTCCTTCATTCATTCTTTTGTCTCATTCATCTCTTCTTTCATTCATCTCTTCTTTCATTCATCTCTTCTTTCATTCATCTCGTCTTTCATTCATTCTTTTCTCTCATTCATTCTTTTCTTTCATTCCTCGCCCGCTGCGCCTCAGGAAAGACCCCAAGGCGTAGCCGTCCTGCCAGCTGCCTGATCAAAATGCCGACACCAACACCGCAGCCTAGAAACAATTTCCCGTGACGCCGCCCGCTGCAGGCGAACCGGAATGCCATCACCGCCACTGGCGAGGCGCGGAACGCGGGCAAAATGCGCCACAAACCGAAAAGAAAACCCGGCCCCGAAAGTCGCCATCTTTGCTGGGTCACGTGACTCGTGAGGCCGTCGCCATCTTGTACGGCACACCGTGACGTCCAGAAGGCCGCCATGTTGTACGGCAACCCGGCACAGCCAGGTAAAGGGGGCAAGAGGACCCCGGGAAAGAGAGGCATTTTCGCCGATGCCGGTCAGAAAGCCGCCAAAATACGCCTACCTGCAGCGCCGCTGAGCCCACAGTACGTGTCCGCACCACTTGAAACGCCACAGAAAATCCCGTCGGAGCCGCGCCGGCATCAGGGTGCCATGCAGGCAGCCCCGTTATGCCGACCGGGGGGGTCCTCCATTTGCCCGCCCTTTTCGCCGCCATCTTGAGAAGGTCAAGCCCCTCCGCGACACCCGCGCCACGCCACTCCCAAGACGGCGGCCTCTCGGCTGCCTGTCGGCGCACGGCTGCAGTACCGCGCTCTGCCCACAAGGCGGCAGCACTGCCGACCACCCCGGCCGGGGGCGCCGCGCGCCTTGGGGCTGCGGCCAGGGAAGGCGGCAAAAAACAACAGGGGCCATCCCCTCCAAAACTCCTCTGAAATAAATGCCCCAAAACAACCAGGAAGAAGAAAAAAAAATCCTGCCTCTAACCCAATAGGATCAAAAGGAAAACAAAACAAAACCCAACAATTTCCATTAAAAATATTTTTTAAAATATGTTTTCATGCTTATATTCACTTTTGTATTTATAATGTATATTGATGTATACTGTTTATTTATATTTTTTTATTTTTAAAAAAATTATATTCTATATTACATCAATTCCTATTACTTAGATTTATTTATATATTTTTATACATATTTTATATATTAATTACATATTTCTGTGTTAGGATTTTTACTTCTGTAACACCTATATTATTTAAAAGAAATCCCCTGCCTCTACCCAAATAAAAGCCAAAAAGAACCCCTTTAATTTCAACTGTATTTACATTTTTTAAATTATATTTTCCATATTTATATTCACATTTATCTTAAAAATGTATATTCATGTATAGTGTTGTGTTCTTTATTTCATCTCTTCCTATTTTTAATATTTATTTATATGTTAAATTTCTATACCTAGATTTTAATCTTGTTTATATATTTCTATATTTAGAAATATATAAAAATAATATCCATATTCATATTATTAAAATTTAAAATCCTGCCTTTAACAAAATAAGACCCAAAAAAACCCCTAACCCTTTCCTTTAAGCAATATTTAAATAGTTTTTCTTTTTATACTTTTCATATTTACATTCACATTTTTATTAATAATGTATATTAATGTATATTTATTAATACATTTACATTTATAAATTTCATTATTTATATTCCATATTACATCTATTCCTGTTTCTTAGATTTATTTATATATTCTGTAACACTTATATTACCTAAAAAAAATCCCCTGCCTTGACCCAAATAAAAGCCAAAAAGAACCCCTTTCTTTTAAACTGTATTTAAATTTTTTTAAAAATTCTATTTTTCATATTTAAATTCACATTTATATTTAGAATTTATATTGCGCTGTAATGTTAGCTATATTCTGTACTACATCTCTTCATATTACTTATATATACTTGTATTTATATTTAAATTCATAGTTTAGTAATGTTTATTATATTTATTATATATTTCTGTATTTATATTTACATTCCTATTTTACTTATTAAAAATAAAACCCCTGCCTCTAACCAAATAAAAACCAAAGACACCCCTTTATTTAAACCATAATAAATATTTAAGAAGTAATATTTTTTCAAAATTATACTCATATTTATAATTTTTCTTTATTATATTTAAATATATAATATAGAGAGAATACTGCTTAATATAATAAGATATATTTTTATATTACATATTTTCTTTTACTTATATTTATGTATATTAAATATTTATAGATACTGGTATATATATTATGTATTTCTATATTTGGATTTCTATATTAATTATATTTATATTACTTATAAAAAACCCCAGACTATAACCTAATAAAAACCAAAAATCCCCAATTTACTTTAACTATATCTAAATATTTTTATATTTATAATCTATATATAAAATTTATATATCTTTGTATATATATATAATGGAGTATCATTTATCTATATTATAATATGTTAACATAATGTACTATATATTATAGTTTTATATATTTATCTATTTGCTTTCTATATTTATCTTTACCACTATAATTTTATATTTATGTTTAAACTTATATTTATTTCTATTTTAAACTATGTATTAGACCATATACATTCATTAACCTCACCCATCAGAACCACAAAAATACTGTACCTTCGTCAGCACCAGTACGCAGGGCCCGCTCATCCCATCGCAGCATATCAAAACAAAAGCTATTTCTATTACCGACAGAACAAAGATCCCACAACATTTAACCCTAACAAAATTCCAATAAACCTAACTGTAAATCCATTTTAAACCCCACTATAACTAGCCCAAAACCTCCGTACATTCTCATCATAAACTTCCTCCTAAACCAGTATCTCAGAAACCAAAAAACTCAAATACACATTGAAAATGACATAACTGCTAATAAAAACAAACACCCATGAAAAAAAAAATCAAACCAACTCACTAAACTCAAAACTGTGCGACTGACCCTAAACATTACTAAAAAAAGCCCCCAAAGCTCTACCTTTATGCTAACTCGCAAATAATAACCAATATCCTATAAAAATTATTTAAAAAATAAAAAAAACTAATTAAAAGCATGAAAATAAAAAATCTAAACTATTAAAATACTAAAAAATACCACTACCCAAATTAAAAAACATATTGCCTATAAAAACCCACCATATAAATGCCCCTGTCCCCAAAAATAAAACAAAAAAAACCCCATCGAACCAGAAAGAAATCGGAACTTAGGAACACTACAACCAGAACGTTCAAGAAGTTACACCAGATCCCTTATCATACACCAACTACAAACAACATAAAACAATACAATGAATTCTTTAAAACCCCCTTAAAACCACTACATTAAAAACCTTCCAAAATTAAAAACTGCATTTAACAAAAGCCATCTAATAAATTAACACCCAAAACTCCAGCAGCTGAGCTGGCCCTACCAAATCTCTATGGTTATACATACAGTAAACAAAACCAAAATCCCAGTAATACCTATCAGAAGTCTATTAAAGAAACCTATTGAAATTAATCCTACCTCAAAAATACAAACCAACCCGTCCAGAAAGTTAGCTTCACTCAAAAAACAATTTGCACAGAGTTAATAATACCAAGAAATAACACCACACACCATATGCCACCAATGAATATAACAGTGAAGGGAAAGAAATCCACTTTTTTTTCTTTTTCTTTTTTTACTAACTTCTTTTATTAGCTAGAACAAAAGATTTTGCCAGGACTGTAACAACAACTTCTTCTTCTTCTTCTCCTTCTGAATTGTCCCTTCTCATTCCCAAATTCCTTACATCTTCTGAGTTTAAATCCAAGCAAAAAGCAAAATTTGTGCACTTGTGCATTTGATGCTCCTGTCAGATTCTCTGTTTCCCTCCACATCTTCTTACACTTTCAGTCTTCACGCTGTCCTGCCGTGATGAGTTTGACAGAAGAACTGGCACATGTTAAGAGAGGATTTCCCTCCCTCCCTCCCCAGAGCTGGTTTCCTTAGGGCATTTCAATCAATCCCAAGCCTGCAATGATGCATGCTCCCCTCAAGGCTCACAGCAAGCATGCAGCAGCTCAGGCTTACTTGGCTCCAGGGCTCTGTGCCTTAGATAGCTGAGAAAACTTCTCATGAGCCTCTGTTCCAATCAATTGGAATGCAAACTCACCTCCATCTCAGGGTCTCAGCGACCCCAGCCAGCCCCTTCCTCACTTCCCTGTGTCACAATGACTTCCAGGCAGAAGGATGCAAAGCAGGTTTTTGTCTTTTCTCTTGAGTGCCAGGAGGTGAAATATTTAGGCTTTGAAATAACTAATTACCCTCTCTTTGAACTATCCCAAGGACAGTTTTAAAGAAAAGACAGAAGATTGCTGCTAAATCCATACTGGATAAGGAGGACAGCAGCAAGGATCCGAGGCCAGCAGCGCTGCCGGGCAGTGTCACGTCCCTGCCGCCTTGTGACAAGGCACTACGGCTGCAAAGCCCCAAAGCCTGCAAGCCCTGGAGCTGCCACATGGATGGACCTGGTTCTCTTCCCGGGTACTCAGAGGGAAACCTGAGGGCAGCTGTCCACCCCGAGGGTGCACACAGAGCCCCGGGGCAGGGATGGAGGCACTGACTGCTCTCTGGGGACGAGACCCTCCCTGCAGGTGACACTGGCTTCTCCTCTCCCTGTGGGACAGGGACCTCCAGTGTCTATGACCAGCCTCATTCTGTCAGCATCCAGGTGCTGTGTTAGAGCCAGAGGGGTCAAGGCTTTCCAGAGCCATAGGATCCTTTAGGTTGGAAAAGCCTTCTAAGGTCATCGAGCCCAGCTGATGCCCCAGCACTGCCAAGCCCCCACCCAAATCAGGTCCCTGAACACCACATCTTGACATCCTTTAAATGTCTCCAGGCATGGGGACTTCCCTGGGCAGCCTGCTCCTATGCCTGACCACCCTTTCAGGGAAGAAATTTTTCCTCAAATCCAATCTAAGCCTTCCCTGCTGCAACTTGAGGCCATTTCCTTTTGCCATGTCACTTCTTGCTGGGGAGATCTCGGTACTTCAGCCTTACCTGCTCGTTCCCCAGGAGGTCTCTGGCTTGGCTGGATGAGAGGAGAAACACTCCCACCACAGGAACGGGAGCTCAGGAGGTCCCACACCAAGGCAGGGGGAGCAGCCGTCCTCACCAGAGCTCGCATGTCAGTTCTCAGAGATTGGCTCTGCTTTTCCTCCCGGGCAGATCTCTGCCAAGTGCTTCAAAATTGGCTGTTTGGAGGAGGGGGGAAAAATAGGTTAGCCAAGTTTTTTATGCAGACTTATCTGATGGCTTTGCCTGCTTTGCCTCTTCCTGACTTCCTTCTGCTAAGAAAACAGCTGTCTTTGGACTTCTAGGGGGAAATTTCACGTAATGCTTGAAAAGGAACTACAGAAAAGTGCCTCATTTTTAAAGACTGAGCCAAGAAGACAGATAATTGCAGCTTCTCCATCCCCACTGCCTGCAGAGCTGGCAAGCACCAGGCCAGCTCTGCTCCTCCTTCAAGTTGTTCCCAAATCTGCTGGGACAACTGAAGCCTACTTTGGTGTTCCATTGCTCTGCTTCCCCCGAAAAAGATCTTTCAGTGCTGTTATCCCTCCATGGGAGGGGCCCTTCTGTCTCACACACTCGGTGACACAAGGCTACACGAAGCTGCAGCAGCCTCTGCTCCAGGTGGGAAGGGCTTTCTTCCTCCTCTGGCACCTGGCTGGCACAGGTTGCTCAGAGATGCTGCGGCTGCCCCATCCCTGAAGTGTTCGAGACCATCGGTGCTCTGGGATGAGGCTCTGAGCAACCTGGTCTATGGAACCACGTCCCTGCCCACGGCAGCAGGCCTGGAATGAGGTGATCTTTAGAGCCCCTTCCAATCTGAATTATTCCATGATTCTATGAACTCAAAAAACCTGGGGAATAAATCTGCAAAGGTCACTAAATACATAAAAGCACATACCCATTGATCCAATACTCACCAGCCCATCTGGCCAAGGTCAGAGCTCTCTGCCCACCGAGGACACGGCAACCAGCAGGGACTCTCCCCCCACTCTCCAGCACGGAGCTGTGCAGCCAGACAGAAGTTTACAGAGACCGGGAGGCGGCGGGACGGGACGGGCGACTGGCCTGACCTTGCAAAGCGGGCGGCAGAAAGGGCGGGGAGCGCCACGGCCCCGCTCTGCCTCCTGCGCCGCCTGCCCGCCGCCCCGGCACCGCCCCGCGGGGATTTTCCGGCCCGGGGTCGCTTCCAGCGCCTGGAAAGGGGCGTGCGCAGGCTCGGGGGGTGCAGCAGTGTTAGAACGCCGCTCGCCCGCCCGCGCCTGCCCGCTGCCCCCGGCCCGCGGAGCGCTGCGACCGCGCCTCCGCCGCCCGCCGAAACCGGCGCCGCCGGGCCGCCCCCGCCCCGGCCATTCTTCTCGGCCATGGCGTCCCTTGGCGCTCCTGAACGTCCTCCGCCCCTCGCCGCCATTTGCACACCCCGCCCCGCCCGCCGCTCGCTCCCGCCCCTCGCCCTTGCCTCGCTCGGCAGCCGCCTCCTTGCCCCGCCCCCGGCACCCGCCGGCCAGGGGCAGGGCGCTGGCTCGGGGGCGGCTGCAGTACCGCTCTGTGGCCACAGGGCGGCAGACTTCCCGGGGGCGGCGATTTTCCCGCTCTTTTGGCCGCCAGCTTGAGAAGGTCAAAGAAAGTCCGCGACATTCGGGACACGCCACTCCCGAGATGGCGGCCGAAATAGGACCCCGGCAGAGAGGCGTTTTGCCCAATGCCTGCCACAAACCTGACAAATTACGCCCGCCCGCGGCGCCGCTGAGCCCACAGCCCGTCTCGGGTACACTTAAGACGCCACAAAAAATCCCGCCGGGGCCGCGCCGGCGTGGCTGTTCCGTGCAGGCAGTCCGCCTACACACCCACCGGGGTCCCCCATTTTCCCGCCTTTCCTGCCGCCATCTTGAGAAGGTCAAGCCCCTCCGCGACACCCGCGCCACGCCACTCCCAAGACGGCGGCCTTTCGGCTGCCTGTCGGCGCACGGCTGCAGTACCGCGCTCTGCCCACAAGCGGCAGCACTGCCGACCACCCCGGCCGGGGGCGCCGCGCGCCTTGGGGCTGCGGCCAGGGAAGGCGGCAAAAAACAACAGGGGCCATCCCCTCCAAAACCTCCTCTGAAATAAATGCCAACAACCTGCCTCTTACCCAACAAGAACCGAACAAGCCCCCTTGCTTTAACACCATATTTAAATAAATTTAAGATTTATATTTTTCGTAGTTCTATTCACACGCATATTTAGAGCGGACATGGATGTGTTATGCAATTTATATAACATATTACGTACATTCCTATTATTTATATATATTTATATTTTGTGTTTTTATGAATATCCTTTTATATTGATTGTATATTTCTATATTTAGATTTATATTTCCATAATACAAAAAACCCCTTCTTTTAAACTATATTGAAATATTTTAATATTTATAGCTTGCAGCATTATATTCACATTTATATTTATCGTTTCTTTTGATGCATTATATTAAAAATTATATTTCATATGTATCATATTCAAATAAATATCGATAAATTATTATTATTATTATGTACCATATCTACTGCTAGAACTTATTTTTTCTGATATTTTCAATTTTTATAGAAATCTTTATGTATTTATGATCTTTTTTATACTTAGAATTCTGCCTTTCTATTATTTGTATTTATAATTTTTATAGTAAAACCCCTGCTTTTGCCAAATAAAAAACAAAACCCCCCTTTATTTTAAATTACTTCAAAAATATTTTTATATTTATATTTATCATATCTATAACTTGTTCTATATTATATCACATTGATGTACTGTATTTATATCTATTTCCTATCTATTTCCTATCGTATAATAAGATATATACGGTATTACTTGTGTTATGTATTGTATCGATTGATGTTATTTTATATTTTAAAAGATTTAATTAATTTTTGTCTATCTGCATATATCTGTAATACATTTCTATATTTATCTTTTGATTGGGGTTGTGTTTATATTTATATTTTATATATCTTATAGATGTATATGCATACACAATACTCTATTAAAAATAACATCTTCTTGTAATATAGAATGACTTATGTTACAAGTTTTACTTTTATATCTTCAGTCTAGATTTAAAATTTAACTTTTTCATTCCCATTTCTATACACCTATTTGTTTTGTTTCAATATAGTTATAGTTATCGCTTTACATTTAAAACCCAATTCCTAAAGAAAATGACCAAACAGCATCAAATTCCCACCAATATCCTCCAAAAATATCAAAAGACCTCCACCAGCCAAGCAACTGCCAACGAAAAAATCCCACACTATGCCCTTTTCACTAACAATTCTCATCACATCAGAAAAACGCAACGAAAATAAAAGAAAACCCTAGAGAAACACACACAGCAAATCACAGAAACTACTGACAAAAAAAATCAAACCAACTTACTCAACTCCAAACAGTGCCACTGACCCTGAACGTTACTAAAAAAAAGAACCAAAATTCTACCTCTACACAAACTCAAAGAATAACCGAGACGCTATCAAAATAACTTTAAAAAAGTAACTAATTAACGATGTAAAATAAATCTCAACGACTAAAAAACAAGAACATAACGACTCAAGCAAAAAACTACCTAAAATGACCCATCATATAAATACCCACGTTCCCAAAAATAAAGCTAATAAACAACAGAATGCATCAAAAGACAAAAAAACAAACAAACAACTTTAAAAACCACCAAAAAATCCCCCAAACCGAATAAACTTAAATTTACAACCAAAAAATTATTCCTAACAGAATAAACCATAGTGCCTCAATCTATCAAAATAAAAATACCACCTAGAAATAAACACAAAGACTAAAGAGAAACGGAACCATCAACTAGATCTCCCAAATGATCCGTAACAATAAAACATACAGTCCAATCAAACAAACCGAATAAGCAAAAGCCCTGGAAGACGATCAACACAAATGCAATTCCAAAGATTTTAAAAACCCCGCTGCTATTAACGACATGACGCTACCTCAAGCCCACCAAAACAAACACCGCACACTCACGCTAATAAAAGCCACCGCAACAGAATTCAAATCCGAACCGCTACTTCACGCTACGACCCGTAAAAACCATTGCACGCCTTTCAAAACATCATAGCCCGGCAAAAAAATTATCCGACAACAAAACTCAATCCAAAACAAACCATTATCAGCACCACCTTAAAAGAGAACCATAGCAGTCAGCGAGAACACCATCTCCCTTAGCGTGCGCCCACTGCAAACAAAACAAACCGATGCAATGAATCCCCCCAAAGCACCTCCAAAGCACGACACCCAAGAACTTGCAGCAGCTGAAGCCCGCGCTGCCGGCCCCGCACGGAGCGCGGCTCCCGGCAGCAAAGCGGCTCCTCCGGCGGCTCCTCCGGCACGCAGGGGCGCCGCCGCCCCGGAGAGCCCCGCCCGCTCCCCCCTGCCCGCCGGCGCCGGCACCGGGCCCGGCCGGCCCCGGCGGCGCCCGAGCCCCGCGCCCGGAGCGGACGGAGCGGCCGCCACCGCCCGCGCCGCCAAAGCGGCAGCGCCCGCGCCGCCTCTGCCGCCCTTGGCCGCCCCGCCACGGCTCGCCTCGCCTCCGCACGCCGCGCACCGCCGCGCCTCCGCCGCTGCCGCGCCCAATTGCCCGTCCGCCTCGGCAACTGCCCGGCCCGTGCCAGCAGGGCTCCCGAGCGCCAACGGCCCGGCCCGGCCGGCCCACGGGCACAAGAAGCGCCCTCACATGCAGCGGCACAGCCCCACTGCAGCCCTGCAAACGCTGCCACAGCTGCACCTTCCTGCCACTCAACCCCGAAACTGACGCCGCAGCCGGGGCTCACCTCACTTCAACAAGGCCAAAGAAATGGCTTCTCCCCTTCCATTGCATCCCCTAGCAGAGCAGAAAAGAAGGGCTCTTCCTCAAATGAAAGCCTTCAACCGATGGCAAAGGGGCATTTGGACCTCCATTCAAACCCTCGAAAAGGAGGGACACCAGGGCTGCCCCTTCCATTTAAACCTTAGCATGATGAAAATGGGCTGGCTGCCTTCAAATCAAACCCATCCGATGACAACAATACTTTTCCCGTTCCCTTCAAAATAGAACAAAGGGTTCCTATCACCCCTGTGACACCCCGAACAGCCTGGAAAAAGCAGCTTTTCCTTCAATCGACACCCTTCAAACCGCAAGTGAAGGGGGGATCCCTCCAGGTCAAACACAGACAATAATAGAAGAGTAGCTGCTTCCCTCTCCTTCATTTCTTTTCTCCTCAGAAGCTCCATTTTCGTTCCTGGGGGCACCGGGGAGGATGGACTGGCAAGATGAAATTGAAAAGGGAAAGGACAAAAGTCCCAGCTCCAAATCCACACGGGCTCACCTGAAAATGGGCTGGCTGCCTTCAAATCAAACCCATCAGGTAACAACAATATTTTCCCGTTCCCCCCTGCATAAGTTCACCTCGATGCCTACAGCCCCATTCTCTGCCCTACAGTTTCTTATCCATTTTCAACCAGAATCCCAGCCCCACAGTGATTTCAGCAGAATCCCTAGAGATGCAATCGCAGATCTAGGCGATATCATGGCATCGACGGGGTACTGAGGTGCAAGGTTGCAGCCCCCTTTTCCCCTCCCCTCATGCCGTTCTATTTTCAGTCACAACACCCAGCCCCCGCATCCACGTCACAGGCCTACAGGGATTGCGGCGCAAGAACACTAAAGTCTGTCTGCCAGTCCTATGGTTGGTATCTGATGTTAAGCCCCGATCCCAGACACGCAATGATGACAGCTCCAGGCCCAGTGATTTCAGCTCCTTCAGCTCTTGACCCACAAGCTTTATTTCACTGCCAGCTCTCTTCTTGCAGCTCCTTCTCTGTGCTTCTCCAGCTTCAAAGGGCAGCATCTTGGTCTAGGCTCCAGCTCTGCAACAATTCAGCTCCCGCCCGAGACTCTCTAAACCTACCCCACCAGCAATATTCCAGCCCTGCAGTGATTTTAGCTCCCAGCAACAATCCCCACTCACTATGGCAGCCCCTGCATAAGTTCACCTCGATGCCCACAGCCCCGTTCTCAGCCCTACAGTTTCTTATGTATTTTCAAGCAGAATCCCAGCCCCACATTGATTTCGGCTCAATCCCTAGAGATGCAATCGCAGATCTAGGCGATATCATGGCATCAACGGGGTTATCAGACGCAAGGCTGCAGCCCCGTCTTTCCTCACCACATGTCCTGTTCTACTTTCAGTCACAATACCCAGCCCCTGCATCCATGTCACAGGCCTACAGGGATTGTGGCGCAAGAACACTAAAGTCTGTCTGCCAGTCCTCCGGTTGGTATCTGATGTTAAGCCCCAATCCCAGACACGCAATGATGACAGCTCCAGGCCCAGTGATTTCAGCTCCTTCAGCTCTTGACCCACAAGCTTTATATTACTGCCAGCTCTCTTCTTGCTCTGTGATTCTCCAGCTTCAAAGGGCAGCATCTTGGTCCAGGCTCCAGCTCTGCAACAATTCAGCTCCCACCCGAGGCTCTTTAAGACTACCCTGCCAGCGATATCACAGCCCTGCAGTGATTTTAGCCCCCAGCAACAATCCCCACTCACTGTGCCAGCCCCTGCATAAGTTCACCTCGATGCCCGCAGCCCGTTCTCAGCCCTACAGTTTCTTATCCATTTTGAACCAGAATCCCCACCCCACAGTGATTTCAGCAGAATCCCTAGAGATGCAATCACAGATCTAGGCGATATCATGGCATCGACGGGGTTATCAGGCGCAAGGCTGCAGCCCCGTTTTTCCCCACCACATGTCCTGTTCTAATTTCAGTCACAATACCCAGCCCCTGCATCCATGTCACAGGCCTACAGGGATTGCGGCGCAAGAACACTAAAGTCTGTCTGCCAGTCCTGCGGTTGCTATCTGATGTTAAGCCCCGATCCCAGACACGCAATGATGACAGCTCCAGGCTCAGTGATTTCAGCTCCTTCAGCTCTTGACCCACAAGCTTTATTTTACTGCCAGCTCTCTTCTTTCAGCTCCTGCTCTGTGCTTCTCCAGCTTCAAAGGGCAGCATCTTGGTCTTGGCCCCAGCTCTGCAACAATTCAGCTCCCGCCCGAGGCTCTTTAAGCCCACCCCGCCAGCGATATCACAGCCCTGCAGTGATTTTAGCTCACAGCAACGATCCCCACTCACTGTGCCAGCCCTGCATAAGTTCACCTCGGCGCCCACAGCGCCATTACAGATCTAGCCCTTTTCCATTCTTATTCAAAGTCCAGGCTTGCAGTCAGCCTCCCCGCCCCACAGCGATAGCGGCTCTACCCCAAGAGGTGCCATCACAAGCCCAAGCAATATTCTACCATCGACGGGGTTTTCAGGCGCAAGGCTGCAGCCCCCTTTTATGCTCCACACATCCTGTTCTACTTTCAGTCACAATACCCAGCCCCTGCATCCATGTCACAGGCCTACAGGGATTGTGGCGCAAGAACACTAAAGTCTGTCTGCCAGTCCTCCGGTTGGTATCTGATGTTAAGCCCCAATCCCAGACACGCAATGATGACAGCTCCAGGCCCAGTGATTTCAGCTCCTTCAGCTCTTGACCCACAAGCTTTATTTTACTGCCAGCTCTCTTCTTGCAGCTCCTTCTCTGTGATTCTCCAGCTTCAAAGGGCAGCATCTTGGTCTAGGCTCCAGCTCTGCAACAATTCAGCTCCCGCCCGAGACTCTCTAAACCTACCCCACCAGCAATATTCCAGCCCTGCAGTGATTTTAGCTCCCAGCAACAATCCCCACTCACTATGGCAGCCCCTGCATAAGTTCACCTCGATGCCCACAGCCCCGTTCTCAGCCCTACAGTTTCTTATGTATTTTCAAGCAGAATCCCAGCCCCACATTGATTTCGGCTCAATCCCTAGAGATGCAATCGCAGATCTAGGCGATATCATGGCATCAACGGGGTTATCAGACGCAAGGCTGCAGCCCCGTCTTTCCTCACCACATGTCCTGTTCTACTTTCAGTCACAACACCCAGCCACTGCATCCATGTCACAGGCCTACAGGGATTGTGGCGCAAGAACACTAAAGTCTGTCTGCCAGTCCTCCGGTTGTTATCTGATGTTAAGCCCCGATCCCAGACAAGCAATTATGACAGCTCCAGGCCCAGTGATTTCAGCTCCTTCAGCTCTTGACCCACAAGCTTTATTTTACTGCCAGCTCTCTTCTTGCAGCTCCTTCTCTGTGATTCTCCAGCTTCAAAGGGCAGCATCTTGGTCTAGGCTCCAGCTCTGCAACAATTCAGCTCCCGCCCAAGGCTCTTTAAGCCTACCCCGCCAGCGATATCACAGCCCTGCAGTGATTTTAGCTCACAGCAACGATCCCCACTCACTGTGCCAGCCCTGAATAAGTCACCTCGATGCCCGCAGCCCGTTCTCAGCCCTACAGTTTCTTATCCATTTTCAACCAGAATCCCCTCCCCACAGTGATTTCAGCTGAATCCCTAGAGATGCAATCACAGATCTAGGCAATATCATGGCATCGACGGGGTTATCAGGTACAAGGCTGCAGCCCCGTTTTTCCCCACCACATGTCCTGTTCTACTTTCAGTCACAATACCCAGCCCCTGCATCCATGTCACAGCCCTACAGGGATTTCGGCGCAAGAATGCTACAGTCTCTGTTCCAGCCCTATGGTCCCAATGCCGTGTTCAACCCCGATCCCAGACACGCAATGATGACAGCTCCAGGCCCAGTGATTTCAGCTCCTTCAGCTCTTGACCCACAAGCTTTTTTTTACTGCCAGCTCTCTTCTTGCAGCTCCTGCTCTGGTGCTCTCCAGCTTCAAAGGGCAGCATCTTGGTCGTGGCCCCAGCTCTGCAACAATCCAGCTCCCACCGTGACTCTCTAAACCTAAAACACCAGCAATATTCCAGCCCTGCAGTGATTTTAGCTCACAGCAACGATCCCCACTCACTGTGCAGCCCTGCATAAGTTCACCTCGGCGCCCACAGCGCCCTTCACAGATCTAGCCCCCTTTCCATTCTTATTCAAGTCCCAGGCTTGCAGTCAGCCTCCCCGCACCACAGCGATAGCGGCTCTACCCCAAGAGGTGCCATCAAAGCCCAAGCAATATTCCTACCATCGACGGGGGTGTTCAGGCGCAAGGCTGCAGCCCCCTTTATGCTCCACACATGCGGTTCTACTTTCAGTCACAATACCCAGCACTGCATCCATGTCAACAGGCCTACAGGGATTTCGGCGCAAGAACGGCTACAGTCTCGTTCCAGCCCTATGGTCCCGATGCATTGTTAAGCCCGATCCAGACACGCAATGATGACAGCTCCAGGCCCAGTGATTCAGCTACTTCAGCTCTTGACCCACAAGCTTATTTTACTGCCAGCTCTCTTCTTGCTCTGTGCTTCTCCAGCTTCAAGGGCAGCATCTTGGTCAGGCTCCAGCTCTGCAACAATTCAGCTCCCACCCGAGGCTCTTAAGCCTACCCCGCCAGCGATATCCCAGCCCTGCAGTGATTTTAGCCCCAGCAACAATCCCCACTCACTGTGCCAGCCCCTGCATAATTCACCACGATGCCCGCAGCCCCGTTCTCAGCCCAACAGTTTCTTATCCATTTTGAACCAGAATCCCACCCCACAGTGATTTCAGCAGAATCCAAGAGTGCAATCACAAGATCTAGGCAATATCATGCATCAGCGGGTATCAGGCGCAAGGCTGCAGCCCCGTCTTTTCCTCACCACATGTCCGTTCTACTTTCAGTCACAACACCAGCCACGGCATCCATGTCACAGGCCTACAGGGATTGCGGCGCAAGAACACTAAAGCCTGTCTGCCAGTCCTATGGTCGCTATCCGAAATTAAGCCCCGATCCCAGACACGCAATGATGACAGCTCCAGGCCCAGTGATTTCAGCTCCTTCAGCTCTTGACCCACAAGCTTTATTTTACTGCCAGCTTCTTTCTTGCTCTGTGATTCTCCAGCTTCAAAGGGCAGCATCTTGGTCCAGGCTCCAGCTCTGCAACAATTCAGCTCCCACCCGAGGCTCTTTAAGACTACCCGCCAGCGATATCACAGCCCTGCAGTGATTTTAGCCCCCAGCAACAATCCCCACTCACTGTGCCAGCCCTGCATAATTTCACCTCGATGCCCGCAGCCCCGTTCTCAGCCCAACAGTTTCTTATCCATTTTCAACCAGAATCCCAACCCCACAGTGATTTCAGCAGAATCCTAGAGATGCAATCACAGATCTAGGCAATATCATGGCATCGACGGGGTTATCAGGCGCAAGGCTGCACCCCGTTTTTCCCCACCACATGTCCTGTTCTAGTTCAGTCACAATACCCAGCCCCGCATCCACGTCACAGGCCTACAGGGATTGCGGCGCAAGAAGGCTATAGTCTGTCTGCCAGCTATGGTTGCTATCTATGATTAAGCCCCGATCCCAGACACGCAATGATGACAGCTCCAGGCCCAGTGATTTCAGCTCCTTCAGCTCTTGACCCACAAGCTTATTTTACTGCCGGCTCTCTTCTTGCAGCTCCTGCTCTGTGCTTCTCCAGCTTCAAAGGGCAGCATCTTGGTCTAGGCTCCAGCTCTGCAACAATCCAGCTCCCGGCCGAGGCTCTTTAACCTACCCCGCCAGCGATATCACAGCCCTGCAGTGATTTTAGCTCACAGCAACGATCCCCACTCACTGTGCCAGCCCCTGCATAAGTTCACCTCGGCGCCCACAGCGCCATTCACAGATCTAGCCCTTTTCCATTCTTATTCAAAGTCCAGGCTTGCAGTCAGCCTCCCCGCCCCACAGCGATAGCGGCTCTACCCAAGAGGTGCCATCACAAGCCCAAGCAATATTCTACCATCGACGGGGTTTTCAGGCGCAAGGGTGCAGCCCCTTTTATGCTTCACACGTGCTGTTCTACTTTCAGTCACAATACCCAGCCCCTGCATCCATGTCACAGGCCTACAGGGATTTGGCGCAAGAAGGCTACAGTCTCTGTTCCAGCCTATGGTCCCGATGCATTGTTCAGCCCCGATCCCAGACACGCAATGATGACAGCTCCAGGCCCAGTGATTTCAGCTCCTTCAGCTCTTGACCCACAAGCTTTATTTTACTGCCGGCTCTCTCTTGCAGCTCTGCTCTGTGCTTCTCCAGCTCAAAGGGCAGCATCTTGGTCGTGGCCCCAGCTCTGCAACAATTCAGCTCCCACCCGAGACTCTCTAAGCCTACCCCACCAGACAATATTCCAGCCCTGCAGTGATTTTAGCTCCCAGCAACAATCCCCACCACTATGGCCAGCCCCTGCATAAGTTCACCATGATGCCCACAGCCCCGTTCTCAGCCCTACAGTTTCTTATGCATTTTCAAGCAGAATCCAACCCCAGAGTGATTTTGGCTCAAAACCTAGAGATGCAATCACAGATCTAGGCGATATCATGGCATCAACGGGGTTATCAGACGCAAGGGTGCAGCCCCGTCTTCCTCACCACATGTCTGTTCTACTTTCAGTCACAACACCCAGCCACTCATCCATGTCACAGGCCTACAGGGATTGTGGTGCAAGAACACTAAAGTCTGTCTGCCAGTCCTCCGGTTGGTATCTGATGTTAAGCCCCAATCCCAGACACGCAATGATGACAGCTCCAGGCCCAGTGATTTCAGCTCCTTCAGCTCTTGACCCACAAGCTTTATTTTACTGCCAGCTCTCTTCTTGCAGCTCCTTCTCTGTGATTCTCCAGCTTCAAAGGGCAGCATCTTGGTCTAGGCTCCAGCTCTGCAACAATCCAGCTCCCGCCCAAGGCTCTTTAAGCCTACCCCGCCAGCGATATCACAGCCCTGCAGTGATTTTAGCTCACAGCAACGATCCCCACTCACTGTGCCAGCCCCTGCATAAGTTCACCTCGATGCCCGCAGCCCGTTCTCAGCCCTACAGTTTCTTATCCATTTTCAACCAGAATCCCCTCCCCACAGTGATTTCAGCTGAATCCCTAGAGATGCAATCACAGATCTAGGCAATATCATGGCATCGACGGGGTTATCAGGCGCAAGGCTGCAGCCCCGTTTTTCCCCACCACACGTCCTGTTCTAAGTTCAGTCACAATACCCAGCCCCTGCATCCACGTCACAGGCCTACAGGGATTGTGGCGCAAGAAGGCTACAGTCTGTCTGCCAGTCCTATGGTTGCTATCTGATGTTAAGCCCCGATCCCAGACACGCAATGATGACAGCTCCAGGCCCAGTGATTTCAGCTCCTTCAGCTCTTGACCCACAAGCTTTATTTTACTGCCGGCTCTCTTCTTGCAGCTCCTGCTCTGTGCTTCTCCAGCTTCAAAGGGCAGCATCTTGGTCGTGGCCCCAGCTCTGCAACAATTCAGCTCCCACCCGAGACTCTCTAAACCTAACACACCAGCAATATTCCAGCCCTGCAGTGATTTTAGCTCACAGCAACGATCCCCACTCACTGTGCCAGCCCCTGCATAAGTTCACCTCGGCGCCCACAGCGCCATTCACAGATCTAGCCCCTTTTCCATTCTTATTCAAGTCCCAGGCTTGCAGTCAGCCTCCCCGCCCCACAGCGATAGCGGCTCTACCCAAGAGGTGCCATCACAAGCCCAAGCAATATTCTACCATCGACGGGGTTTTCAGGCGCAAGGCTGCAGCCCCCTTTTATGCGCCACACATGCAGTTCTACTTTCAGTCACAATACCCAGCCACTGCATCCACGTCACAGCCCTACAGGGATTTCGGCGCAAGAAGGCTACAGTCTCTGTTCCAGCCCTATGGTCCCGATGCATTGTTCAGCCCCGATCCCAGACACGCAATGATGACGCTCCAGGCCCAGTGATTTCAGCTCTTCAGCTCTTGACCCACAAGCTTTATTTTACTGCCAGCTCCTCTTCTGCTCTGTGATTCTCCAGCTTCAAAGGGCAGCATCTTGGTCCAGGCTCCAGCTCTGCAAACAATTCAGCTCCCACCCGAGGCTCTTTAAGACTACCCGCCAGCGATATCACAGCCCTGCAGTGATTTAGCCCCCAGCAACAATCCCCACTCACTGTGCCAGCCCCTGCATAATTTCACCTCGATGCCCGCAGCCCCGTTCTCAGCCCAACAGTTTCTTATCCATTTTCAACCAGAATCCCAACCCCACAGTGATTTCAGCAGAATCCCTAGAGATGCAATCACAGATCTAGGCAATATCATGGCATCGACGGGGTTATTCAGGCGCAAGGCTGCAGCCCGTTTTTCCCCCACCACATGTCCTGTTCTAAGTTCAGTCACAATACCCAGCCCCTGCATCCACGTCACAGGCCTACAGGGATTGCGGCGCAAGAAGGCTACAGTCTGTCTGCCAGTCCTATGGTTGCTATCTGATGTTAAGCCCCGATCCCAGACACGCAATGATGACAGCTCCAGGCCCAGTGATTTCAGCTCCTTCAGCTCTTGACCCACAAGCTTTATTTTACTGCCGGCTCTCTTCTTGCAGCTCCTGCTCTGTGCTTCTCCAGCTTCAAAGGGCAGCATCTTGGTCGTGGCCCCAGCTCTGCAACAATTCAGCTCCCACCCGAGACTCTCTAAGCCTACCCCACCAGCAATATTCCAGCCCTGCAGTGATTTTAGCTCCCAGCAACAATCCCCACTCACTATGGCAGCCCCTGCATAAGTTCACCATGATGCCCACAGCCCCGTTCTCAGCCCTACAGTTTCTTATGCATTTTCAAGCAGAATCCCAACCCCAGAGTGATTTTGGCTCAAACCCTAGAGATGCAATCACAGATCTAGGCGATATCATGGCATCAACGGGGTTATCTGACGCAAGGCTGCAGCCCCGTCTTTCCTCACCACATGTCCTGTTCTACTTTCAGTCACAACACCCAGCCACTGCATCCATGTCACAGGCCTACAGGGATTGTGGCGCAAGAACACTAAAGTCTGTCTGCCAGTCCTCCGGTTGGTATCTGATGTTAAGCCCCAATCCCAGACACGCAATGATGACAGCTCCAGGCCCAGTGATTTCAGCTCCTTCAGCTCTTGACCCACAAGCTTTATTTTACTGCCAGCTCTCTTCTTGCAGCTCCTTCTCTGTGATTCTCCAGCTTCAAAGGGCAGCATCTTGGTCTAGGCTCCAGCTCTGCAACAATTCAGCTCCCGCCCAAGGCTCTTTAAGCCTACCCCGCCAGCGGTATCACAGCCCTGCAGTGATTTTAGCTCACAGCAACGATCCCCACTCACTGTGCCAGCCCCTGCATAAGTTCACCTCGATGCCCGCAGCCCGTTCTCAGCCCTACAGTTTCTTATCCATTTTCAACCAGAATCCCCTCCCCACAGTGATTTCAGCTGAATCCCTAGAGATGCAATCACAGATCTAGGCAATATCATGGCATCGACGGGGTTATCAGGTACAAGGCTGCAGCCCCGTTTTTCCCCACCACATGTCCTGTTCTACTTTCAGTCACAATACCCAGCCCCTGCATCCATGTCACAGCCCTACAGGGATTTCGGCGCAAGAATGCTACAGTCTCTGTTCCAGCCCTATGGTCCCAATGCCGTGTTCAACCCCGATCCCAGACACGCAATGATGACAGCTCCAGGCCCAGTGATTTCAGCTCCTTCAGCTCTTGACCCACAAGCTTTATTTTACTGCCAGCTCTCTTCTTGCAGCTCCTGCTCTGTGCTTCTCCAGCTTCAAAGGGCAGCATCTTGGTCGTGGCCCCAGCTCTGCAACAATCCAGCTCCCACCCGAGACTCTCTAAACCTAACACACCAGCAATATTCCAGCCCTGCAGTGATTTTAGCTCACAGCAACGATCCCCACTCACTGTGCCAGCCCCTGCATAAGTTCACCTCGGCGCCCACAGCGCCATTCACAGATCTAGCCCCCTTTCCATTCTTATTCAAAGTCCCAGGCTTGCAGTCAGCCTCACCGCACCACAGCGATAGCGGCTCTACCCCAAGAGGTGCCATCACAAGCCCAAGCAATATTCTACCCATCGACGGGGTTTTCAGGCGCAAGGGTGCAGCCCCCTTTTATGCTCCACACGTGCTGTTCTACTTTCAGTCACAATACCCAGCCCCTGCATCCATGTCACAGGCCTACAGGGATTTTGGCGCAAGAAGGCTACAGTCTCTGTTCCAGCCCTATGGTCCCGATGCATTGTTCAGCCCCGATCCCAGACACGCAATGATGACAGCTCCAGGCCCAGTGATTTCAGCTCCTTCAGCTCTTGACCCACAAGCTTTATTTTACTGCCAGCTCTCTTCTTGCTCTGTGCTTCTCCAGCTTCAAAGGGCAGCATCTTGGTCCAGGCTCCAGCTCTGCAACAATTCAGCTCCCACCCGAGGCTCTTTAAGCCTACCCCGCCAGCGATATCCCAGCCCTGCAGTGATTTTAGCCCCCAGCAACAATCCCCACTCACTGTGCCAGCCCCTGTATAATTTCACCACGATGCCCGCAGCCCCCGTTCTCAGCCCAACAGTTTCTTATCCATTTTGAACCAGAATCCCAACCCCACAGTGATTTCAGCAGAATCCCAAGAGATGCAATCACAGATCTAGGCAATATCATGGCATCAGCGGGGTTATCAGGCGCAAGGCTGCAGCCCCGTCTTTCCTCACCACATGTCCTGTTCTACTTTCAGTCACAACACCCAGCCACGGCATCCATGTCACAGGCCTACAGGGATTGCGGCGCAAGAACACTAAAGCCTGTCTGCCAGTCCTATGGTCGCTATCCGAAATTAAGCCCCGATCCCAGACACGCAATGATGACAGCTCCAGGCCCAGTGATTTCAGCTCCTTCAGCTCTTGACCCACAAGCTTTATTTTACTGCCAGCTCTCTTCTTGCTCTGTGATTCTCCAGCTTCAAAGGGCAGCATCTTGGTCCAGGCTCCAGCTCTGCAACAATTCAGCTCCCACCCGAGGCTCTTTAAGACTACCCTGCCAGCGATATCACAGCCCTGCAGTGATTTAGCCCCAGCAACAATCCCCACTCACTGTGCCAGCCCCTGCATAATTTCACCTCGATGCCCGCAGCCCCGTTCTCAGCCAACAGTTTCTTATCCATTTTCAACCAGAATCCAAACCCACAGTGATTTCAGCAGAATCCCTAGAGATGCAATCACAGATCTAGGCAATATCATGGCATCGACGGGGTTATCAGGCGCAAGGCTGCAGCCCCGTTTTTCCCCACCACATGTCCTGTTCTAAGTTCAGTCACAATACCCAGCCCCTGCATCCACGTCACAGGCCTACAGGGATTGCGGCGCAAGAAGGCTACAGTCTGTCTGCCAGTCCTATGGTTGCTATCTGATGTTAAGCCCCGATCCCAGACACGCAATGATGACAGCTCCAGGCCCAGTGATTTCAGCTCCTTCAGCTCTTGACCCACAAGCTTTATTTTACTGCCGGCTCTCTTCTTGCAGCTCCTGCTCTGTGCTTCTCCAGCTTCAAAGGGCAGCATCTTGGTCTAGGCTCCAGCTCTGCAACAATCCAGCTCCCGCCCGAGGCTCTTTAAGCCTACCCCGCCAGCGATATCACAGCCCTGCAGTGATTTTAGCTCACAGCAACGATCCCCACTCACTGTGCCAGCCCCTGCATAAGTTCACCTCGGCGCCCACAGCGCCATTCACAGATCTAGCCCCTTTTCCATTCTTATTCAAAGTCCCAGGCTTGCAGTCAGCCTCCCCGCCCCACAGCGATAGCGGCTCTACCCCAAGAGGTGCCATCACAAGCCCAAGCAATATTCTACCATCGACGGGGTTTTCAGGCGCAAGGGTGCAGCCCCCTTTTATGCTCCACACGTGCTGTTCTACTTTCAGTCACAATACCCAGCCCCTGCATCCATGTCACAGGCCTACAGGGATTTTGGCGCAAGAAGGCTACAGTCTCTGTTCCAGCCCTATGGTCCCGATGCATTGTTCAGCCCCGATCCCAGACACGCAATGATGACAGCTCCAGGCCCAGTGATTTCAGCTCCTTCAGCTCTTGACCCACAAGCTTTATTTTACTGCCGGCTCTCTTCTTGCAGCTCCTGCTCTGTGCTTCTCCAGCTTCAAAGGGCAGCATCTTGGTCGTGGCCCCAGCTCTGCAACAATTCAGCTCCCACCCGAGACTCTCTAAGCCTACCCCACCAGCAATATTCCAGCCCTGCAGTGATTTTAGCTCCCAGCAACAATCCCCACTCACTATGGCAGCCCCTGCATAAGTTCACCATGATGCCCACAGCCCCGTTCTCAGCCCTACAGTTTCTTATGCATTTTCAAGCAGAATCCCAACCCCACGAGTGATTTTGGCTCAAACCCTAGAGATGCAATCACAGATCTAGGCGATATCATGGCATCAACGGGGTTATCTGACGCAAGGCTGCAGCCCCGTCTTTCCTCACCACATGTCCTGTTCTACTTTCAGTCACAACACCCAGCCACTGCATCCATGTCACAGGCCTACAGGGATTGTGGCGCAAGAACACTAAAGTCTGTCTGCCAGTCCTCCGGTTGGTATCTGATGTTAAGCCCCAATCCCAGACACGCAATGATGACAGCTCCAGGCCCAGTGATTTCAGCTCCTTCAGCTCTTGACCCACAAGCTTTATTTTACTGCCAGCTCTCTTCTTGCAGCTCCTTCTCTGTGATTCTCCAGCTTCAAAGGGCAGCATCTTGGTCTAGGCTCCAGCTCTGCAACAATTCAGCTCCCGCCCAAGGCTCTTTAAGCCTACCCCGCCAGCGGTATCACAGCCCTGCAGTGATTTTAGCTCACAGCAACGATCCCCACTCACTGTGCCAGCCCTGCATAAGTTCACCTCGATGCCCGCAGCCCGTTCTCAGCCCTACAGTTTCTTATCCATTTCAACCAGAATCCCTCCCCACAGTGATTCAGCTGAATCCCTAGAGATGCAATCACAGATCTAGGCAATATCATGGCATCGACGGGGTTATCAGGTACAAGGCTGCAGCCCCGTTTTCCCCACCACATGTCCTGTTCTACTTTCAGTCACAATACCCAGCCCTGCATCCATGTCACAGGCCTACAGGGATTTCGGCGCAAGAATGCTACAGTCTCTGTTCCAGCCCTATGGTCCCAATGCCGTGTTCAACCCCGATCCCAGACACGCAATGATGACAGCTCCAGGCCCAGTGATTTCAGCTCCTTCAGCTCTTGACCCACAAGCTTTATTTTACTGCCAGCTCTCTTCTTGCAGCTCCTGCTCTGTGCTTCTCCAGCTTCAAAGGGCAGCATCTTGGTCGTGGCCCCAGCTCTGCAACAATCCAGCTCCCACCCGAGACTCTCTAAACCTAACACACCAGCAATATTCCAGCCCTGCAGTGATTTTAGCTCACAGCAACGATCCCCACTCACTGTGCCAGCCCCTGCATAAGTTCACCTCGGCGCCCACAGCGCCATTCACAGATCTAGCCCCCTTTCCATTCTTATTCAAAGTCCCAGGCTTGCAGTCAGCCTCCCCGCACCACAGCGATAGCGGCTCTACCCCAAGAGGTGCCATCACAAGCCCAAGCAATATTCTACCATCGACGGGGTGTTCAGGCGCAAGGCTGCAGCCCCCTTTTATGCTCCACACATGCGGTTCTACTTTCAGTCACAATACCCAGCCACTGCATCCATGTCACAGGCCTACAGGGATTTTGGCGCAAGAAGGCTACAGTCTCTGTTCCAGCCCTATGGTCCCGATGCATTGTTCAGCCCCGATCCCAGACACGCAATGATGACAGCTCCAGGCCCAGTGATTTCAGCTCCTTCAGCTCTTGACCCACAAGCTTTATTTTACTGCCAGCTCTCTTCTTGCTCTGTGCTTCTCCAGCTTCAAAGGGCAGCATCTTGGTCCAGGCTCCAGCTCTGCAACAATTCAGCTCCCACCCGAGGCTCTTTAAGCCTACCCCGCCAGCGATATCCCAGCCCTGCAGTGATTTTAGCCCCCAGCAACAATCCCCACTCACTGTGCCAGCCCCTGCATAATTTCACCACGATGCCCGCAGCCCCGTTCTCAGCCCAACAGTTTCTTATCCATTTTGAACCAGAATCCCAACCCCACAGTGATTTCAGCAGAATCCCAAGAGATGCAATCACAGATCTAGGCAATATCATGGCATCAGCGGGGTTATCAGGCGCAAGGCTGCAGCCCCGTCTTTCCTCACCACATGTCCTGTTCTACTTTCAGTCACAACACCCAGCCACGGCATCCATGTCACAGGCCTACAGGGATTGCGGCGCAAGAACACTAAAGCCTGTCTGCCAGTCCTATGGTCGCTATCCGAAATTAAGCCCCGATCCCAGACACGCAATGATGACAGCTCCAGGCCCAGTGATTTCAGCTCCTTCAGCTCTTGACCCACAAGCTTTACTTTACTGCCAGCTCTCTTCTTGCTCTGTGATTCTCCAGCTTCAAAGGGCAGCATCTTGGTCCAGGCTCCAGCTCTGCAACAATTCAGCTCCCACCCGAGGCTCTTTAAGACTACCCTGCCAGCGATATCACAGCCCTGCAGTGATTTTAGCCCCCAGCAACGATCCCCACTCACTGTGCCAGCCCCTGCATAATTTCACCTCGATGCCCGCAGCCCCGTTCTCAGCCCAACAGTTTCTTATCCATTTTCAACCAGAATCCCAACCCCACAGTGATTTCAGCAGAATCCCTAGAGATGCAATCACAGATCTAGGCAATATCATGGCATCGACGGGGTTATCAGGCGCAAGGCTGCAGCCCCGTTTTTCCCCACCACATGTCCTGTTCTAAGTTCAGTCACAATACCCAGCCACTGCATCCACGTCACAGGCCTACAGGGATTGCGGCGCAAGAAGGCTACAGTCTGTCTGCCAGTCCTATGGTTGCTATCTGATGTTAAGCCCCGATCCCAGACACGCAATGATGACAGCTCCAGGCCCAGTGATTTCAGCTCCTTCAGCTCTTGACCCACAAGCTTTATTTTACTGCCGGCTCTCTTCTTGCAGCTCCTGCTCTGTGCTTCTCCAGCTTCAAAGGGCAGCATCTTGGTCTAGGCTCCAGCTCTGCAACAATCCAGCTCCCGCCCGAGGCTCTTTAAACCTACCCCGCCAGCAATATTCACAGCCCTGCAGTGATTTTAGCTCACAGCAACGATCCCCACTCACTGTGCCAGCCCCTGCATAAGTTCACCTCGGCGCCCACAGCGCCATTCACAGATCTAGCCCTTTTCCATTCTTATTCAAAGTCCCAGGCTTGCAGTCAGCCTCCCCGCCCCACAGCGATAGCGGCTCTACCCCAAGAGGTGCCATCACAAGCCCAAGCAATATTCTACCATCGACGGGGTTTTCAGGCGCAAGGGTGCAGCCCCCTTTTATGCTCCACACGTGCTGTTCTACTTTCAGTCACAATACCCAGCCCCTGCATCCATGTCACAGGCCTACAGGGATTTTGGCGCAAGAAGGCTACAGTCTCTGTTCCAGCCCTATGGTCCCGATGCATTGTTCAGCCCCGATCCCAGACACGCAATGATGACAGCTCCAGGCCCAGTGATTTCAGCTCCTTCAGCTCTTGACCCACAAGCTTTATTTTACTGCCAGCTCTCTTCTTGCAGCTCCTGCTCTGTGCTTCTCCAGCTTCAAAGGGCAGCATCTTGGTCTTGGCTCCAGCTCTGCAACAATTCAGCTCCCGCCCGAGGCTCCCTAAGCCCATCCTGCCAGCGATATCACAGCCCTGCAGTGATTTTAGCCCCAGCAACAATCCCCACTCACTATGGCAGCCCCTGCATAAGTTCACCATGATGCCCACAGCCCCGTTCTCAGCCCTACAGTTTCTTATGCATTTTCAAGCAGAATCCCAACCCCAGAGTGATTTTGGCTCAAACCCTAGAGATGCAATCACAGATCTAGGCGATATCATGGCATCAACGGGGTTATCTGACGCAAGGCTGCAGCCCCGTCTTTCCTCACCACATGTCCTGTTCTACTTTCAGTCACAACACCCAGCCACTGCATCCATGTCACAGGCCTACAGGGATTGTGGTGCAAGAACACTAAAGTCTGTCTGCCAGTCCTCCGGTTGGTATCTGATGTTAAGCCCCAATCCCAGACATGCAATGATGACAGCTCCAGGCCCAGTGATTTCAGCTCCTTCAGCTCTTGACCCACAAGCTTTATTTTACTGCCAGCTCTCTTCTTGCAGCTCCTTCTCTGTGATTCTCCAGCTTCAAAGGGCAGCATCTTGGTCTAGGCTCCAGCTCTGCAACAATTCAGCTCCCACCCAAGGCTCTTTAAGCCTACCCCGCCAGCGATATCACAGCCCTGCAGTGATTTTAGCCCCCAGCAACAATCCCCACTCACTGTGCCAGCCCCTGCATAAGTTCACCTCGATGCCCGCAGCCCCGTTCTCAGCCCTACAGTTTCTTATCCATTTTCAACCAGAATCCCCTCCCCACAGTGATTTCAGCTGAATCCCTAGAGATGCAATCACAGATCTAGGCAATATCATGGCATCGACGGGGTTATCAGGCGCAAGGCTGCAGCCCCGTTTTTCCCCACCACACGTCCTGTTCTAAGTTCAGTCACAATACCCAGCCCCTGCATCCACGTCACAGGCCTACAGGGATTGCGGCGCAAGAAGGCTACAGTCTGTCTGCCAGTCCTATGGTTGCTATCTGATGTTAAGCCCCGATCCCAGACACGCAATGATGACAGCTCCAGGCCCAGTGATTTCAGCTCCTTCAGCTCTTGACCCACAAGCTTTATTTTACTGCCAGCTCTCTTCTTGCAGCTCCTTCTCTGTGCTTCTCCAGCTTCAAAGGGCAGCATGTTGGTCTAGGCTCCAGCTCTGCAACAATTCAGCTCCCGCCTGAGGCTCTTTAAGCCTACCCCGCCAGCGATATCACAGCCCTGCAGTGATTTTAGCTCCCAGCAACGATCCCCACTCACTGTGCCAGCCCCTGCATAAGTTCACCTCAGCGCCCACAGTGCCATTCACAGATCTAGCCCCTTTTCCATTCTTATTCAAAGTCCCAGGCTTGCAGTCAGCTTCCCTGCCCCACACCGATTTTGGCTCTACCCCAAGAGGTGCCATCACAAGCCCAAGCAATATTCTACCATCGACGGGGTTGTCAGGCGCAAGGCTGCAGCCCCTTTTATGCTCCACACATGCTGTTCTACTTTCAGTCACAACACCCAGCCCCTGCATCCCTATCACATGCCTGCAGTGCGCTTAGCACATACATCGTCCACTCTCCATGTCAGCCCGTCAGGTTGCATCCCACGTGTAGTCTCAATCCCAACCCCAGTCTTCCCTCTCAGCCACAGTGATTTCAGCTCTTGACCGACAAGCTTTATTTCACTGTCAGCCCTCTTCTTCCATCTCCAGCTGTGCTCTTTTCCTGCTCTGCCAGGCAAAGCTGCTCCCATGTTAGATAACAGGGTTTTGGCTTTTGCTGCAGTTGTGAGGTTTCACCTCCACATTCAGTATCACCATCCTCACCCTGTTCTGGCAGTTGTTATTCTATTTCCTGCTTCTTCATTTTGTGTCCCGTTCTACAGTTACTCTTCAGATCTACAGTGAGCATCCCTTTGAGCAGTGATTGATGCTGCAGCACTGCAGTCCCCACCTGGCCCCAGTGATTTCAGCTCCAATCCCACAAGCTTTATTTCACTGCCAGCTCTTCTATTTCACTTCCTGCTCAACATCTTCACAGCAGCGCCACATAACGCTAGTACTGCTTCTCAGGGCAGGATCTTTGGTTTAGCTCTAGCTCTGTGTGGTTTGAGCGCAGATCGCAGCCCTTAGAGAAATTTCAGCTCCAACCATGCAGTTCACCTCTCAGCTCCACATTCCCTATCCCAGCCCCACTTACCCCAAACCCCCTACCATATTTCTGTCTCCTCCAGCTCTGCTGCCTCAGCTCCAGCTCCTCAGCTTCCTACTGGCTGCAGCTAAAAGCTGCTCCTGCTTCTCACTGCAGCTTGGGGCTGTTGATAAGGTGACAAGTCAGTTACTGCCATCATTTCAATGTCTCTAGAAGCTGTCCCACCCACCTTAATGGGATCCCAACTTTGGGGACACTTGAGGCCTGAAGCTCAACATCTACCTTCTCCCTCACCCTGGTTCTCAGCCCAGCACCTGCCCAAAGGCCCCCTCACCTCCCCCCAGAGAGCTCCAGAGCTGCAAATAGCTACTGGGCTCCTGCTCCCCCATCCCAAAAGGCACCCTTGGGCTGGTTCTTGGGCCCTGGAACCCTCTGCGCCCCCACACCCTCAGCCCCTGCTTGGTACCACGGGGAACCCCCCCCCCGGCATGTCCTGCAGGCCCTGTGCTGCAGCTCCATGCCTTTCTCCCATGGCATTTATCTAGCCCCAGCATTTCCACCGCTCCACATTGTTTTGGGCCTGACTCATGCCAAAGTCGTTATTCCACACCCTGGGGTTTTACGTCCCCACTGATCTCATAACTAGTGTTTCAGCCCCAGTCCCACAACCCTTACTGAATTAACATCAGATACCTAGTAAACAAACCAAACCAAAAAAGTGTAATAAAACGAGCAGTAACAAAATAACACAGTAAGGAAAAAAAATCATTATTATTACAAACAAAACCAAAATAAAGTAATAAAAATGCAAAAAGCCACCTTTATTCCCCGCATTCTGAACATTACTTTAAATCCAGAAACCGCGAAACGGCTACTTTCCGGCCCCCAGTAACAGCAGCCAGTCACCCCCCTATGCCACTCCAGGCCCCACACCAGCCGCCGGCCACCCGAGCCGCGCAAGGCGAGGCAGAAAGAACTGGACACCGCCGGCCCCCAGATGCTACCGCAGGCGTCGCGTCTGTGCTCACCGGCGCTTCCCGGGTCAGCTGCCGCGGGGATCCCATCCTGGCGCAGCGCCGCTCCGCGGATCGCGCATCAGCACAGCCCGCCACTCCCAGCTTCACCGCCGAACTGACCCCTAACCCCCCCCAACGCACGCTATTTATCCCCCACGGCCGGACCAGCCAGCCAATCACAACCCGAGGCAGCGCCTACCGGCTCCACCAATCCCAGCCCGCCCATTCCCGCCGCGCTTGGCTCCGCGACCCCTCGCGGTCCCCTCAAGCGCTGCACCCGCCGCCGCCATTGCAGGGGCCGCGTCCGCCCGCTCCCCGCCGTCTGCCCGTTTCCCTGGACCAGAACCTGATCCTGACCAGGACCTGAACTGGAAGCTCTCTCCCGCCCGCCCTTCTCGGCCCCAACAGCGCCTGCCGAGGCTGCGGCAGCGGGGACACAGCTCCGCCGGCTCCCAAAGCGGCGGTATCGGGAGCGGCGCCTCAGGCGTACGAGGGAGTGGGGCCAGGCTGAGGGGCCGGGCCGCGACTGAGCGGGCTGATTGGCGGGACAGCGCGCGGATTGAAACGGCGGCTGTGATTGGACAGAGCGGACGGAGAACGGCGGGCCGGGATTGGCAGGCTTGGGAGCCGTGAGGCTGCGGCCCGTGGGAGCGTGGGGCGGAGCCCGGGCTGCCCGAAGGGCCCGCGGGCGCCGCGGGTCCCGCTCGCGAGGCCGCCCCCGTCCCCTCCTCCGGCCCTCTCTCGTGCCCAGGTCCCGGCGAAAAGACCCCCGCAGAGCCCCTACCGGAGCGCCCCATCGGCACTCGGGGCAGGGGGCGGAGAGGAGATGCATTATATTAATAATTATATTTAATATGTATCATATTCAAATAATATCGATAAATTATTATTTTTATTATGTACCATATCTACTGCTACAATTTATTTTTTCTTATATTTTCAATTTATATAGAAATCTTTCCGTATTTATGATATAGTTTTATACTTAAATATCTACCTTTCTATTATTTGTATTTATAATTTTTATACTAAAACCCCTTCTTTTGCCAAATAAAAAACAAAACCCCCCTTTCTTTTAAACTACTTCAAAAATATTTTTATATTCATATTTGTCATATCTATAACTTGTTCTATATTATATCACATTGATATACTATAGTTATATCTATTTCCTATCTATTTCCTATAGTATAAGATAATAAGATATATACGGTATTACTTGTGTTATGTATTGTATCGATTGATGTTATTTTATATTTTAAAAATTTAATTCATTTTTATCTATCTGCATATATCTGTAATACATTTCCATATTTATATTTTGATTGGGGTTGTGTTTATGTTTATATTTATAATGTATCTTTATAGATGTATATGCATACACAATACTCTATTAAAAATAACATCTTATTGTAATATACAATGACTTATGTTACAAGTTTTATTTTTATATCTTCAGTCTAGATTTAAAATTTAACTTTTTCATTCCCATTTCTATACACCTATTTGTTTTGTTTCAATATAGTTATAGTTATCGCTTTACATTTAAAACCCAATTCCTAAAGAAAATGACCAAACAGCATCAAATTCCCACCGATATCCTCCAAAAATATCAAAAGACCTCCGCCAGCCAAACAACTGCCAGCAAAAAAATCCCACACTATGCCCTTTTCACTAACAATTCTCATCACATCAGAAAAATGAAACGAAAATAAAAGAAAACCCTAGAGAAACACACACAGCAAATCTCAGAAACTACTGAGAAAAAAAAAAAAATCAAACCAACTTACTCAACTCCAAACAGTGCCACTGACCCTGAACGTTACTAAAAAAAAGAACCAAAATTCTACCTCTACACAAACTCAAAGAATAACCAAGACGCTATCAAAATAACTTCAAAAACCTAACTAATTAACGATGTAAAATAAATCTCAACGACTAAAACATAAGAAAATAACGACTCAAGCAAAAAACTACCTAAAATGACCCATCATATAAATACCCACGTTCCCAAAAATAAAGCTAATAAACAACAGAATGCATCAAAAGACAAAAAAACAAACAAACAACTTTAAAAACCACCAAAAAATCCCCCAAACCGAATAAACTTAAATTTACAACCAAAAAATTATTCCTAACAGAATAAACTCATAGCGCCTCAATCTATCAAAATAAAAATACCACCTAGAAATAAACACAGAGACTAAAGAGAAACGGAACCATCAACTAGATCTCCCAAATGATCCGTAACAATAAAACATACAGTCCAATCAAACAAACCGAATAAGCAAAAGCCCTGGAAGACGATCAACACAAATGCAATTCCAAAGATTTTAAAAACCCCGCTGCTATTAACGACATGACGCTACCTCAAGCCCACCAAAACAAACACCGCACACTCACACTAATAAAAGCCACCGCAACAGAATTCAAATCCGAACCGCTACCTCACGCTACGACCCGTAAAAACCATTGCACGCCTTTCAAAACATCATAGCCCGGCAAAAAAAATTATCCGACAACAAAACTCAATCCAAAACAAACCTTGATCAGCACCACCTGAACCGAGAACCATAGCAGTCAGCGAGAACACCATCTCCCTTAGCGTGCGCCCACTGCAAACAAAACAAACCGATGCAATGAATCCCCCCAAAGCACCTCCAAAGCACGACACCCAGGAACTTGCAGCAGCTGAAGCCCGCGCTGCCGGCCCCGCACGGAGCGCGGCTCCCGGCAGCAAAGCGGCTCCTCCGGCGGCTCCTCCGGCACGCAGGGGCGCCGCCGCCCCGGAGAGCCCCGCCCGCTCCCCCCTGCCCGCCGGCGCCGGCACCGGGCCCGGCCGACCCCGGCGGCGCCCGAGCCCCGCGCCCGGAGCGGACGGAGCGGCCGCCACCGCCCGCGCCGCCAAAGCGGCAGCGCCCGCGCCGCCTCTGCCGCCCTTGGCCGCCCCGCCACGGCTCCCCTCGCCTCCGCACGCCGCGCACCGCCGCGCCTCCGCCGCTGCCGCGCCCAATTGCCCGTCCGCCTCGGCAACTGCCCGGCCCGTGCCAGCAGGGCTCCCGAGCGCCAACGGCCCGGCCCGGCCCGGCCCACGGGCACAAGAAGCGCCCTCACATGCAGCGGCACAGCCCCACTGCAGCCCTGCAAACGCTGCCACAGCTGCAGCTTCCTGCCACTCAACCCCGAAACTGACGCCGCAGCCGGGGCTCACCTCACTTCAACAAGGCCAAAGAAATGTCTTCTCCCCTTCCATTTCATCCCGTAGCAGAGCAGAAAAGAAGGGCTCTTCCTCAAATGAAAGCCTTCAACCGATGGCAAAGGGGGATTTGGATCTCAGTTCAAACCCTCGAAAAGGAGGGACACCAGGGCTGCCCCCTCCATTTAAACCTTAGCATGATGAAAATGGGCTAGGCTGCCTTCAAATCAAACCCATCCGATGACAACAATACTTTTCCGTTCCCCTTCAAAATAGAACAAAGGGATTCCCTATCACCCCTGTGACACCCCGAACAGCCTGGAAAAAGCAGCTTTTCCTTCAATCGACACCCTTCAAACTGCAAGTGAAGGGGGATCCCTCCAGGTCAAACACAGACAATAATAGAAGAGTAGCTGCTTCCCTCTCCTTCATTTCTTTTGTCCTCAGAAGCTCCATTTTCGTTCCTGGGGGCACCGGGGAGGGACTGGCAAGATGAAATTGAAAAGGGAAAGGACAAAAGTCCCCGCTCCAAATCCACACGGCCTCACCTGTTCGGCTGCTGCTTCCCGGCACAAAGATTGGTCCCTCGGCACCTCCTTGAAGCCATGCTCTGCGTATCCAAGCGCGTATCCAGGTGTTCCCCCAGACCCTGGGAGAAGTTCTCGCAGTCCTCCCATGAGACAGCCCCCGGAGCCCCCCATAAACCCCTCTACTCAGCCGCTCCATGCAAATGGAAGCTGAGGCAAAGCCTCCCCCTAAAACAGCCTCCCCCCGGCAGGAGCCGGCCCCTCATCATCCTCACACTCACACCTGGGGCTGCTCCGAGCCCCCAGCATCCTCACACTCACACCTGGCGCTGCTCCGAGCCCCCATCATCCTCACACTCACACCTGGGGCTGCTCCGAGCCCCCAGCATCCTCACACTCGCACCCGGCGCTGATGCCGCTCTCCAACAGCGCCTCTCCCTGTCCAGCACACAGCCCGCTTCTCACAGACACACAGCAAACACACACCTGCTGCGGCTCTTGGCTTTTCTTAGTCCGCCTGCTTCCACCATTCAGACACGCACGGGCACTGACGGCACTGAGGGAAAGCTTTCCAAGTGCACAAAACTGTCATTCTCCTGGCACACTTTGATACACCTTCAGAAAAAGCAGAATCACCGCCAACTCCTAAGACCCCTGCTGAGGAACCCAGCCCTCCTTGGGACACCCAATGCAGCAGACCTCGAAAAACGAGGGGAAAAGTCAAGCTTGGAGTGAAAAAAGAGAATAGAAATACACCAGCCTTTGAAAAAAGCCTTCACACAGCAATAGTTGGAATCAGTCACATTTCTTCTTTCCTTGCTCTCTGGAATGACATCAACATGAAGTTAAAAAACCACAGGAAACACAAGGCAGAGCTGGGATTTTACAGGTCTCCGTTTTGGCACTCTGGATGACAAGCGCCTCTTCCGGGACTGCGACACCATTTGGGGACTGGCAGAGAACGGAGGCAAAAGGTGCCACAGAGCCCTTTCTATTGCCTTCAGCCCCTGCAGCTCTTCTGATGGTTTCAGGGCACAGCTTGGTCCATTGCTAGATAAAAACGTTACGGCAATATCTTCAAAACTGCTAGCCATCTCTAGTCGGAGTTTCCTACATTCCTGTAAACGAAGGAGTGGATAGAGAGGGTTTCTCCCCAACTGAATTTAGAGACAAATTCCTATTCTTTACCAATACCTAGAAAAACGAAGAACTTGACAGGTTTTAGCATTCTACAGCCAGCCCTCCCTGTGAATTTGGTGGCAGCTTTGGGTCCCTCTGGGGGACGGCCCCCAGCGTGACCCCCCTCGCCCGCCACCCGCCTGCTCCAGCACCGCAGCGGGGCTCCCTCTCCTGGGGACCTTGGGCTGCCCCCGATGGCAGCCGAGCCCCGAGTCTTCAGCCCTTTTCCTGAGCCCCAAAGAAGGCACAGAGCGAGTCCGACTGCCCTGGACAGCAGCGCAGCGCTTCCTCCAAGCCCTTTCCAGCCGTCCATCCCCCCGCAAAGGGATTCTGCTGCAACAAGAAAGGGGGGGCAGCCCCCGGAAGGGTTGAGGTTCCTCCCCAGCCTCGCTGCCACGGGCCAGGGGCAGCGAGAGGGGGCGGCAGAGACGGCGGGGCCGGCACGGCGCAGAGCGGGGGCCGCTCTCAGCGCGATGCCGGGAAAGCCGCAGGGCCGGCGCTGTCGGGCGGGCTGTTTGAGCGGCACGGGGGGATCCGCCGAGAGCCTCCGGCCCCGTGCGGGGACTCCTGCAAGGGCCGAGGGGCGCCGGGCTCCGGCCCTCGCTCGGGGCTTTCTTCTCCGGCAGCCCGAGCCCCGCGGCTGCGGGCCAAAGAAGGAAAGGGGGCACGGGAAGAGAGGAGCGAGAGCAGGCCATGAGAAAGGCCAGGGAGGGAGGTCGGGCTGTGCAGGAAAGCGGGACGGCAAGGGAAAGGCCGGCAGGGGGGCAGAGGGAGGGTGGACAGAGGAGGGAGAGAGGGGCAACAGAAGGGAGTAGCGGGGTTGGGACAGGACAGGAAGGAGCCGGGTTTGTGGGGGGAGAGGGAAGGGGGGAAAGGGAGCGAGAGAAGGCGAATACGGGCAGAAGGAAGGAGGGCTAGAGAGAAGCACAGGCGGGGAAGCCTCACAGAGCCCCGGCTGCACCCCGAGCCCGGCCCGGCGCCTGGCCCTGGCCGGGATGCTGCGCTGGGCGGAGCTCGGCTCGCTTCGGACACACTCGGCTCGAGTCGGCTCTTGGGCTAGATTCGGCTATTAGCGGCTGCATTCGCCTCTACGGCGCGGCTCGGCTCGCTTCGGCCGAACTCGGAGCCGCTCTGTGTGTTCGGTGCGGCTCGTCTCGGCTCCCTAAAGAAACTTAAACCTAAAGAAAAAGTTATACTTCTTTTTCCACAAAAAATAAACCACATGAGATTCCTACTCCCCGTGTCAAACCTTTTTAAAAACACACCAAAAAACCCCAAGATAAATAGTTCCACAACCAAAACAAAATGTATAAGTAACACTAAAACCACACATCCAAATACAGTGTTTATCAGTCACCAACCCTCAAAATCCATTTTCTAACAATACCTTGTTAGTATACCTCTTCATAACTAACCTTATCCCTCACAAACTTCAAGTTGTAAATCAAAAAAATCCTATACATAACATAAACTCTTAAAATACAATTTACACGTTCTTACCCAAATTACAGTTAAACCACAAAATTTTAAATCAATGAAATCATTAGAAACAAATGTTAGTATGTTATTTAGTTACAAAAAAAACCAACCCCAAAAAACCCAACAACAACAACAATACAAAAAACCAAAAACAAAAAAACCAAACCAAAAAACCCACAAACCCACAAAGAAGTTACCTCAAAATATCAAAACTACAATTTAAAACAATTAACCGTACTAAGACCCAACATAGCAATAATACATCAAAAAAACCCCAAAAATAAAACCAAACCAAAACCCAATCACTTGAACACAAATTTACTTCTCAATATCAATTCCCATGAGAGCCCTGAACCGGGTCCGTTGGCCGTTGCTGAGGGGGTCTCGGTGCAATCCCAGTGAGCAAGAACGGCGGCTAAGAGCTGCACCAGAGATCGAGAGCTGAGCAATACCAACTGCTGCCATCCACCGGTCACTGCTCACCCCTGCCCACTTACCCTGACTGCTGACATCCTTCCCTGAAAATTAAAATGCGTATTAAAGTTCTTGCCCTCTTCTCTGCCGTGTTGCCACCAAGCAGAAGAAGCCAGACCTAAAGGAAGTTTGAGAGCCTCTCTGCTCATTATTAATCTGCAAAGCACTGGAATTCTAATTGGAAGGTTACGTCATAGCAAACGCTCATACTCAGCTGGAAGTAGTCACTGAGTATTGTTTTCAGTAACCTTCATCAGGAAACTGCTTTCTCTGGCTGGTACATGGGCAGAATTTCCCAATGAATATTTAGCAGTGGCATTTTGCTTTAATTCCCTCTATTTTATTTCCATTTAATTCCCTAAATTTTTAAGGTATTAATACTTTTCTTAATGGTTGGAAGATCACAATCTTAAACTGACAACAGAAAAAGTTCAGGAGTTCTCTTGCTCAGGTTTTTTCCTTCTCTTTTTCTGCTTGCTGTTCTGATCTGGTATCTGTTCTTTTCAATGCGTATTTAAAGGAGTACAATTATTAGTGCTCGGGGAAGATTTGTGAAGTGCTACTTCTCCATCTTGCTGGCCATGTCACAGAATCCATCCAGAAAATTTCAGTCCGTAGCTGTACCAAATTCCAGGTATTGGTACAAATAATAGACAAAGTTAATGAAACACTGTCCCTTAGGGAAGATTTCCCATGTTTTAAAAATCTGTGTGAATTGATAGAAAAATGGTCAGATCAAGTGTTTATCAATTTAAATCCAGAACAGCATCACTTTAAACTGTCAAAAACTTCTGGGTTTTGATGATGGTGCTACTGCTTTTCAGACTAAAAAAACTGACAATACTGACCTTAAAGCTGTTAGAAATGTCTCAAATATGAAAAAAAAATGCTGGAGATTAAATAAGTTGTTTACCCTCAATTTAAACACAGAAATGGAAAAGGAGATTTTCTCCTCAATTTAAACCCCTTTGCCCACAAAACCTCAGTTTCCTGGGGTTAGTGGGATGGACTGGGAAGATGAAAGGAAAAAGAACTTCTTGTGCCCCCACCTTGCCCCACTGCTCAGGTGGCTTAGGGTGGGTGTGTTCCCCTGCCCTGCCTTACCTGCTCAGGTGGGTTAGGGTGGGTGTGTTCCCTTGCCCTGCCTTACCTGCTCAGGTGGGTTAGGGTGGGTGTGTTCCCCTGCCACCTGCTCAGGTGGGTTAGGGTGGGTGTGTTCCCCACACTGCTCAGGTGGGTTAGGGTGGGTGTGTTCCCCTCCCCTGCCTTACCTGCTCAGGTGGCTTAGGGTGGGTGTGTTCCCCTCCTCTCCTCCCCTTGGGCACAGGGCCTGTCCCCGCACACCTGAGCAATGCCCCAGCTCCTCCCCAGCCCCTCCTCCTCTCACCACCACCCTGTGCGAGACTCCCTGGAGTCCCCCCTTGCAGCTCTTGCCAGCAGGGGCAGCCAGGCCTCACACACCCCCCCAGCAGCATCTGCCCCCTCCTCATCCTCACTGGCCACACCTGAGGCTGCTGCACGTCAGCAGGTGGAGACACCTGGGGGTAGGAGCTGTGTGAGCGGTGGCACCACAAACCCAGGACCGGGGCCAAAGGGGAGGGGCAGGCCCAAAGGGCTCCCCAGGATGTAGATGCACAAACAAAGCTTCATAGAATGGAGAAGGCCCAACAGTTTTTGTATTTTACACACACACTCATGATAAAAGTCACATTTTTTAATAGTTAAAATATCAGTGAAAGTTACTGGTTAGTTACAGCAGTGAGCTTCATACAGCATCCCATCTTTATGGACTTATCAGAAGAAGGAGTTTCAGGTTCTTTCATCTGCCACTCTTGGGAAAGCCATTTTTAACCAAACTGCTCGGCAATTTTCTCATTTGAATAAAAGCAAGCACTGGCAATGACCAACAAGTGAAAAGGAAAGCAGAATGTCTCTTGGAGACACGGTGGGATGGCTGCTATGACTAGAGCACTGGAATGGAAGGGCTTAGGCTTTTGAGGAAAGACAAGCTAGGAAGATGAGGAGGGGATGCAGCCCTCTAGAGACATGGAACTCTGCCTGGGAAGTACGAGCAGCCAGCTGAGAGCTTGTGGGTGAAGATTAAGGAGAGGGCAGGGACATTAAAGATAACAGGAAGGGCTTCTATAGAGATGTTGCAAGCAAGAGAGTTGGGGTCATGTGGGCCCCCTCCAGAAGGACACAGACCCTGCACAAAGAGAAGACTGATGTTCACAAGGACTTCTGTGCCTCAGTCTTCAACGGCAAGTGCCCCAGCCATGCTGCCAAGTTGAGAAAGGCAAATGCAGGGACTGGGAGAATAAAGACCCTGAGCCCACTGAGAGGATCAGATCTGAGACCATCCAAGGAATCTGACTGTGCTCAAGTCCATGGGACCTGAAGAGATACATCCCCAGGCCCAGAGGGAACTAGCAGAAGTTGCTAAGCCATTATCCATAATTTTTTGAAAAATTGTGGCAGTTAGGTAAAGTCCCTGATGACTGGAAAAAGGGAAATATAACCCCCATTTTTAGAAAGGGGAAAGCAGAAGACCTGGGGAACCACTTCTACCCAGAGCAATGGTGACAGCGCTGCACAGCCCCATGGAGCTGCTTCTCCTATCTGGCTCTACAAGATCCTCCACTTCCATCACCCTCCTCCTCACTGGTTCCACAGGACAACAGCTGCCCAGCTCTGGAGATTGATGGACATTTCCCAGACATTTCATGGGCAAAGGTGTGGTGAGGATGTGTTGTGATGGTGTGGGACCCCAGCAGGACATACACAACGTGGATTAATAAAGGCTGGAGAACATGCTGAGCTGGGCAGGAAGAGTTCAATTTCTTCCAGCAGGCCTGTGGTTTGGATTTCTGCTGAAGAGACTGTTGATAGCCCCGGGATGTTTCAATCAGAGCATCAAGGCCTTTGGTGCTTCTCACAGCATCCTGCCAGTGAATAGGCTGGTGTTGCACAAGGCGTTGGGAGGAGATAAACTCTTCAGAAGGGCTCAGCAAGGAAGGAGAAGCAGTGGGGTTGCCCTGTATATGAGGGCATGTTTGACTCTAGAAATTGACAGTGGTGATGAAAAGGTCGAGGGTCGATGGGTAAGAATCAGGGGAAGAGCAGATACCAAAGTGGGAATCTTCTCAGACACGGGGAAGGCTGGTAGGCAGATTGGTAGTTCCAAGGGTCCCTCACCCTACCCTTAAAGCAGGGTGCAATGAAGTTTCCTGGATTGTCCACAGCTTTCCTTCTATGACAAAGTGACTTGCTTGGTGGGAGAGAAAAATGCTGGGGATTTGGGAAATGCCATTCCCCAAAGCATTCTTGTGGAGAAACTGGCTGCCCATGGCTTGGACAGGTCCACCATTCTCTGTAAAAAAGGGTCTGGATGGCCAGACCCAGAGAGTGGTAGGGGACAGTTTAATTCAGCTGCTACCCAGTCACCAGTGGGGCTCCCCTGGGCAGCACTGAGACCAGTCCTGTTTCTATCCATGACCTGGAGGAGGGGACCCTCAGCCAATTTGTAAAGGATCTGCCAGAGGACAGGAAGACTCTGCAGCGGAATCTGTAGAGGCCCAGGGATTGCACTGTCCCAGGCAGTTCCTGAAACCCCCTTCTCCCCTGCCCCTCCCTGACTACTCATTCTTGCTACACCCTTTTTCTCAGCTGGGTCCAGCACCGCCGCCACCACCGGGGCTTCAAGCGGGTGCTGAAGCAGCGGCGGCGCTGACCGTGCCGTGTCTGCCAGGCTTCCAGGTATCTCTGCAGGCGGGCATGGAGCTGCTCCAGGAACCTTCCAGCAGCAGTGCCACTGCTGTATTCCAGCTCCACCGAGCTGCTGCTTCTGCTGCTGCAGCTGCTGCAGCTGCTTTCCAATACAATGGGATTCATGATCACCACTAGTCTGGGGAGCAACCTGGCAATCGCCACAGATCTTCTGCGTTGCAGCAACAGGGAGCTGCTGCTACTTCTGCGTCGCAGCATCAGGGAGCTGCTGCTACTGCATCGTCGTATGTCCTTAGGTTTGCTCTCTTCTGTCACCTTGTACATGTCTGGCCGTGCCAACTCCACTCCAAGGCACTGGGGACGCTCTCTGGCCCCCAGCAGCTTTGGTGCAACATGCGGATCAGCGTGAACCACCCTGCCGCTGCCCCGGCCCCATCGCCACTGGGACAGCTGCGCCTCCAGCTCCTTGCGGTGCTCCTCGAAGAGCGCCTGCGAGTCCTGGCAGCTCCGGATGAACCTTGGGAAACGCCTCCTGGAGCTCAGGGAGCCGCGTGGGGAGCTGCCGTGGGGCAGCGCCATCTGTGCTGATCTCCGTGCCCTGCCCACGCTGCTCTGCCCCTCCAGCCGGCCTCTGGCTGTGCTTGGATGCTCTGAGCTCTGACAGATCCTCTGCAAAAACCACGGATGGGTGACACAGGAGCAGCTCGCCAGAACGCTCCACACTGTCCTGCCACGCATGGCACAGCACCAACACACTCCAAACCCACACGGCCCAGCCCGGCCCGGCCCGGCCCCGCCCAGCCCAGCCCGGCCCAGCCCAGCCCACACAGCAGATCAGAGGCCACCTACCCACAGACACTTGTCCCGTAGCATGACAATGACCAGGATGAGCTGCAGCAGCACCATCGTGATTGCCACCAGCTCACCCATGGTGAAGATGTTGAGGAGCCCCATGGCACCGTCTGTGGCAGTCCAGGTCACCAGCACAGGCTGCTGAAGAGGCTCCCCAGAGACCTGCAGGATCCCAGTGAGGGGAATCCAACCCTGCTGGGGTGGCAGAGGCTGAGGCTGCTGTCTGCCAGGACACTGCCAGACCGTGGTGCCCAGCACTGTCTGCTCCTGTGGGGTCCCTTTTATAGCCTGGCAGAGTCCCCTGTGTGACATCATGGGGCAGCCACAGCCTTCTTTGTGACAGTGTGGGGCAGTCAGAAATCCCTTTGTGACAGTGTGGGGCAGTCAAAAATCCCTCTGTGACAGTGTGGGGCAGTCAGAAATCCCTTTGTGACAGCGTGGGGCAGCCAGAGCCCTCTGTGCGCCATCCCAGGCAGTCAGAACCCTCTACTGGGTACCCAGGAGCCCACAGCGGCCAATGAAAAGCCCCTGCTGCCATGCATTCCACATTGCCCTGCTGAAACCTTCAGAATTTTTTAAGTCAGTCAGGTGGTAACAATTTCATTTGACATCACGAATCTGTTTTCAGTTCTTGTTGGATCTGTAATTGCTGGGAGCGGGAGGAGGCTAACTGCTTCATAAAATAGATCTCTTCTGAATAGATGATTTGTCTCAATTTCATGAGCCTCCATGACACAAGGACAGTGACCATGCCCCTGTGCTGGGCACTGGTGAGGTTGGACTTCAAATCCTGTGTTCAGTTTAGGGCCCTGCAAAATAATAAAGACATTGAGGTTGCTGGACTGTATCCAGAGAAGGGCAATGAAGCTGGGGAAGGGTCTTGTGCTTTAACCCCAACTGGCAATTCAGTAAGGAAAAAAAGTGAGAAAAAAACTCTTAAAGTGAGATGATTTAATAAATAGAAACAAATTCCAAAAATATTGGATGAGAGAAAAGAAAGAGAGAAGAAAAACAAAGTTAATATTAACAATCTCTCTGCACCCAACAACTGATGTGCAGTCAGTCAGACACTCATCATGGAATCACAGATTGGTTTGGGTTGGAAGGGACCTTAAAGATCAAGTACCACCATCTTGCCATGGGCAGGGACACCTTCCACTGGACCAGGCTGCTCCAAGCCCCATCCAACCTGGCCTTGGACACTTCCAAACAAAGGGCAGCCACAGCCTCTCCAGGAAACCTGTGCAGGGCCTCTCCACCCTCACAGAGAAAACTTCCTTCCCGATATCCCATCTATTCCTGCCCTCTGGCAAAGGGAAGCAACCACCCCCCCCGTCCTGGCACTCCAGACCCTTGTCCAAAGTCTGTTTCCAGCTCTCTTGAGGTCATGGGCTCTAAGGTCTCCCTGGAACCTTCTTCTCCGCAGGCTGAACACTTCCAGCTCTCTCAGACTGTCTCCAAACACAGGCTCCAGCCTTCGAGCATCTCTGGGGCCTCCTCTGGACTCATTCTAGCAGCTCCACATCCTGAAGGACCAAATGCCATCCAGAGGGAGCTGGAGAAGCTCAAGAAGGCAGCCCGTGGGAGCCCATGAGGTTTAACAAGACCAAGTGGTGGTGCTGCATGTGGATCAGGACAATCCCCAGTATCAAACCAGGCTGGGGGATGAAGAGATCAAGAACAGCCTGGCAAGAACTTGGGGATGCTGGTGAATGAAAGGCTGGACATGCCCTGGCACCGTGTGCTGGGCTGATCCCACAGTGTGAGCAGCAGGGAAGGGGGGATTCTTCACATCTGCCCTGCTCTGGTAAGATCTCACCTGCAGTGCTGCCTGCAGCTCAGGGGTCCCAGCACAGGAAAGACTTGGAGCTGCTGGAGAGAGTCCAGAGGAGACCCCAAGATGATCAAAAGGACGGAGCACCTCTATGCTATGCGGAAAGGCTGAGAGAATTGGCATTGTTCAGCCTGGAGAAGAGAAGCTTTGAAGTGACCCAATTGTGACCTTGCAGTACTTGAAGGGGGCCAAGAAGAAGGATGGAGAGAGACTATTTACAAGGGCCTGGAGTGACTGGACAAGGGAGAACGGCTTCTAACTGAGTAGGTTTCGATTGGATATTGGGAAGAAATTCTTCCCTGTGAGGCTGGTGAGGCCCTGGCACATGTTGCCCCAAGAAGCTGTTGTTGCCCCATCCACGAAAGTGTCCAAGGCCAGGTTGGATGGGGCTTGGAGTGGAAGGTTTTCCTACCCACGGCAGGGGGGTAGAACAGGATGGTCTTTACAGTGCCTTCCAACCCAAACCACACTGTTCTTCACTCTAAGGACTACTGCTGTCAGCTGCCTCTGAGGTACTTTATTTACAGCAACACAAAGAGCCGTAAAAATGCAACAGCCAGTGAGGCGTGAATCCCTCGCTGTAACTGTCCCTCCTGATCCCACCTTCACAAATGCATTCTGGATACAAAGTCTTTGTGGAAATATTGTGCTGCTTTTGGACCTAGAGTGAACAGATGTCTCCCCACAGTGCAGCAGCAGGGTTCAGCCCTGCTTGGTCCCACTCAGTGGCTGGTCAGGATGCTGCTGAGGCTCAGCAAGACAGGCTCTGGGTTCAGGTGTGTCCCAAAGGAGAAGCAGTTTCCACCACCGCCAATAACCAACAGCTCCTTCTCATCTGGCAGAAAGACACTGCTATGATTATGTAGCATTAATGGCCACTCTAGGTGCTCCTGAAAAAGGAAAAGAGATTTTGAACATACAGGACTTCATGTGGTACCACCCCTGCATGTGGGCAAGAGCAGACAGCTAGAGAATATAGGAACAAGTAACCTCTGAGGTGTACTCCTCCCCAACACCCACCCACCAACCTGCAGTTCAGTGATTTTTAATGAGAGAAAATGCCTTTGTACTCCCTGAATCTTAATGCTTTTCCTCCCAAGAAGGTAGCCAGTCAGTTTTTGATTCAATGTAAATCCTCGGCATTCATGGCCCGTGGCAAGGAGCTCCAGAGCTTATCTATGTAATTGGCAGGTTCCAAAGCCTAGAGAATTTCACCTTAGTCAAAGCAAACAGCTCCTAAGCAAAGGAAGACACCAATCCACCTGCATCCGCTTATTCAGTCTAAACAAAAAAGTTACATTCTTTAGATACAACTTTACTATCACTGTACCTATCCTCACTGCTGTCCAACAAGGGCAGTCTATTTTATCTAAAGGATATGAGGCCACTTCTAACTTCTGCTACAGACAATAATTGAAAACTAAGCTACAATTAAGCACAATTCATGCTTTTATACCCCCAGCAAAATGCTGCAAGATCAACTGGATGCACACACACTGTTCACTATAAAAAACTGACTAGCTACAAATTCCAGTTTCACCAACAACAGGTTCCATATGTAGAGTTATCAAAAGAAAGTTGCTTCTTTACAAAAAAAGATAAAACAAAAACTTGTCAGGCCAAAGAAATGTTCTTATAGAATCACAGAACGGTTTTGGATGGGACCTTAAAAATTGCCACCTTGCTCCACCCCCTGCACTAGGCAGGGACAGCTTCCACTAGACCAGGTTGCTCCAAGCCAAATCTAACCTGGCCTCTAACTCTTCCAGGGATGGGGAAGCCAAAGCTTTTCTAGGCAGCCTTTGTCAGTGCCTCACCACGCTTCATTAAAAATTTCATACATATGCCCAGTTTGAAGCTACTGTCCTTTAGATGGAAACCACCACCCCTTGTCCTATCACTACAGGCCCTGCTAAAATGTCTGTCCCCATTCTTCTTGCAAGCCCCCCTTTAAGTACTGGAAGGGGCTCTAAGGTCTCCCCAGAGCCCTCCGTCTCTCCTAAGGCTGAACAACCCCAACTCCCTCAGCACATTCTCACAGGAGATCAGCTCCAGCTCTCTGCTGATCTTTGTGGCCCTTCTATGGATTTCATCCAACAGATCTATGTCTTTCTTTTACTCAAGGCAGTATTATCTGAGGTGAGGGCTACTCAGAGACATGGACCAACTTCTGGCCAGAGTATGCCAAAATCCTGTTGTGTGACACCACCGGTATGACTGCTCTTCAGTGATTCATAGAAGAAAGTCACCAAATAGTCAAAGTTGGAGGGTCCTCCAAGCATCATCCAGTCCAACCACCCTGTTCAAAGCAGGCTCAACTCAAGCAGGCTTTTCAGTAGCTTGCCCAGTCAGGTTTCAAATATCTCCAATAATGGAAATATGACATCCTCTCTGAGCAATCTGTTCAGGGTCCAATCATCCTTACAGGAAGCTTTTATGTTCCAATGGAGTTTCCAGCACTTCTGTGCTGGTTTTTTTCTCATGTTTCAGGCAGCAGCCAGAGCACACCAGTTTCCACCCAGAAGTTCTCAATGAAATTATACTACAGACCTTCAAAAACACTAACTTAGCCTCTGGTTTATCTGTTCCCTTCCTCCACAGACATCCCAAAGTGACTATGCTCGTGCCCATTTCAGTTCTGCTGCCCCCTGTCTGAAACAGAGCAGCTCCATGTTCCAGTCTTCTGCACATTCCATCTCTCCCTCTGTTAACCCTGTACGTTCTCTGTGCTGGGTGACAGCACTTTGGAATTAGATCCTACCTCTCCATAAAGCTACCATGTTCCTTCACAGGACACTGCTTACCCCGAAAGCAAAATGTCAGTACTTACCACATTAATCCCATAGTTCAAGCAGAGACCAGTCATTAAGTTGATGACAGTGACACCGGGCACAGAGGGTGCATGAAACCACACTCCACCAACGAGCAGAAGCTTTCCTTCATGCACATGTGCAGTATGTGAATACCTGGGAGTTCAAAATGAGGTTGGACTCCATTAGCAGGAGATACTGGTAGAGACAGGCTGAAGATTCTCTGCTGAATGCTCTGAGCAACCTGTCTGGTTGAAGATGCCCATTGCAGGGAGGTTGCACTACTTGGCCTTTAAGAGGTCCCTTTCAAATCAAACCACTTTATGATGCTATGAATGTCTTCCGCTTACCGTGGGACAAGAGGAGGATGTGTCTCTATTGTCTGCCACTGAAAGCCACGTTCAAGCTCCCTCAGAAGGAAAACGGAACCCAAGGGCTGCTCAGCTGCTCCCAGACCTCCTGCAATCAGCACACCTCCTTCCCAGCTGCAGGCACTGTGGGAGTGGCGGCTTTCTGGGACTGGACCCTCAACAGAAATCTGAAAAAACACAAGTCCAAGGCTGAAGTTTGCCAAGCTAAGTGTCTGCTTAATGTCCAGGCTTTTAAATGCCTTTTCCTGTGTGGCCGAGTTTTTTGACACACAACTTTCCCCACATGTTCCTCTAGGGACTGCTCCATGTTTCCATTTACACTGTCTCTGGCCCTCAGTATATTTAATATAATCAACCTTTAGAGGCTTTATTTTCACACATTTATTAGAAGTAACTTTATCTGCATTCTTGCAGGCTGCTTTCTGCTCAAGACGTATACCTGGGAATTCCAAATTTGCTTAGAAACACATGGACTAATGCAGTGACCAGCAAAGGAGGTGATCAGTTACTCAAACCACAGAGTGGGTTAAAAGGCTCAACTGCAGGACTAAAATCCAGAGAGAAAACCTTTAGTGCAAGCACTAAAGGAAAAAAATGTAGGGTCAGGCATTAAAGGAATATCACAGCAAGTAAGTGATGTAGAAAAATTTGGAGGCCACTTGGTCCATACCTTTTCCCTACAACAAATGAAACTATATGTTATCATCTGGATGGATGGATGTTTATGTAACAGTTTCCAAAAGTCTGCAGTGACAAGGATTTCTCACCTCTTTAGGCAGTCTATTGCAGACACAGCTAGCTTCACCATCAATACCTTTCCTTAGTGTCCATCTGATCCCCTGTACTACTCAAAGTTAAAATGGAGAACAATTTTTTTCTTCTCAACAGTAGTATTTTAGATATTAGAAGAATTACTTCTATCTTGAATCTTCTTCAGATTCAATAGCTAGAAGACCTTCAAAACCTCCCCCTGTGAGGTATGTGGCCTGGTCATTCTTCCTGCATACCTCTATACAACTGTTTTACACCCTGTGTACCTCCTTTTCAGCAGTCAGCTTTGGGTATTTTACAGGAGTTCTGCTGAGATTAAGAACATTGTAGATAATAAAAGAAGCAATTCATGTGTCTACCAGATAACATTCCTGGTTACATAACTGAAGACACAGGGTAGGCCTCTCACAACAGTGGCATATTGCTTACTCATGCTTAGCTTGTGACCTCTTGCAATTATGCATCTCCCACCCTACAACTGTGCTATGTACAAGGCTGGGCTCAAACAGTTAGAGTAAACAGAGATACACAGGCTGGTGGCCAGTACATAAATGAGGGAGTAAGTCCTCTTCCACTCAATTTCCTTTTATGACACGTTCAGCAATCTAGTTGACTGAGGCAAATCGGCAGATGTGGAGGTGGTTTTGATTGTAGCAAAGCTTTTAACACTGTCTCTAACAGTATCCTTCCACAAAAAGTCCAGCTCACAGCTAGATAATGATGGGAGAGGTGAAAGAAGACAGACAATATGTTCTCAGAAGCATCCAGCAAAAGGGCAAGAGGCAATGGGCACAAACTGACATAGAAAAAAATAGACATAGAAACCCCTCATGTTGTTCCATCAGGGCGGTCAAACACTGGAGTAGGCTGCCCAAAGAGACTGTGGAGTCTCCATCTATGGAGATAATCCTACCTCGACAATGTACAGAGCAACCTGCTCTAGTTAGACCAGTTTTAAGCAAGAGTACTGGACTAGATGACCTCTGGATGTCCCTTCCAAGCTCCACTGCTCTGTAGAGACTGCACTTCACTAAAAAGCTGGGTGTTCAGCAGTCAGCTCTAGCTGTAATCCCCACAGAGTGCATTCTTACCACAGTGCAGGAGAGTTCTGGAGCGTGCAGGAAATGCCAATCCCCGAGCACAGGCTCCAGAGCAGAGCGGCCACCGTACACAAACAGATACTGCTCACCTGGGGAAACACAGCCAGGAGGCAACAGAACTCACAATCTGGTACGCCACAGCAGCAAAAACTGCCGTTTGCATAGAAGGGAAGCTGGCAAAAGGGGTGCAATAATACTTTGGGTAGATGTTAAGGACATGCATTTACTGCACTATGCCCTGTCCTTTCACTGATTCAGAATGGACTGTGCAGATAACACCAGCGTTGGTCACTTTCTGCAGCTACAAAGCAATATCAAGGCAAAAGTAAGATGAAACAGTACAGTCTGACAAAGACAAAACCCAATGTATAATTAATAAAATTTTTTAGCATTTGCTTTTTTGATATAAAATTCTGACTGGAAGGCTTAATGCTATAGCGTTAATTAAACATTGTTCCACGAATGGAAAGTGTGCTCCAGACTAGACTAACAACTGCTTAACAATTCCCTCCTGCTCCCCTTGGAGAGTTCCCTGGCAGCTGCAGGAATGGGACACCTTAGGAAAGGACAGCTTTCAGCTCCCGAATGCCACTGCTTAAGTTTTTGCCCCTTACAACCAGGATCTTTTAATAGACCAACCTTTAACTTGCTATTGCAGGACTTGATTCTAGAGCTGTTCACAACTACTGAGTGTTTGTCAATTGCTACTAGAAAAGTAACACTTCTTCTGAAGGACTTTGGGATAAAGAGCTTGGGATCCTGTTCCCCAAAAAATATCCTTCAGAGAGAGCAAAACTCATTTCTGCCATGATCAAGCATGAGTAACTTCAGTCATAAGTGATCTCAAAGAATCAGTCTTCCAGAATGGATTACAGTAGGTTTCAATCCTACTTGCCACTGGGGATTATGTAGATAACAAAATAAAAAATTACCATATTTCAAGTGCCAAGAAGAGATCTTAAAGCTTCCTAATTTCTTTAATATGGTCAGGCTTTAGGAATGATCAATATGAACTTCATGAAATTCAACAAGGTCAAGTGCAAGATCCTGCATCCCTACAGCCATTTCAACTCCTTCCAGGCTTTTTACCTTTGAATGTAATTTCAGTTGTGCTGTGCCTCCAACGCAAAGCTGCTGCTGCAGCAGCAGGCTGCAGATTTACAAGCTCCACTGCAACGTCACCTGGGCCTGAGGCACCCCAGGTTTCGGGGAACTTCAGCCACAACATTCCCAAGCCTGTGCTCGATGGGGATGTTCGTCCTCCTACCACCAGAGCCAGAGTGTCCGAGAGATGAGACACAGTATGGTACAACCTCTCACCTGTGGAGACACAAAACACCATGCTGCACACAGGTGGTTTTTCCATGAAATTTATAATCATTTAAGTTGGAAAAGACCCTTAAAGATTATCAAGTCCAACCATTCCTCCAGCACTCTCAAGGGCAAAACTAAACCATGCCCCCAAGAGTCACTTTCACATGGCTTTTAAATCCTTCAAGGCATGTGGACCTCACCACTACCCTGGGTAGCCTGTGCCAGCCATGGACAATCCTTTTCTTACAGACATTTTTCTCAATACCCAACCTAATCCTCCCCGGCACGGCTTGAAGCCATTTCCTCTTGTCCTGTCCTTTGTCTCCTGGGATAAGAGGCCGACCTCCACCTGGTTACACCCTCCTTCCAGGTAGTGGTAAAGAGTGAGAAGCTTCCCCTGAGCCTCCTTCTCTTCAGGCCAAGCTCCCTGCCCAGTTCCCTTGGGCACTACTACAATGAGCTTACAGCAGTGGTGCATGAGGGAAGAGCAACAGATGCCATCTACCTGGGCTTGCACAAAGCATTTGACACTGCCCTGCCCAGCACCCAGTGTCTAAACTGCAGACATGGACTTGACAGATGGAGCATTCAGTGGATTAGGAACTGGCTGGATGCTCTCTCTCCAAGAGCTGCAGCCACTGGCTCAGTGTCCATGTGGAGACCAGTGGTGAGTGCTGTTGTTCAGGTCTCCCTAGGGACCAGCACTATTTAACATCTTTGTTGGTGACATGGACAGTGGGACCGAGGGCACCCCAGCACATTTGCCAATGACAAGGAGCTGTGTGGTGCAGCCATGCGCTGGAGGGAGCGGGAGAGGCATCCAGAGGGAACTGGACGGGAGAGGTGGGTGTGCCAGCCTCATGGGGTTCAGCAGAACCAAGGGCAAGGTCCTGCACCTGGGCTGGCGCAATCCAAACACAAATACAGACTAGTCAGAGAATGTATCAAAAGCAGATCTGGGGAGAAGGACTGGGGGGCATTTGTGGACAAAGCAGTATGTGCTCACAGCACAGAAAGTCAACCATGTCCCAGGCTGCATCAATGTGTGGCCAGCAGGTCGAGGAAGATGATTCTCACTCCTTATGCTGCTTTTCTGAGATCCCAGCTTGAGTTCTGCATCCAGGTCTGGTGCCCCCAGCACAAGTAAGACATGTAGCTGTTGGGAAAATTCACAGTCCGCTAGCTTGATCAAAGGGTTGAAGCCCCTCTGTTCTAAAGCCAGGCTGAGAGAGTCTGGGCTGTTCAGCCCAGAGAAGTGAAGGCTCCAGGCAGACCTTAGCACCCCTTCCAGTGCGTAAAGGGACTCCAAGAGAGCTGGAGAGGGACTTTGGAAAAGGGCCTGCAGTGACAGGACAAGGGGGACAGCCTCTGACTGCCAGAGTGCAGGGTTAGATGGGATATTGGGAACAAATTCTTCTCTGTGAAAGTGTGGAGGCCCTGGCACAGGTTGCCCAGAGAAGTGGCTGCCATTTGCCTATAAGTGTTCCACACCATGCTGGATGGGGCTCTGGTTAACCTGGTCTACTACCCATGGCAGAGGGTTGGAGCCAGACGATCTTTAAAGTCCCTTCCATGCCAACCCTTCTGTGATTCTATGACTCCCGCCCCTCAATGTGTCTGTTAGAGGCCCAGAACTGGACTTGGCACCCCAAGGGTCTCTGCAGTGCCCAGTAGAGAGAGACAATCACTGCTCTGGGCCTGTGGCCACACTAGCCTGGTACCAGCCAGGTGCCATTTGCTTTCTTGCCCACCTGAGCTCATGTTCAATCACTGTCAAACAGAACCCCCAGGTCCTTTTCCAGCTTTCCAGTCACCCCGCCCTCAGCCTGGGGCTGTGGTGACCAAAGGGCAGGATGGGGCATTTAGCAAGCAGACCTGTCAGGTGTCTGTGACTGCCAGCATCACTGTGCCATGACAGCACTTTTCCACTAGACTTTCTCTCACTTTTAGCACAAAGGTATCCCCCTTGCATTGCCATCGGTATGGGAACTCACCCCATCTTTGATCAGGAACATTCTGTGTCACACAGACAGCTTCCCAGTGGCCTGCACGCCTGCTCAGCACGTGGAAATTCCTCACACGACAGTGCTGTCCATCCTCCTCCCCAAAGCCTCCCGTGGTGACAATCACGTTGGGCTTTACAAGAACAGAGCGGTGACCGTACCGCCTCAGGCCAGGAACTCCTGAGAGCCCTGCACACACTGCTGCAGGGACACTGCCTGCCACCCCAACGGCACCAGCGTGACAAGGAACTGCAAGACAAAGAGAAACAAAGAACTTGGGCAAATACAACCAAGGACTACATCTTAAGCAAGAGATTAAGCATGTCACCTTTCCAAAATGACCATTCATCTTTTCAAGAAGAAATAATTGAGAAGCAAGTTGACAGTGCACACAGATAATCTGACATGCCCTAGAAATCAGGATGTAATGGTTAAAACCACCACTGTACTAACTGTAACTTCTACTCTGCTCACTCAGCTCCTGCAATTCTGAGACTGCTTCCATGGGATGGACGTAGGACTGGCCAAGCAAGTGCAGTGCCCTAAACTGCTGCAGCAAGATATGAACCACTAGAGTACCTTCAAAAGGAGGATGTGTCTCATTAAGGCAGTATTTGGCTACATGAACAGCAAAGAACAGCAGAAAAAGGACAAACGTCTGGAAGCTGATTTCAAAGTTTCTTGCCAGATTTTGATCCTACCTTCACAGAAGCACTGAAATAACATTCTGAAGCATGACAAGTAATCTACTAATTCCAGTGGTCCTACTATAGGAGAGTATCTCCAGTGACCTAAGTATCTTCTCCCTAAATATTATATCCCTTAGCATGAAGCAAACTCTCAGCACAGGACTCTGCCTCACCTACACACTGTTTTCTTTAATCAGTTTGGAATCTGTGTCTTCTTTGTTTTAATCAAGATCCTTATTCTTGTGTTGTAAGAGGTGATGAAGTGGAGGAGCAGCTCACAGTCCATTTTTTGTATGCCATAATCAGAAAAATTGACTGTACTGATTGTTGCTTTGCACAAGATCCTACTTAATCATTTGATGAGGTAATAAATTTCATCTCCTTGGGCTTAAATATCTTTTTACAGACTAATTTTTTAAAGATGAATGAGTTTTTTCATGTCACAAAATATAATTACCACGATCTCTTTGGAAGATTTAGTACTTGCACTCTCTTGAACTGGGACCCCAGTCTATCTGAGAGGATAACTGGGGGCATTTATTGATATTAGAGACAAATCTTTTGCATTCCCAGTAAAATATATCTAGGCATGGACAATTTACTGGACTTTGAAGGCTTTTGCTATCAGTTTTGAATACAACAGAGATAGCAGCAGAAAGACCCTAATCCTGTTTCTAATTAATCAAATGTTTTCACTGTAATAAAGTCTGTTAAGAAAATGTCAGATTTTTTTTTAATTTAAGGATAGATACTATGCATTTATGAGCCTTCAAGGATTTAACTTAAGGACCAGTGACAATCACACAGTATATTTAAATCCACCCACATTTATTCAGCTTCAATTTCCCAACATCTTCAAATCTAATTGAGACACAACACATGGATTCAGTGGCCTTGCTGGCCTCAGGAATGCCATCCTGCCATATCCTTTTTCAGCTGCTTTTCTTGCTCCCTAGAACAGATTTCAACTCTCTCTTGAAGCTACAACTACCTGTGGTGCTATACTGTGAACACTAGTGATATAAAACAGGTTAAAAATAACCTTGTGCTTTCTATCCTGAAAAAGGAAGCAATAAGTCAAAGCCAGGAATTTCTTGGACTGCTACAGCCACCAAATCCTTTTTATCTTGGAAAGACAATCTTGGTCTTGGCTCTTCCCCAGCTGTACCACTTTTCTCCCATCTAAAGAAAGTTACATACAGATTTAAAAAGCATTTCAGAAACAGAAATATGGTAGGTACAACTGCACCCACAAGGGATATGGAAGCAAAGCACAGCTTCATGTCAGGCTCCTGAGTGGTCTGCTGGACAGGGCAGTAAAGAAAACAGAACAACCTTCTGGGAGCTGGAAGGAGAGAATGGCACGTGGAGGCAACCAGGAATAAATTCCAAAGGGAGATCCCAAAAACAGGACTAGGAGCAGGGTAGGCTGTCATTGCAGCCATGCACTGGAGGGGCTCATGTATGAACAAATGACAAGCTGACCAGACTGAGAGGGTCAATAAACTGAAAGAACAGGAGTGATCAGAACCAGCAGCATTAGGCCACAGCCCTGGCCTTGGTTTGGACAGCAGAACCATCGTGGAGGAGTGGAGAAAGCTACCAGACTGCAGCATCCCATCTGCCCCTTCCAGGATTTCAACGTCTCCTAAAACCTCTCAGAGACACCTACATGAGATAAAAGAATAATGTGAAAACTGGTTGGTACCTGTCACACTGTGTGACAATGGAGTCCAGGAAGGTTCCATCCCCTTCGATGCAGCCAACACAAAGTAATGAGAACATTTCAGATGCCATTCCTGTAGCAAGCCCAAAGTAAAAAACAAATAAACAAACAAACACACCAATAAAGGAAGAACCAAACAAAAAACAATCCCCTTCAAAATCTTAGGGCAAATAGTAGTAAGGACCTCAGAATAGCCAAGGTGACCAAATCAAATACCAACAGCCTAGCACTGTTCTTATCAATGGTCAAAATCAGAGGGGTAAAGCTGAATCGGAGAAAGAACTGGTGGGTAAACCTCTCTCACTCCAACTTTCAAAAATTTACTTCCAAAAATTTACAAAGCCCAGGGATCTTCTAAGCAAGAAGCTGTGTCTTTGTATTGAACAATCCTTGATGGATTTTTCATCCATGAACCTGCCCAGCTGCTCTCTGAACTCACATAAACTTTTAACATGCCCAACATACAACCCATAGCTTAACTGTGTGTTGCATGGGGAAGTTCTTTTTGGAATCAGCTTCCCCTTATGCCTCTGCGTTCTGATCATAAAAAAGAGTGAGGCCTTTATACCAGAGGGATTGAAGTGATTCCAAAGAAATCACAAATGTTAAAAGGTGCAACACGCTCTGTGCCGGACAATAATACATAATTTTCAGTCTGGCCTTAGAAACATTCTGAGGCAGAAGCACAAGCAAAAGGCAGGCACAGGAAGCCAGCAGCAATGAGAGTTCACTGTGGCATTTATGGACATTAGGGAATTGAGTGTGATCACTCCCATGGGGTGGGATGCATTCAGCCAACTAGCAGGTTGTGACTAGCAAGCATAAACATGAATTTAAAAGGCACAAGAACTCATTGTATCAGCTTCATTGCCCCAAACCATATTAGAAGTAAAAAGCATATTTTGAAAAGTGACATCCAGAAATTAATGTTAATATTGAAAATGGAAGAATCCACTATTAGTCCCTAAGAAAATTATTCTAAAAATAGTCTCCCTCCACACTGGGTGTCTATTTTACATTTTTTACCTAATTTGACCAAGCTTGTTTACAATAAGACCTTGGATCTTACTTAATCTTCCTCTCAAAGGCTAATTGTAGAGCTCTCTGTTTCACATAGTTTACTCCTGTGCACGTTTCCAGCTCGGATTCGTGCACATCAATCTCCTTTGTAAGAAAAACAATACCGAGGCTTTACCTTCCCACTGCATGAGCAACGACCTTGACCTACAGCTCCAGCAGACATTTCTAAACCACTTAGCAAATCTGCCACCACTTTCAGTCACCACTTTTGCATTAATATGGCAGAGCAGATCCTAGCATGTTGGCAAAATAAATTCAAGCACATTCAATTGTTTTCATGCTACAGTTATTCAATTTCTAGAATTATAAACAGAAAACCATAAAATCAAAAGGGAAACTTCTAGTAAGTATTCCACAGGATATTTAGCTCAAAGTAACTCACTATCTTGCACTTATCTTCACTTCTATACTTCAAATAGTCAGAAACTTTGCCAGCAGTTAATATAAAAATGGCAAAGAACAGACTCATAGTTGAATTTCAATCATTAATGCATGGCTGTACAAAGTCAGACCAAAAAAATCTGAAATTAGTAACCTGTATCCAACAATGACAAACAATAAAGTAGTCTATGGAAATGGAAGAGAGCAGGAAAAGTGCATCTGCTTTCCCCAGGAATGCTCTCAACCAACTGCGGTCAGGAACAGCAGATCAGGTGCATATTTATGTATTCATTAATCCTTAATAGATTTCTCTTTCATTGAAGTAATTGTCCCTTTAATCCATGCCAACTTTTAGCATGTATAACTTCTTTTATACTGCCAGGTAGTTTGCTATGACAAGCCTGTCTCCTTGAGAGACTGCTCAAGGAAGGGAGGAAGGAACACGCAGCTTTTCTAAGATCAAAGAGAGCCTTCTTCCCATGCTGCTTCACCAGGAGCTCCCCATGGCCTCTGTGTTAACAAAGCTGATCCAAGGTCCTTTCTGCGTCCATGAACACCTGTGCCCAGCAGCTCTGTACAGAACTGCAACCATAAGAAATCGCAAATACCTTATGATATCAAAGCCAGGTCATCTTCAGAATAATGAAGGGTTACCTCATACTCATCAAAAGGCTCCAGGGTCTGCACTCTTTGCTGCTCATCTTCTGGAATACAACAGGTGAAAAACTCGTTCATATCCATGACACTGCACTCAGTCCAGCCCTAAAAGACAAATCCCTCGAAGTTATCACCCCTGGAAGGACAGAAACTCACTTCCCACAGGAAAACAAAGACCCTAAATTAAATACCTGCATGAGCCACTAAGACTGTTTAGCTAAAGCAAGAGCTTCCTAAAAACTGGTGAAAATAGGTCTCTCATTCGTAAAGTTCTTAAAAATTTAACTTACTACATCAAAAGTCTCAGAGGAACCCATTAATCCCATATGAGGCAGTAGGCTGCAAACCAGTTGGAAGCACCTTCTGCTGACAATTCCTGCTAGCAGAGAAGGCAGCAGCTCAGCCCCAGCCCTGTTTGCTTCAGCCCGTAACTGAGGCAGCACTCGGTGCTCCCCCCATGCTCAGGTAAATCCTGCCTGGTGCCCGCCCTGGTGCTGCAGGTGCTCACCTTGGCCAGGAAGCGCCCGTGCTGGGCCTGGCAGTCGGGGTACAGCGCCAGCGAGTGCAGTGCCGTGCTCAGCTGCCTGAAGTGCTGCTGCATGACGCGCCCAAAGGGGTCCTGCGGCTGCACCTGCTCGTACAGCAGGAAGCACGCCCGAGGGAAATGCTCTGCTGCCCACTGAATCAAGGCATCTGACCTGTTGGGAGAGTGTGCGTAAGGAATTAAACTGAGGGCTCATACAACAGATGCAGTGCATCCTTCTGCAACACCACAGAGCTGCTATTGAGGCATCCTGACAAGTGGCAGTACACTAACGAGAGCGCTGTGCTGAACATCTCCTCCCCACCTGCACAGACAATTCAGGGCATGAGAAGAACAAAAACCTCAAAGCTGTTCATTTGCGATTTTCTTCTTTCTTTCCTTCCTTTTAGGATATCATGTGGACATCAATTACATCATCATAATTACAACGTAGGGAGCTATTTGGGATGCCACAGAATTCCCAAGGTTTTAGTTTCAAGAGACCAGGTCTCCGAGCCCAAGGTGATACACTCAGAAAGAAGCTTGCTGCTTTCCCTTTACCACTGGGCAAGAGAGGAGAACCAAGCTGACCTGGTGTTCTCCATGTAGGTGAGCACCACCTCTGCGATGAAGAGGGTGGGGATTTCATTGTTCAGTCCTGCTTCCTCCAGGGTTCTCTCCAGCTCAGACAGCTCTGATAAATCCACTCCCAGTAATTTATAATCATCTCCAGAAAAGGCAATGGCTCCTGGGAGATAAAAATGATGCAACCTCACTATGGTGCTGCTGCAATACTGAGACCAAAGGAGACAAATGTGAAAATCAAACCCACAGGCAATCACTCACAAGGCTGTGTCCGTCAACTATATTTCTCTGGAACATGTACAAGAAAATCTCCATCACTACATGACCCATGAAGGGATAGTGCTATGTGATCCATTAACTGCAGGTCTAAAACTCCCGTATTCCTAATGCAAATTTTACCTACAGATTTCTCCTAGAATTATTACACTTACTTTAACAACAAAACTTTATTATATTTACTTTAAGAGAATTTTTTTAAACCACTGTAATTCAAAATCAAACCTAAAGGGCTCTCATTTATATACCTTTCGCTTTAGACTAAGAAAACACCATTGCTTTGATAGAATTTCAGTGGCTCCCCTCACAGTCAGAACACCATTGTCCGGTTTCCTAGGCTTGGTTGGTTTGTTTAACAGATTTCATTTCTGTATAATGGCACTGAGTCCTGAAACTGCACATGCTAGCTCTCAGCAAACACCAGGACCTGACTCACAGATCACCATCCTCAGAAATAAGTTCCAGTTTATGATCTGCAAGCATTACCATACCTCTGTAACCCATCAGAATAGGATAAGTTATGGCCTGGTTTTGACCTTTTCAGTCAAAACCACATCACTAACAAAGCAAACTGTAAAGTACCTTTAGAAATCACCTACTCTGTCTCTGCAGCCCAACAAGTGTATCTGTCCTGAGGACACTTCACCTACACTGCTGTCAAACGCAGACACTTCTGGAGGTAAAATGGCCTTTTTCAGAAGTCCATCACAGTGTTCCGTTCTAATTTCTTTCAACTTGTCCATCCATCCTTTGCTGACCTCTGGACACAGACAATAGGGTATTTCCAATTATGTGAGACCTTCCTTTAAGTACCTGAAGATACTTGATATGGACAGAGTTCCCTGCCACAGGACTCCGCCAATATTAAAAATGTGAATGGATTCAGGAAGAAAAGGAACAAGCCCATGGAAGAGCTACTCACTAAGACCTGTGAGTCAGGAACTCACACTCTATAGTATTCCATCTGTATTTAAATTAATCAATGCAATCTAAATGCAGAGGCTAACATATGTCCCTATGGCATTTCATTCCATGTTTGCCAGACCATTTGTGTACTTTGTCAAACTCCTACACTCACTCATCTTATTGCAAATCTCCATGTTTCCTGCAGGTTTATGACATTTCATATTCTACAGCACATCATCTAGAGCATTACTGGAAATGCTGGAGGAAAACAGATGCAGGAGAAACCTCTAGTGATCCACATGCTTTACATTCCTCCTTTTGCCCCTCAGCACTCAGCTGGCACAAAATTTGCAGTAGTTTCACAAGGCCCATTTTCTCCTGCCTTGGAGGGCAACAAAAAAAGTCAGGAGACGTAACAACTAATGTTTTATTATACTCAAGACACTTAAGAGTCAAACCTTCTCTCTTACCCATCAAGCCCATAAATCATTGTACAATTTAGGGTGAAAGGGAGATTTAAAAGTTATCCTGTCCAAATACTTCCTCATGGCAATTATCTGTGTCATGTTGCTCAGAACTTTGTCCAGTCAAGCTCTATCTCTGTAGTGGTTTTAGTCTCCAAGGCTGGAGATTCCATTACCTTTCCAGGCAACCTGTTCCCATTTTTAACTACTCATGTGGCACAATCTCCCCCAACATTTTCTTTATACATCACTGGAATTTCCTTTTTTTTGCCACTTTCAACTGTCCCTTGACTATTTGCTTTATGCCTCCAAGAAAAGTGTTGCTCTGTCTTTTCTAACCTCTCCCAATAGGTAAGCTAAGCTGAAGAGTGCTGTAAGACTCACCTCCCTCCCAAACTCCTCCCCAGACGGCTGAACAAAACCAGCTCTCTCAGCCTCCACTCCTACATCACCTGCTCCATCACTTCATCATCCTCATAACCTTCCACTGGACATGCTACAGTTTGCCACTGATTTTGGACCAGTATGCTCCACGCTGGACACACTCTTTCAGAAATTGCAACAGAAAAACCTGACCTTGGTTTGATATAATCAGTTCCTGACAAATCCATCCTGGCTTCTTGTTATCTCCCAATGCTTACAAATTATTTGTTTCAACGTTTTTCATAAAATGAATATCCTTTTCATCTAGGATTTCATAGTTCCCCTACTATAATCTCTTGTTTTTTGAAGGCTGAAGCTGTGTTTATTCCTTCTAAACACTTTGTACAAAAAAAATCTTCCATGAATGCCATACCTATTCCTTCCCCTCCAGTGTCTCCCACCAGTGCTGACAACTCCTTCACTCCTTTGATCAGAGTAGCTTTTTGGCATGCCACATCTGGGAAATCTACCTCATATACCACAGTGTGATGCAGAACACCCATATCCTTCAAACGGAAGTATAAGGAATCAAAGCCAGCACCTAAAGACAGGATCTGCAGAGAAAGCATCAGAAAAAGTTATACTCAACTCTAGCAGCATCTAGGTGTGAAAAATATTAAATATCATCTGTAGAGTGACAAAATCAGGCAACCTCCTGCAAGAGGCAGAAAAATTTTGTGTGGATATTGCCCCCTACCCCGCCCAGATACTTCTGCCAAAATGACACATGCACAGCCATAGTACTGCCAGTCAGACTTCTGTGCCCTGCTGGGAAAGGATCCCAACAGATGCACTAACGAGTCACTGCCCAGATGCCAGAGAAACTTTACACACATTTAGTGAGAGATGCCAGAAGTCCCAGAGAAAATGTACCTGTGTCCTGGGCAGGCTTTTTGTCTTCAGCAGGAAGTCCTGAACACAGTGATCCACAGCACGGGCACGGATGTAATAACCCCTGGAGGAACAAATTCACTTATAATCACTCTTCAGGAACCTGATTTCTCCAGCACTGGCAACTTCGAATTAAAAAAATAAAGATTTTTTTTTTCTCTAAGCTTCTACCCAATAATTTCCTGTTTACAGACCTGAACTGGGAGATGATTTTGTCATCTCTAGAGCTTGCTAATAAATACAGATCTCCTGCAATCAGTGTGCATATTAACCATCAAGACAACAGATAACCCAGAGAAAATGTGCAGATACCCCAGCTGGACCTGTTCTGTTTTGCATAAGTAAATATTTGCTGAATCCTGACGGTGATGATGCTCCCTGGCAATGCAGATGGCCGACACCTGAGTTCCTGCCCCAAACCACATGCCATAACAACAAAATGAATGTGTGTGCTCATGTGGTGAGAAGGGAACAAAAAAAGGAGGAAAAGCAAAGTTAGGAGAGGAATCCTGTTCTCTGGTTTTTGAATAAACAGAACTAAGTCAGACTAACTGCTGGAAAGCATTTACCATTTCCCTAGCCTGGCATGGACTGATGCCTCTTGTCTCTTGGCATTCTCTTTTAGTTAGTTTCATCCTAGATCCACCTGGCTATATTCCAGCTTTTTTCACCCCTTTAACAAGCTTGTTATCATCTTCACACCTCACAGGGACTTCACAGTCTAAGATGTCCCAAAATTGTTGATAAATGCAATACAGAACTCTTCCTGTGAATTCAGCTTGGCATGCAAATGTCGTGTGACCAGTCAGTGCAGGTTTCCTGATGAGCCACACACATCTTCATAGGCCTGCAAGCTTCTGCTTGAACACCACTGATTGATTATCCCCTGAATGAAACTCCTTTGGCAATTCACAGTCTTTTGGATTGTATTAAACTATTCTCCTCAAACTACGTAAATTCCACAATGTCATCAGCCTAGAGCCCTCTGCAAACAGACATTAAAACATTCTTGTGTCTTACAAAGCTCTGGAGAAGTTCTCCTGGTCAGACACCACTGACTCAAAAGATCTTGCTTCCCAGAGCCACCAGATACCTTACAGAAATTGTAACATTCTGGGGAGTTAATGAGAAAGCTATTGATGTTATTACACTATTGGTATATCTTCAAATACTACAAAGTTTTCAGCAGCATTGAACACTGGAGTTAGGAACCAGTCTGGTGGCATACCATTCTCAGGACAAACCATTCAGTTTTGGTCCAGAAGCCATGTCACATTATATTAACAGTTTAACAAGGTTACACTACTGGGAGACAGGGCACTGCACGTTGCCACTCTGTACTTTGCTTAAACTGTGTCAGAGAAGCTGTGCCTTGCCCAACTGACAGCTCCAAGCATGAGGGCTTGTGGTGGAAGGGACCTGAAGCTGCTCTCATTCCACCCTTCTGCCATGGCAGGGACACCTTCCACAGTCCCAGGCTGCTCCAAGTGTCCAACCTGGCCACGGACACTTCCAGGGATGAAGCAGCCACAGCTGCTCTGGGCAACCGGAGAGCCAGGGCCCCGCCACCCTCACAGGGAAGATCCCCCTACTAATATATAACCCAAACATACTCTCTTTCAACTCAAAGCCGCTTCCCGCCGTGCTGTCGCTCCCGGCTCTCCACAGCCCGAGGCCGAGATGCCCTCCCGCGCCCCGCGGGCACTGGGGCTCAGCAGCCGAGCAGCCGCAGGTGCTGCCGAGCCCTCGCTCCTCACCGGTGGATCAGGGGCGCCCGCCGCCGCCGCCGCCCCGCCAGAAGCCGCAGGAACCGGTCCTGGATGTAGCCCCGCGCTGCTGCCGAGCACTTGCTGACGGCGCTGCTGCCGCCGGTGCCCTGCACCTGCCGGGACAACGACAAGGCTCTGCTGCGGCTCCCGACCGGCATCCCGACCCGAGAAACGCACGGGATGGCGGGGCCGGGCAGCCCCAGGAGGACCCCGAGAGGAGCGGACGGCAGGGCCCGCCGCCGTCGACCCAGCCTCCGCTTCCCCTCGCTCTCCGAAGCAGCCGGGCCGAGGCTCCCCGGGCTGTTCCCCGCGGCAGCGGGCCCCCGGGGGTCACTCACAGCGCCGGGGGTCACCGCGCCCGGGGTCACTCGCAGCGGGGCCGGGGGTCACTCACGGCCAGGGGTGGCTCACAGCACCGGGGGGGTCACTCGCGGCCCGGGGTCACTCACAGCGCCGGGACGCCCGCGGCCCATCCTGCGCACACCGCCCCGACACCGACCGGAAGCGCGAGCGCAGCGGCGGAGGCAGAGAGCGGGAGCGCGCCCCCTGCGGGCCCGGCCTGGCAGTGCCGGTGCCTCCCGCCATCGAGTCCGTCCGTGTGACTCGGGCGGGGACACTGAACCGGACCGACCCGCCGGCCCTGATCGCTGAAAGCAATCACAGGAACTTGGTCACAGCACACATGCTTCCTGGTCATTGTTAAGAATGTAAACATCTCCAAAAAACCCATCGCTGTCCAGGAAAATACCGTGATTTTCTCATTCTTTGATGTTCACTGGAATCTTGTCTCCATCAAAAAGAGTGATAGAAAGGAATTTTAGAAGATATCCTTAGAAATAATGGCAGTGATGTCAGAAGTAGAGAGAAGGAACAATCATCTGTCTTGTCACAGAAGTGACAAGGACAGTGCAGGAAACAGTTGTGAGGGCTTTCAAGAATGCTTTGTTTTATTGCCTTGTGGAGACTGCCGTAGAGGAGGAGGAAGTGAGATATGGATATGCTGAAATGCTAGTCTGGATAGGTTTTGCACTGGTATTACAGTGAGATGGGTTTGTGAATCAACACTTGAGGAGGTGTGGCAAACAAGAATGCTGAAGATGGGGTTTTTGTTTTTCTGTTGTTCTTATTTTGCAGGGAACTTGGACAGAGGATCTGGGGGAAGCACCAGTGTGCTGACATTTATAGGATGAAAATGACATGTCTTGTGAAATTGTTCGATACTACAGTATCAGACCTGGACCGAGTAGTGGAAGGGTTGGCCACACATTGCAGAGGGAATGATGACTGCCATTAACTGTACAGCCAATGTATATTTCCAAGAAGTGTAATTGATTCCAATTGGTTTGGAATACCACCAGTGGAGGTACATTGCTGTCCCGGGATATTTTGCTTCCCTGTGTTTTATTTTTACTCAATATTGTGGTCTTTTAAAATGTACTTGTTACTAATTCAGAACTTCTTAAAGGTGTGTTATGCAGTTCATGCTGAAAGACAAGAGACCTTAGGCACTGCTGGAATCAGCAATTTTGGAAAAATTACTAGAGTTCTGAAAATTATGTCTTCTTGCAGGAGGACAGTCTCAAGCTCCACATCAAGGGATGCTGAGCTCCACCTGCCTTCCTTTTGCTCAGTGGGAGCATTCTTCATCTGCTCACCTTCCACAGAGCTCCTGTGCCACCTGCTGCTTTCCCTGTTTTAAGGGCACATTACCAAATGCATCTGTTGCATTTACATTCGGTGATTCTCTGCATTTTGTGAATAAACACGGATTGTACTCATGGCATAGTACTCCTGATAAACTGACACTGCATGTGCTGCTGCGTTGCAGGTATGTCTGTGCTGTTCAGAGACCTCGAAACACTGGATCAATTTACTTTTGCTCTCTGTGATGCCTTAAGTTTTAGCTTTCATATTTTCCAGATTCTGTACTGCCTTAGAGTATAACTCTGAACTCCATAGAAAGTGTCAGCAAGTTCTCCTCACAGCTCAGTCCCACAGAACAATCCTTTTCCAGCCCAGGACCAAGGACACCGCTGCAGCTTTGGGCCCAAAAAGTGCAAACAACAGGAATGGAGGAGAGCAGTCTGGGAGGGTGGGACTGCATCACCTGAGCTGGAATTGTAATTAACCCCAATATGGAAATGGATCAAAACTTATAAAAGTGTGAAAACTCTTGACCCATCGTCCATCTTGGGTGTAGCCACAGCCAGGCTCTTGTACTGCCCAAGGTGTGTCCTTCAAAGGCCTTTTAATAAATCCCTGCTTTATTTCTTTGATTCTGTCCAGCCTCTGTTCCAGGTCTGCCTCTTTAGGCATCATCTGTACAGGCCAAACTGCAGTTTGAGTTACTGTACGGTGTGAACTTTTTCAAAGAGTTACTGAGCAAGACAGAAGACTTTAACTGCCACTGAGGGAAGCTGAAGTTCCAAGAGTAACCTTTATGCCTGTATTTAGGGACCTGGTGTTTGGGCTGCTGTTGCTGCAGCTGCTTTGATCAGCAGACTCAAGCCCCTCAGAGCTCCATTTGTACTTAAGAGATAAAGATCCTGCCTTGTTCTTCTCTCCAAATGCACATGTTTCACACTGACTGTTTCACAGTTTCTTTGGTGACTTGAAACCTTTCAAAAATCTGGCTCTTCCATTGTTTCCTCCTCACCTTTGTCTCAATTCCCTGTCTGTAGAATGGGGATAAGACCAAATTTCATACCTCCAAGGGGAAAAGCATGAAGGGAAAAAAAAGGATTTTTTGACACATCAGAGAGAAGTAGGTGATGTCTGTGAGACATTTGTTGGTAGTACGTGAAGAGCTGATGAAACGCTGATCAGTGATTAATGAACTTCTGACTTAAACTCTGTTGCTGCTTTTCCAATAGATGATTGTCAGCAGTAGGGCTGTTTCCAGGAGAGTGCCACAGAGCACTTCATAGGTACAGACTGGTGCCTGCGTCCTGAAAAGCAGGAATTAAAGGAATTAGTGATTGCATTAGGTGACCAACAAAGCAGAGGTTCCACTTTAATGAGACAGCTAGACCAAAAGGTGTTTTGAATCAAATATGAGAAATAGAATAGAACAGTTGAAAGAGACCAATAATCATCTAGTTCAACTGCAAGAAGGATTGGCATTACTTACATTTATTTCAGTAAAAATGATTAATGGCATAATGTCAGTGTTCAAACTCCTCTTGGTTAGGAGTTAAAAGGAGCTGTGATTCACCATGGTCACCTAATGCAATCACTAATTCCTTAAATTCTCCTCTGTATTCAGAGGTTGAGGGCACAGAGTCTCTTCAGTTGTAAAATGGTTGTAAAATTGACTAGTATGGATCTACACAAAGACTTTCAGAAAACGAAATCCAATCTGTATTTGGACTGTGAGCAGATTTTGTCAAGCTCCCAGCTCCATGATGCATCTACTCTGCTGGCAGCTGACATTATTTCTTACCAATTTCCTGATGTTTCAAGGATCACCAGTATTGTAATGTTTGTCAGCAGACGTAGTGCTGCTTTCCCCAAGTTAGAATTCCCCACCCACAGGATGTTTAAACCAGAATCACACATACCCATTTATTCCCAGGAGGTTTAGATGGACAGGACTAGCACAGGGAAAGTCCTTCAGCGTCCTGGCTCCCAGTTCTGCAGCATCTCCTTCTCACAGTTTCATCCTGCTGTCATTTCTGCTTCCAGGATCTCCCAGCCTGACACAGACATCTACTCAGTCCCAGGGAGCCTCTGGTCTATGAGTTTGGCCTTACAGCATCTGAGCCACAATGTCATCACCTTGGGGCCCCACACATGGATGGCAAGGGAGGGAACAGGATCAATTGTGCTGGCCCCTGCTTTCTTGTGGTGAGATCTGCAGTTGCCAGAAACTTCCAGCCTTTGTTCTGGGCCGGGAATGGGTTTCATAATGGGGAGGAAGGCACTTTCTATTCTGAGAGGAAAAAGCAGCACCAAGGAAGGTTTTAATTTTCTGCCACCAGTGCAGAGTTTGCTGGCAGCTGCAGGGCTTGATAAACAGTGCAGTCCTGACCCAGTCTGTCACAGGGAGGGGACTGCAGCAATGGAGCACGTTCTTATCCTGTGGGAAAGGCTCCTTGCTGGAGTGATGCCTCAAGAGTTTTGCTTTTTATACATTTTTCATAAATTTGCAGCTTTGTGGACTGTTAATACATAGTTATAATTTCTAGTACTTTTTCTGCCCTCTCCCATAGTTTAACAAACCCTTAGGAATACATTCTTGAAATTCTGTTTAGTCTTAATTTTCATGCCTTCCCCTGCAATCAGGCACTTTTCCTCTGGTACAGTCGTGCACCCTGAGGTCCTACTATGAAAATTGTCTGCTTAGTATTTTTCAAATGCTTTGAGGGAGGGTTCTTGTTTATATGCCATTCTTACTTTTTTATTCCTCCCATCTTGCTGATGCTATTTTTCCATCTTGTTACCCTTATCTATTAGTGGTTCCCATTGCCTTTGCTAGTTCCTTTCTCTGCCTTGTTTTTGTTTTCCCATGGTAAGTATAAATTTAAATTCTGCATCCATTTGCAAGAGCTGCTGCTTCCTTCTGTCCCCCTTAATTAGATTAATGTTTCCTTCCCTCTTTTTTGCTTATTCAACTGGTCATGTTGCTGATTTTAATATCACCTTGCCTTTTCCTGCTGTTTCTGAAATGCACTTTGTAAGAAATGAATCTGTCCCTGGCACTTTCATGGTCTCCCTGTGTAGGTCCTGAGTCCTTTAGCAGCTTCCATGCCTTTATTTGACATTTCTCAGGTCTAGATTGATAACTCATGTGATTTGAACTGAGTCAGGTGCCAGGAGAGTGCTGCGCTGCTGCTTTTCCATTGCGGCCTTTCCCTCTACCCTGCTTCCTTTCATCTTCTCTTCGGAGCAGTGCTGTGTTCAGCTTTTGGTGTTGCTCTCACCAGATCCACCCTGCCAGCCTTTCTTTTTTCAGTTCCTGGCTCTTTCTCTTTTTCTGCTCAGCCATGGCTCACACTTCTTCACTGATTAGTTCTCTTCATGCTCTGATGTTCTCTGCCCTTGATTAACTTTCTCCTTGTCTTCCATTGCAATCTAAACCCTGAAAATCCTCAGCCTTTAAAGACTTCTAGGATCTCCTTCACCTCCTGCACTGGTCCCTCCCACTTTCACTTTGCCATCTTCCTAATTTAAAACGGGAAGGTTCAAAGTTTGGCTTATTTCTTTCTCCTTCATTTCAGGTGGATTTGACCTGTTTTAGCTCATTCCTCAAACTCTTTCCTCCTCCTGTGCTCAGTTGTTTCTTTGTAAGAGCTCTCTGCTTCCTCCCGCAGGAAAGGAACAGGAAATAACCTCTTCTTTCTCTTTGCCTTGTTTCATTCTTCTCTTTCTTCTCCCCATCACTAATGCAGAAATTTCTTACCTATTTTGTTATTGCAATCTCAAGTAACACACTCTGAGGATTTCAAGTGCAGAATTTCAAAGAATTTATGTGACTAATCGTTTGCTCTAGAAGGGAAGATGAAGTTTGTAGGTGGTGTTTGTACAACAAGTGGTGACTTTGCAGCATGGTGGGCTCTGTATCTCAGTCTCCAAGGCTACAGGCTACTGCAAGACTGAACTTAAAACCCATGATGCACAAAATCACTCAGGCACAAAGTGAGTGCTGTGAGATGTGCTAATTTTCTGTAAACAACTCTTAACCCTTATGTTTTGCTTCTTTATTTGAAAAATAATCAATTGTACAAATAAAACAAAGATCTGCAGTAGTGTGTAATACAGGTGAAGGATTTTGTTTCCCAGAATCACGGCGTTCTGAAAGCTGCATATTGTCCATTGTGGCTGTGGCAGAGGCTGCTGAAGCCACTGCAGTCCCAGGGTTCCTTAGGTGGGTGATGCTGGATATGGAGCCTTCCTAAGTGCAGATCTGGACATGGCGTGGAACAGACTGGGGAAGGGGCTAAGAAGAGTCCTTCACCTTTGACAGTAATGAAACCAGAAGAATTATTCTTATTTTATATTAGAATAAAGTAGTTCCACTTGGAGGGATCTGCAAGGATCATCTAAACCAATTGCTCAACTGCTTCAGGGCAGACCAAAAGTTAAAGCTTTAAGGTATTTAGGGCAATGTCCAAATGCCTCTTGAACACTGACAGGCCTGGGGCATTGAGCATCTCTCTGGAAAGTCTGTTGCAGTGTTTGACCAGCCTTTCTGCTAAAGAAATGATTCCCAATGTCATCTGAACCTCCCTGCTCAGATTAAGAAACAACACAGATTTTTCTGATTCCTCTACTGTGGTGCTCCCTGCTCACGTGATTTTACTTTGAACACTTTTTCAGGTTTGTCAGATCCAGGATGAATGGAGAATGTTCGGTTGCTTGAGATCGTATTTTGCCTTCATTAAGGAACCACAGAACCTGGAGTGGGACACCCCCAGTGCCAGTGGAGGCTGGGGATGGGGAGGCTGAGGGCAGTCCTGCCAGGATCCCAGGGGATGAACAGCGGCCGTGAGCCAGCCGTGTGTGTCAGCAGCCCAGAGACTCCATGGGGGCTGGGGCCAGCTCCAGGGAGGGGATTCTCCCCTCTCCGCAGGTGAGACTGCCTCAGCTCTGGGCACCAGCAGGAAGGACGTGGTGGGAGCCCACAGGAGGCCAGAGGGTCCCAGGGCCGGAGCCCCTCTGCGGTGGGGACAGGCTGGGAGAGCTGGGGAGCTTGGCCAGGAGAGGAGGGGGCTCCACGGACACCTCGTTACAGCTTTTCAGTGCTTAAAGGGGGCTTGTGAGAACAGCAAAGATACTTTTAACCAAGGCCTGCAGTGACAGGACATGGAATAATGGTTTTAAACTGAAAGAGGGTAGATTTGGATATAACAGAGACATGCTCACATAATTAAGGTTGGGGGTTTTTTGTTTGCAATCCATGATAATGTAACACTGAATATTCTTATCCTCGAAAAACTCCAAGCCTTGAATCTTCTTGACCCTTTTGTTTAATTATGTCTGGTACTTATAAGATCTACAGTCTAAACACACATATAACTGTGGGTATAATCTTCAGAACTGTAGGATTTAAATGACTCAGCGATGCAGTTGCTAGCAGTCATAAATCCCAAACCAACAGAAAGAGTACTGTGAATTGGACTGTCATCTTGTAAAACACATGCCATAGAATTTCACTGAATTATCTTTTCCTTGAGATTTAATAACATATATTAGGAAAAAAAAAACCTAACCCACAAACAAAACCCACCAAAACACAAACAAAAAATTAAAACAAAACAAAACAAAAAGAAACCCAAAGCAAAGCCCCTCACAAACATGTTTTCACTGAGAAGTTACCAATCACCAGAAATTTACAACATTTTTAGTTAAGTTGCTCACATTGTTAATTACTTAGGCTGTTCAATTATGTATCCTGGTTTTGAGCTGAATTGGTCTGTTTTATAAGATTGCATCCAGGACAGTTTTGCATTCTGTTACATTCAATCCAAAAGACCGGTAATTGTTCAAAACACTTTTTAAGAAATCGTCCCCATATATATCTACTGCATTGGATATTTACCAAATATTTCACCTCTAATATGGTAGAATTGATTAAAAATTGTTTCCATTATCAATTGCTGCAGTTATGTAAGCCCATTCTGTCCATTCTGGAATGCAGAGACAATGTAAGAATCAAATTAAAATAAATTCCAGTTGTTTCCATCAGAAAATGAGCATTTCCACACCCTCCTTGCACCTGTGCTGTTAACAACATGCTTCTCAGCTACTGAAATCAGCCTCTTCATTTCTGTGGATTCTAGGTTTCTGTCTATTACCTTTCTCATACAGGGAACTCTGATGCCTTAGCCACGGACAGCAGAGTATTGGGCCTGAGTGCAACAACAGCAGCAACTACATGAGCAAAACTGGGTGCAATTTCAGGCTGTAAAATACAGAATGGGAATCAGAGTGCTGAAGGAGCACTGCGGTAAGGGAGCTGCTGCTGCAGAGGGAGCACCAGGAGATGCCCTGGCCAGCAGCTGGAACCTCCCAGCTGTGGGCAATGCAGCGTTTGGGGCAGGACTGCTCTAAGGGAGCTGCGGCTGCTGCTGGGGGCCTCTAAGAGGAGGAGGAAGCTGTGGAGCAAACAGGCTTGTCTGTGGTTTCTGAGAGAGCTCTTCATGCACAAGCAGTAGTTCAAGCTGCTACTGCAGGGTGAAATGCAATCCACCCAGATTTTCTGTCTCCCTGCTCTATACTGGGCCATCAGTTGACAAAATAAATTTCTGGTTTGTTTGGTCAGTTATCAGGGTTCAATGCTCTCCGGCCTGATTCTTTTAGAAAGACCAGGTGAGGAGAATGTATTGTTTGGAAGCAGATCTGCTTATTTGAACATACTTGGCAGTACGTAATTTGATTTACAGACATGCCCCAGCTTTTACACCTTTCTCACTGTATCCCTCACCTCATGGACACCTCCAGTAGAGCCCATCAGAGAGGTTTGATAGCATTGCCTGATGAGCTTCTGCAAAGTGTTTAGATTTTGTAAGACAGGCAAGTATAAATGCTATAAACTGGAAATTGTACCTTGTCTGCTTTGTGAACTTGTGACCCCGTGGCAAATTAGTGGCAGCCAAAGACTTCCATCCTCAGTAATAGATAGGAGCCTGTTCTTGGTCATCAAAGAGGGCATCATAGAGGAGAAGCGTATCACAAACTTTGAAATGTTAAATATAAAATTACACTACAACTTGTGAAAAAAAAATTTTTAAAGGATAACTAACACCCTGGCTTTAATATCAGTGACTGTGCACTAGCTGTGGGACTGACACCCTGTGCTTCATCTTCAAATCACTGCACTCTTAGCTGGAAACACCGTAGGATCTCCAAATCCAAGTCACAGTCCTACAGGGGAAAGGACCCACAAGGATCACCAATCCACCTCTTCAGTGAAGGGTCCATACAGGGGTTGACCCACAACCTTGGCATTATTAGCACCATGCTCTCACCAGCTGAGCTAAAATCTTTGCCAATTACTCCCAATCACCTTTGTGCCTTCTTGTGTTTGGAGATGCTTTTCAGGAAGGTTTGCTCCGTCACCTCTCTAGGGGCAGAGGTGAGGCTGACTGGCCTGTAGTTCCCTGGATTTTCCTTTTTGCTCTTCTGGAAGATAAGAGTGATATTTGCTTTCTTCCAGTTGTCAGGAGCCTCCCTTCAGCACCAGGCCCTCTAAAAGAGAATCATGAGTGGCCTCACAGTGGTGCTCCCCAGCTCCCTGACTACCCATGGGTGCATCTTTTTGGGTCTCTGTTAGCAGTGGTCCCCGTGTCAGTCTGCTGCACTGAAGGTTCCTTGCTCTCAAGCTCCCCTTTGGTCCCAGAGCCCTGCAGTCCCTGGAGGCTGCTGATCCATGTCCTTCAGCCCCAGAGCCCTGCAGTCACTGGAGGCTGCTGATCCACGTCCTTCAGCCCTGGGCTGCTTGCCCTGTTTGGTCATGGCTCCATGTTTTCCTTGGTTTTCCTGTTGCTACAGACATCTCTGCAAAAGTCTCTCTTACTGCACTTCACATCTCTTGCCATATTTGACTCCACATGGGCTTGGGTTTTTCCTACCCCTTTTCTTCTTGCTTGGATAACACCTCTGTATTCCCCCTGAATCACCTGTCCCTTATCTCACAGCACCTCTCAGTGGCCCAAGTTATTTCTGGGTAATTAAATCATTAAATTGACTCATAAGCCAAAATTTCTTCCTTTTTCTACATCAGTTATGGCCCTTAACGTTGTGTAAAACAGGATCAGCAAAGTAATGGTTTGTAGCCTGATTCTGTTTGTGGAGGAGCAACAGGGCTGGGATTTAACCTGGAGGACTGAGTAACTTTTAAAGTGAATGGTAGGCTTATATGTACACTTTTAACCTAGGGATGTTTTGGGATTGTGACTTGGATTAGATCACGTGATGTTACAATGGTCACATGTTTGTCAGATTATGTGCATCATGGTAAACTGCAAAGTAACAATCTGTTATTGTGGTTTTTTTAAATAGCTCAAACATGATATGTTTAGCAGGCACTGGGACTCACAAGCAATGCTACGCCCCAGATAAATAAAATTCCTGAGATCAGCATTGAGATCAGCACTGAGAAACTCCCACAAGATGGAGCTGCACCATGCCAGTCCATTCTGCCTTCCTCTGGGCGGTCGTGTGTGTGTGTGTGTGTGTGTGTGTGTGTGTGTGTGTGTGTGTGTGTGTGTGTGTGTGTGTGTGTGTGTGTGTGTGTGTGTGTGTGTGTGGGCGTGGCGTGTGTGTGTGTGCGTGTGTGTGTGTGTGTGTGTCTGTGTGTGTCTCTGTGTGTGTGTGTGCCTGTGTGTGTTTGTGTGTGTCTGTGTGTGTCCATGTCTGTGTGTCTGTGTGTGTGTCTCTGTGTCTGTGTCTGTGTGTGTGTCTGTGTGTGTGTGTGTGCCTCTGTGTGTGTGTGTGTGTGTGTGTGTGTGTGTGTGTGTGTGTGTGCTGTGTGTGTGTGTGGTGTGCTGTGTGTGTGTGTGTGCTTGTGTGTGTGTGTGTCTGTGTGTGTCTGTGTGTGTGTCTGTGTGTGTGTGTCTGTGTCTATGTGTGTGTGTGTGTATCTGTGTGTGTGTGTGTGTTGTGTGGTGTGTGTCTGTGTGTGTGTGTGTCTGTCTGTGTGTGTCTCTGTATCTGTGTGTGTGTCTGTGTGTGTGTGTGTCTGTGTGTGTGTGTGTGTGTCTGTCTGTCTGTGTTTGTGATCCTCTCCACAGGCAGCTGCCCATCCTATTTGTGGTATCTGCTGTGTGCATAGAACACATTCTGCACAGACTCTGTGCTCAGTGTGGCACTGCTCTGTTTGCTGTTGGCATCTGCAGTCCAGAGTATTTGTGGGATGACATTGCATCCCAGTGTGCAACAGTTGTGGGTGATAAACATGGTTTGTCACAGGGAAAGAGAAGGTCAAGCCATCTGCATTTTTTCCCCTGGAGAAATCACCAGATCTTACTTCAGACCTGCCACTCATGGCAGACCACAGCTTGAACCAAAGCTTAAGCACAGATAAATTTGGTGCAAGTGGGCAATTCCTGGACAGTACCCTCATCCCTGCAGAATTCTTCCTGGTCCCTGCTGCTGGGCAGAAGAGTCCAATGGAGTCGGCAGCATGTGGGTGAGATTTGACTCTACTGGTCTCAGAGCCTTCCTTCCTGAACAAACATTTTCCATTCTGAAATAATCACCTCACTATATATAGAAAATTCCTCCAAGCAAAAGCCATGTTCCTTAGGAAGGGTAATTCACAAATTGTTTTGCTCCTCCTTTCATGTGGAATTGCACAACTTTGACCATGGGGCTCCTGCACCCTGTGAATGCCACCAAGGGCACACTGTCCCCAGGGCTTGCACCTGTGTGTGCCCACCAAAGGCACTGTCCCCTCCTGCAGGAACACCCTGGATCCCCCCGCAGCCCCTGTACCTGTGTGTGCACAGCAAAGGCACTGTCCCCTCCTGCAGGAACACCCTGGATCCCCCCGCAGCCCCTGTACCTGTGTGTGCACACCAAAGGCACTGTCCCCTCCTGCAGGAACACCCTGCATCCCCCCGCAGCCCCTGTACCTGTGTGTGCACACCAAAGGCACTGTCCCCTCCTGCAGGAACACCCTGCATCCCCCCGCAGCCCCTGCAGCCCCTGCCCCCAGCCCGAGGCTGTGTCTGTAATCACAATCCAGCATTTCGGAAACCACCCCCCCATCTCGCTTCCTCCCAGCTGATTTCCAGGGGAACAGAAGGAGACTTGTTTGCTACCAGGGAGGAAGTCCAGGCCTTAGCAAGCAGCTTTCTGAGGCACCGGTGAGAGCGGTGCGCTCCAGCCGGCGCTCGGCGGCAGAACTGCTGCCAGATGAGGTCACCCCGCTGCAAACGTGGACGGAGGGATCTCGGAGGAGGAGAGAGCGAGGAGCCAGGACAGGAAGTGCAGCAGTCAGCAGCACAGGGCTCGGCTCAGCCCTCTCACCCTCTGGAAATGTTGATTTCAGTTCTGTCTTGGCTCACAGATGAACATGTATTAGATGGTTTCCTTCTCATCATTATCTCATTCCCTTTCCTCATGTGCCGATTCCTTGGTTTGACCCAGCTCAGCCCTCGCTCTGGGAAGGCTCCATGGGGCAGGCAGCGCTCAGGTTCAGTTCAGACACCAGGACTGGATGGCTCTGCCCACGTCCTTTGGGAATCACAAAGACCACAGAAGCCCTGGGACAGCCTCCACCTCCTGAGAAAGGCACAGACTCGTAGAGCCGGAGAACACCAGGCTGGAAGTGATCTCAGGGCTCATGTGGTGCAACTTTTCTGGGCAAAAGCATGGTCCATGTGAGCTGGCCCAGCACCCTCATTAGCCAAGATGTACAGCTTCAACTGCTAGGAATCTGTTATGTCTTTTTCATGGTTACAGTGATTTCATGGTTATAGTGATTCATTCCTCCTTCCACTGAACTACTCCTCTTCCCTTTCAGTTTGTATAACTTCAGTTCCACAGCATGCCTCCTGTTACACCGTTATTTGCTAGATTGAAACATTATTATTGAAACAATTAAAAATTTTCATTCTTAGAGATCCTTAGAAATCATTACTTTTTAAAATCTTACTAAAGGTCTTTACATGGAACCTTGTTCCTTGGATCCTGACTCATTCTAATGACTCTTCTCTGGCCATTTTCAGTTTCTATAGTCTTTATAAATATTAAACATTAAGTTTGCATCACTAAAGCTGCAGTAACAGAATTTCCCTGTTGTTCTGTGACCTTTTGTTTAGTCAATTTATATTTCCTTGAAGATCATTAGTCGAGATACTAAAAACATTGACAGAAATTTAAAAATTAATGTTAGTAGTATAATTATTCCTTGGTAGGAAGTTTATGTGCTTAATAGGAACAATAAACTGTAAAGATAGACTGAGAAGAACTGTCTGTATGGTTTGTTTATAGGCACCTGTAGGCTGAATATTAATCAGCTGAGAGCATATTGTAAAAACAAAGTAACATGGTATGAGATGGTATAAACAGGAATGTGACTTGCAGGATGCAGGAACTAACATTTCTGGCTCTGCTTTGCTGTGATCAGGCCCACAGCCAGACTGTGTCCAGTACTGTGTGCCAGTGCACCCCAGAGAATGTAGAAAAATTTGTGAATGTCCAAAGGGAACAATGAGAGGTTCAGAAAAGGCAACATGAAAAGATCAAATGCTCTGGGCAATTTAGGTTAGAGAAGAGTGAAAAGACATGATGACCACCTTGATTTGTAGAGGATAGTTGCAAAGAGAACAATCTAATTCCAGTTGTCATGACAGGTAGTACAAGAATAATCTTAAATAATAGTAAAGAAAATTTAGCACTGAATAGATTGACTGGCAGGTTTCTGAAATCTTCATTATGGGTGGACCTTTAGAACTAGCTAGGTGCACATCTGCAAGGTATGGCAGGTACCCTGGCTTCAACTGAAGCCTCTTTGAGGTGAGGGAATGAATAATCTGGCAGCCCTAGATCTTTCTTCTTCTGTTTAAAACCTGCCTCTACTATGCTATTTAAAAAAATACCTGCCAGAGCTTCACCAAATTTCCAAGAGTGTAAACATTCTCATCAACAAATTGAATTCTACCTGCTGTACCTTAAAAGCATCCATCACATGCAGCCCAGGGAGTGACCTTACACTCAGGGCTTCAAGAACAGCCCCTGTGGCACAGGAATCTTTGCCTGTTGAGAGAGCTGTGTGTGACAGCAGCTCTATGTCCATCCACACAAGCAGGGAATGCACATGAACTCTTCCACTGTGAGGTTCAAAGCTCTCTGGTTGGGCTGGATCCAGAAGCAGCTCACAGGAGCATTTCCTCTTGTCCTGGCTGTGAATACAGAGCTGAACAGCTGAGGTACCAGCTCCATTTGTAGGTGAAATGATCCTGCTGTGCTTTCTCTGTTCATGGATTTAATGGATTCTCTTTCATGGTTTTTAAGGGAATTCAAAATGGCAGAGGCAAACTTGGGATCCCACATGAAAAAGACTTTCCCTGTCTCAGGGAGAGCTGTCCCCTCACTTTCCCTCCAGCCCCAGCCATGCATGTTCCTAGCAGGTGCCTTATTTTATTTTTAACCTCCATTCTGCATGGAGGAAGCCTTTGCTTGCTGCAAACATCCGGGAATCGGAGCCTAAGCACATCCTAGAAGGATTTCCTGTTTGGGACTTGGAGCCAGGCTTCAGCCTGCACAGGCAGAACCTCTGAGCCTCAGTCCTGCCATGCCATGGGCCAGGTGACCACGGCCAGCTTTGGGACAAGCTGCCATCGAGCAGGAAGATGCCAAGCTGCCCAAGCACTTCCCACCTGCTCGGGATGAGGGCAGGAACATGCAGGTCCAGGCTGGGGAGGATGTACCTGATTCAGGGCTCAGGGTCGGGGTGGCAGAGCAGCATTCTGAGGGGTGGTATCATGGCATCCCACCGTGGTGCCTCTTGGAGCATGCAGAGCGTGCTTCCTGTGCTCATCTCACCTGGGGTTGGGCTCAGTTTGCCGTATTTTATTACCTCCTACATTATTTAAATTTTGGGGGTTCACCAAAGCACTGAACAGATATGACAGGCAGTAATGGTCTGCCCTGAGTAGGTGAATAATGTATTTTTGCTCTTGCTTGTGTGTCATAGTTGCTCTCACAAAGCACAGCCCAGCTTAACCTCTTTCTACCAGTCCCCATATGCACGGCAGAATCACTGTGGGAGCCTCTCTGAATGTCCAAGCACATAGTACGGCTCTGCTCTCCCCTCTCCTGCAAAGTTGCTCCCCAGAATATCTAGTAAACTAGAATTTACTAGAAGACCAAAAGGAATCCACTAATTTCTATCTTTGAGTAGAGGAGCACTTGAGAACCCATTGCAAGTCTGAGAGGAGGCTCGTTTGATGATCTGGGGTAATGCCGTGGGGCTGAGGACTAACAAACTCATTGGTATTGAAGGAAGGACCGAAGGGAATGACCTAGGAAAATGCAGAGTGCCTGCAGTAGTATAAAGGATTCAAAGCAGATTTGAAAATGATAATTTGAAAACATGTCAGTAATGTGATAGGCCCTGTGCTCTTCAGCATCTTCATCAATTACTGGGATGCAGGAATGGAAGAGATAACTGAGCAAGTTGGCTGTTGATATACAACTGGGAGGAGCTGTTGACTCCCTGGAAGGCAGGGAGGCCTCGCAAAGAGACCTGGACAAATCAGAGGACAGGACAGTCACCAACCAGATGAAGTTCAACAAGGCAAAGTGCCAGGTTCTGCAGCTGGGATGGGGCATCCTGGATGTACATACAGACTGGGAAATTAGATGGAAAGCAGAGTGGTGGAAGGAGACCTCGGAGTCCTGGTCAGCAGAAGCTGAACCTGAGTCAGCAGTGCCCTGGCAGCCAGGGGGGACATCCCTGTCCTGGGGACAGCAGGCCCAGCAGGGCCAGCCAGGCAGGGAGGGATTGTCCTGCTCTGCTCTGCACTGGGGAGGCCCCACCTGGAATATTGGGTGCAGGTTTGGGCACTGCAACGCAAGAAAGATGTCAAACTATTAGAGAACCTCCAAAGGAGGGCAAGAGATGGTGAAGGGCCTTGGGGGGAAGCTGTGTAAGGAGCAGTTAAGGGCACTTGGTCTGTTCAGCTGGAGAAGAGAGCTCAAAGCTCTGCAACTTCCTCATGAGGGGCCGAGGAGGGGCAGACACTGTGGTGACAGTGACAGGACCCGAGCGAAGGGCCCGAAGCTGTGTCAGGAGAGGTTTAGGTTGGATATTAGGAAAAGGTCCTTCAGCCAGAGGGTGATTGGGCACTGGGACCAGGGCAGTGGTCAGAGCACGAAGCCTAACAGAGGCTTCAAGGAGCATTTGGATAATACTCTCAGGCACATGGTATGACTCCTGGGGATGGTGCTGTGCAAGCCCAGCAGTTGGTCTTTATGGTCCTTGTGGATGCCTTCCAACTCAGCACACTCTGTGATTCTATCATTTTGCCAAATTATGCCAGAATAGCACATTAGACACCTTGATAAGTGTTTTTTTGGGGCAGGATCAACCTTTCAGTTGAGCAGACTATCTGAACTGCAGTCCTATAGTAACACATGAGAAATTATTTACTCAACTGAAGAAGACAGATATTAATATGAAAACTTCCACTAAAATGTGGAAGACTGGCAAAAAAAAAAAAAAAAAGTAAATTAGGAGTTTTATGCTTGAGGAAATGCACAGTCTTTTCAAGGTCAGTTTTAGAGCTCCTCTATTTCAATTTTTTCAGTAAAGATCTCAGGGAAAAAAAAGTACATGGATAAGGTAGCTTAGTGACACAGCATCGAGAGGCATTGTGAGTATAGAGGGTGACTGGGACATCATAAAAGCAAAAAGCTATTATTAAGGAGTAGCATAACAGAAATGGAATGAAATTCACCAGTTCATAGTAGACAGTCCTGTGGTTAACAGGGGTGTCCAGAATTGCATAATCCAACCTCCTATGTGAAGACAATCAGCAATAATGGATCAGATCACCCTTGGGAACTTGCAAGGGGATGAGATTCGCTACTCTGTGAGCAGCTTTTTCCAGTGTTACACTACTCTCCCAGCAAAAAAAACAGTCTCTAATCTTCATTCTGAATCTCTCAAGGTGTAAGTGTGGTCATTGTTATTGTGCTACTGTCTGCATTTGGTTCCATCATTTTGTAACCTGTCCTTGAGGCAGCAGCAGGATGCTGTTAAACAGCCCCTCTGCTTAAGCATCACCAGACCAAGAGAGCCCACCTTCTTCAGTGTCTTGTTATAAATTGATCAGATGCCCAGACCACTACCTACCTCCTACAGCTTTTCAATATCCCTCATGAACAGGAAGAGACAAAAATGTACAGAGGATTCCAGTTGTGGCTTCACAATAACCCAGTTCAAGAGGGGTGATTGTTTCCCTCAATCTGCTGCTGACCATTCTGCTAATGCAGTGGAGAAGTTGTTTGCCTGATTTGCAATGAGGGCATCCTACTGGCTCTTCATTCCATGCTCATCCCTACTCTCATCTTCCTTTCAGCAGGACTGTGACTTAGCCAGATGGTTCCGAACCTGTGGCAATTTTGGGGTTATTCTGAATCAGATCTAATTTCTGCTAATTTCTTTCTGTGAGTTTCTAGACACCTCTTTGGACTAAAAAGCCACATATCAGTGACCCCTCCTAGTGTCATCTCATGGAGTCTTGTACCCTACTGTCATCACAGAGTATCAACAAACACTGAACAATACTGGCCCCTAAATCAGTGCTTGGTGAATTTTGCTGGCTGCTAGGCACCATCTCTGTATTGAGTCACTGATCACTACCCTTACAGCCCAGAGGTGCCACCAGCCTTCAGCCCACCCAATGCTCCATTCACTCAGATCATGTCCTCAGGTTGTGAACTAAAACTCAGCGGGAGCAGCTGTCAATGCTGCCGAGCCACTTTGCAGCTACTGCTTTCCCTTCATCCATACAGCCAATCCTTTTGCCAGAGAAGCTAATTGGGCTGCTCAGCATTTTCTGTGCTTGCTAAATCTGCCCTGACTATTCCTGATTGCCTCTTTGTTCTCCATATGGTCAGAAATGGATTCTGAGACAATGCAGTCTCTGAGTTTTCCAGGTGTGGTGATGACCTTCACAAACTAGTGGTTCCCTGAGTTCCTTATTCTCTTTCCTAAAGCTGAGTGTAATGTTTGAATAATAGAATCATAGTATGGGATGGGTTGGAGGAACCTTTAAGGGTCACCTACTCCGACCCCCCTGCAATGAGCAGGGACCTCTTCTATTGCATCAGGTGACTCAAAGCCCCCTTCAACCTGACCTTGCGTGTTTCCCCACCCTCACCATAAGCATTTCTTCCTTATACCTAGTCTGATCTACTGGTTTTTTAAAAAACATCACGTCCCGTCATTAGAGGCCCTGCTAAAAAGTCTGTCCCCATTTTTGTCATAACGTCCCTTTAACTTCTGCAAGGGGCTTTAAGATCTCCTCAGAGCCCACTCTCTCCAGGCTGAAGAACCCCAACTCTTTCAACATGTTCTCACAGGAGAGGTGCTCCAGATTTCTGATCATTTTTGGGGCTCTTCTCTGGATCAATCCACCAGGTCTGTGTCTTTCCTGTACTGAGAACTCCAGAGCTGGGAGCAGTGCTCCAGGTGGAGTCTTTCCAGAGTGGAGCAGAGGGGAGGAATTATTGCCCTAGTCCTGCTGGCTACACTATTGCTGACAGAGCCAAGCTCAGCCGTGCCTGCCCACCTGGGCTCATACTGTCTCATGTTTAGCCACTGCTAACCAGCACCCTTGGGTCCTTTTCCAACTTCCCAGCCCCTCTGTTCCCAGCCTGGAGTGCTGCCTGAGGTTATGTGATTCAAGGGAGGACCCAGCACTTGGCCTTGTTGAATGTGATCCATCAGCTGATCAGCCCATCAACGCAGCCTGTCCAGAGCCCTCTGCAGAGCCTTCCTATGCTCCACCAGATCAACGATCCTGCCCAGCGTGGCTGAACCCGTCAGCCTTCTCCTTGTCCCTTGTTACCAGTTTGCCAGTCATGTTTATCAGCAGGGTACACTGTCTTTGATGTTTCTTTTCTGGCTGACATTCCTGTAAAAGTATTTTTATAATTCTTTGTATTTCTCACCAAGGTCAGCGCCAGTTGTGCCTCAGCCTTCCTCATCATTTCCCTACAGAGCTGGGCAAGGTCCCTGTACTCCTCTTGCGATACCTGTTCCCGTTTCCACTGCCTGTGTGTTTCCATCTTGCTCTTTAGTTTGACCAGCAGGTCCTGACTCAGCCATGCCAGTCTCTCACCCTCCTTGCCTGATTTCTTACACATGGGGATTGAGAACTGTTTTACTCTACACAAAATGTCATTAAAGGTCTGTCCGAGAAAGAAGAGACGTGATAGCTAAGTCAAGGCTGAAGTTGTTGGAACTGGAACAGGCACAAGATTGTAGGGACCATCTGACCATCTCAGAGCACACTGAGCCATGGCCTTTAGCATATGATCTTAGCAACAGACCCTAGTCAACAGCCGTTTCTCCACCAAGAAATCAAAGAAGGTCCAGCAGTGGTTACTGGCCCTAGAGGCTGCATGGCTCCAACAGACACACAGACTGCTGAGACCTGTCTGGAGCAGGGAAAAGCTGCCTAAGTGGCCAAGCCGAGCTGAGGAGCCAGCTGCTGGGGGAGATGCCTGGACAGTCATCGGTCTTGTTTCCTTCCCTGGCACAGACTGGTGGAGCCCCAGTCCCTTGTAGCACAGGCACACTGAGTGAGACTGGACCAGGCTGGACCTTCGGAGCCCTGATGTGAGTCAAGGCGTTGGGAGTCACAGGTACTTGAGCTCTGGGTTATGAGCTGAAGAAGCAACTGCGGTAGAGAGGAAAGAATGGCCTGTGATCATGTCCCCACATGCCCCCAGCGTCGCCCACAGCCTCATTTCATCCCCTGCCCAGCCCTCTCCCTGCCCGGTCCCGTCCCACTCCTGCTCCGGCTCCTGCCAACCCCTTCCCATTTTCTCGGGCTCCCGGCACCCACCGCTTCCTTCCATCCTTCTGTGCCCGGGTCCAGCCCTTTCTCCCTCTCCGTGCCGATCCTGCTCCCCGACCCCTGGAGCCCGGCCATACCGCCGCACCGCCCGCAACCCCGCTCGCCCGTCCGGGGCCGCCTCGAGGCCGCGCTCCGCCGGCGCGCTCCGGTGCGGGGCGGGGAGGGGGCGGCGGAGGGAGCGGGGGGCTGAGGGCGGCGCTGGGTCGGGTTTCAGCAGGAGCCTTCGCGCCGAGCCAGCTCCGAGCCAGCGCCGACCCGCCGCCGAGCGCTCCGCGGGCCACAGCCGCACCGGGGCGGCCGCGGCACCGGGGCAGCGCCGGAGCGCTCGGGACACCGGAGCGGCCGGCGGGGCCGGAGAGACCTTGGCGCCGGAGCCGCGGGGAGGCTGCGGGACGTCGTGGCGGGGCCGGACCCCGCGGGATGTGACCGCCGCCGGCACGGGACGCGCAGTGTAAGTCCCAGCGCCGGGCTCGGCCCCTGCCGAAGCCCCCCCACACGGTGGCATCGTCGCACGGTGGACCGGACCGGGACCGGGACCGGGCGCTTTGTTCTGCCTCCGCCGCGGAGACAATGGAGCTGGGGCGGGGGGGGGGCGGGGGAGAACGGGGGGACGCGCCCGAGGCGGCGCAACACCGCGGAGCCGCGGCCGGACCGGGCTCGCTGGCGGCTGCCGGGCGGCACGGCACGGCACAGCACGGCACGGGACCGGGAGCTCACGGTGCCGCTGCAGGGCAGAGCCGCCGAGGGGAGGGCGCTCAGCGGAACCGTGGAGGCGCCGGGCGGGGGCTGCGAGCCCGGGCGGAGCGGGGAGCGAGGCTGGCAGAGCGCCGGCACCGAGGCCACCCGGTGCGGGACGTCCGGAGCGCCCGGGACCGGGACAGGGAGCGGCGGCGGACGCTGGGCCCGGCGGCTGGGGAGCCCCGGGAGGCCGGAGCTCGGGGCAGAGCGAGCCCCAACAGCTCCGGTGTGCAGGAGCTGGCGAGGCCCCGCAGCGCCTTGGCCATGGGCACAATCCGGCAGGGGCCGATGCAGAGCGGGGATGTCCCGAGACAGGGACTGTGGGAATTGGCTCCGGCGCGGAAATATTTCATTAGACTTTCCTTTGTGGGGGATGCGTTCTGAGAGACAGGAGAGCCCGCGGGGAGCCCCAGTGTGGCACAAAAATGGGATTCACGAGGATGCAGTAGGGACTCGACTGCATCCGCAGTAAAGGAGTGCCACCGCCGCTCTGACTGCTCGGGGCCGTACCAGAGGGTCGTGGGGCTGTGTGGCCGGGCTGGCAGCCAGCAGAAGGGTGCCGGTCCTGCAGGCCCAGGTGGGAGATGGTAGGAGAGCCGGGAGGCACGGAGGTGGCTGTAGGTAGTGGTAGGTTGAGTAGAGGCTGGAAGTGAGTTGTTAGCCCAAGGCTGCACTGCAGGCGAGTCGGGGCTGTGCATGGTGTCAAGGGCAGATCATCTGAAACTAGAGAGAATCTCTGTGAATGTACAGGAGGAAAGCATATTCCAGGTCAGTGACCAGTGCTCAGCAAAGATTAAACAGGCTTCCTCTTCTGGATTGGAGTCTCAAAAACATCATTACACGAGTCATGGCCTCTCATGTCAGACCTAGAGTATGGCATCAGCAGCATCTGCAGCTTTCATGGAGCCTTCATACAGCAAGCCCTCTGACATCCGTTTGTGCCATGCACAGTGGGTGCCATCTCTCCAGCTCCTCTGCTGGGGCTGCTGGGAGCCCACTTCCCCTTTCTCATGGCTGACAGCAGGCACAAGCTGCTGCTGGCAAGGGTGCACACAGTGGTCCCAATGTAATTCCATATCATTTTATTTCAAAATATCTCACATCTGCTATGTGTAGGCTGGGCTCTCCTGGTGCTCCAGCCTGTCAGCTCTAAGCTTAGATGGATGTTGCAGCTCGCTCCATTTTAGCTGCCCTTCCTGTCAACCTCCTCATCATGGCTCTGGACCTCAAAGACCTATGTGAAGAGATTCTCATCCCGGCAGTTTTCTTCAGAGGCTCCTGCTGCCGTTCTTCTCAAGGGTGCCCGGTGGTGGGAGGGACACGGAGGGAGCGGGGCAGTGTGACTCACGTTACACGGACCGGCCAAGCAGCCCCGCACTGAGCTCTCTGCTAACTGAAAGCAGCTGTTCAGATTTTGTGACTCTGCATCCACTGAGGTCACTGCTGTTTCCCTCTGACCCAAACCTGCACACCTCGTTGTAACAGGGGTCTGCTGGTATCAAGGATGGCTGGTGCCTCCGGCTGGTGCAGTCTAGTAATGTTCAGTTCCACCTTTAGCTGAAAGATAGGTTTGCTGTGAAACTACTCAGTTGCATTCAGGGAGGATAGAACTGAAGAAGCTTATACAGGCCTTCATCACCAGTCTTCCAGCCCAGGGACCCTAATTTTTGTTCCCTGGTTGTGCTAGTGCTCTCAGCTGCTCTTCACACTCCCCAGATTTGCTTTTCAAGTCTCTCTTCTCCCCTCCAGCAGTCCATAAAGCCTCACTGGCTTCTCAAGGCAACTAATGGAACTAGGTGGGGTTTTCCCCATGTCTGTGCCCTGATTTCTTCCAGAGTCTAAGAGTCCAAGCTGCCCAAGAGTCTAAGCTCCTACCAAGGCATTAAACTCTCTGCCCTGGCCCTTCCCATGACCTGAGCATCTGCAGCACCATTGGCATGGTGCAGTCTCATCACAGAAGCTGCCTCAGACCCCATTCCTCCAGCATGTTCTGGGAGTAGGCAGTTACCCCTCCATCTGGAGAATTACAGCTAGCTCCAACAGAGAGGCAGACCTGTCTAGGACCGCTGAGTTCATGCAGATTCCCAAATCGCAGCACACAAAAGTACTTTCTTTTGATGACTTCAGGTCCTAGGACATTGTGAGGGTTCTCACCTGCTGGGTGCAAGAAGAGCATGTGGATTTACCTCAGAATGTGTGGATAGGCCTCAGACCGGATGCCCACTGAAGTAAACATTTCTTTATGAGTAGAAAATACTTTTAAATTATTTTGTTTCTGTCACTAACCCAGGATTTACACAGGAAAAAAAATTAGACAGCTGATCCGAGGTGGGAAAGGGGACCCAAGAATACCATCATATGTGCCCTGGAAAGGGTTAACACCGCCGTGGAGTTTTTTGGTCAAGGGCTGATATTCTTAGTCCCCAAAGTAGGCATTGCCAGCCACCTCCACCCCCCAAGACAGGGAGGTTCTTGCTCCTGCATCTGACATGAGTGGCTCCTGAGTGTGGTTATGGGCTCAGCAGCAAACGCTTTCAAGAGAGTCCAAGAGTGAGCTCATGCTGCCGCCATCCCCGCAGACCACGGAGCCTCGTTCGCGGCGCTGAGCGGGTCCCGGGGCCGCTGTTCCTGCGCAGCTCCGTGGCCGCGGTGTTACCCGGGCTGTTCCCGGCAGGGCAGGGCCGGGCCGGGCAGCGCTGGCAGCCCCGGGCACGGGCGGCTCTCCGGGCTCTGCCGGGTCCGGCTGCAGCGCTGCAGGAGCTGCGGCTGCCTCTGCGGCCCTCCCCCACTGCTGCAATGAAATGCAGTTACGGGGAAGGGAGGGAAGGAGCCGGAGCCAGCAAGGAGCAGCGAGAAGGAGACAAAGGAGGGGAGTGAGCCGCCGAGGGTGTGGGACGGAGCAGCTGGCAGCTCCGAGGGCGTCGCTGCGTTCCTTCGGCACTGCCGCCGCCCTCCATGGTACCGGCGTGGGGCACCCACCGATCTCCGTGCCAGCCCCAACAATGAGCACGGCCTGATTTTATCCCGGGCGTTCCCAGCTGTGGGCACATCCTTTGCAATGCATCCTTTTTGATTTATTGTTCACTGGATGGAAGCCCACTCCGGTTCTGTGCTCCTTCCCAGGGACAGCAGATTTGCACTTCACGGGTGTTTGGCACCTATGTCCCCGAGGTTCTGAAAGGCACACTGCTGCGGAGAGAGGGGGTGGGGGATAGGGTCTCAACTCGCTGAGCTATCTCGTAATTTGAGACCAGCTTCTTTCAGGGTGGAGAGATTCAAGGCTGCTGTTCGCCCAAAACCCTCTGTCCCTCTTGCAGACAGGCTCTGAACCTCTCAGGAAGCATTCGGCTGTTAAAGACACGGGGGCTGCTGCTCGGGTCAGCTGATGCCAGTACTGCCAGGCGGGCAGGGCTTGGAAAGAGCACTTGGGGATGTAGGAAGCACCTCTGTGACAGGGTCCAAGCTGCTCACCTTGGGGCACTGTCAGGTGCGAGCTCCTTCCCGGTGCTGTGCCAGGCTTTTGTTCTGGGCAGACTCTGACACGTATTGTCACATTTGCTTCTTGTGGGGGACAGGTGTTACATGGTGATCGGCCGCAGATACCTGGCAGGCCTTCCCTCTCCAGGCTGTTTTCTGTCCTTCTGTCCTTCCTTTGCTCTCTCTTAACCAATATCCTCTGGTCTGCGTTCCAGGCAGGATTAAAGTGAACTCTGCAAAGGAGATCAAGCCACCCTCTGCTCTGCTAGTTGCCAGCCATGGAGCAAATGAAGAGGTCAACAATGCTTCTGCTGGAGCTGCTTATTCTTGGGGGCCTGAGAGCAGCGATGGGCTCTGCTGTCCTGGGCACCCTGGATCTACAGATAGATGAGGAGCAGCCGGCTGGCACCATCATTGGGGACATCAGTGCTGGCCTACCCCCTGAAACTAGTGCCTACATGTATTTCATCTCAGCACAGGAGGGCAGTGGCGTCTCCACTGACTTGGGGATAGATGAGAATACAGGGATCATCAAAACAGCTCGTGTCCTGGACCGGGAAACTCGCGACCGCTACAGCTTCATTGCTGTCACCCCAGAGGGCATCACGGTAGAGGTGAACATCCAAGTGAATGACATCAATGACCATGCCCCAGCATTTCCCAAGCAGCGCAGCACCTTTCAGATCCCAGAGCACACCCCCATTGGCAGCAGGTTTCCCTTGGACCCGGCCTTTGATGCCGACAGTGGCCTCCTGAACACACAAGGCTACACGATTAAGGGAGGGAATGTGGGGCAGGCCTTCCGCCTGGAAACGCGCCGAGGACCCAATGGGGTCCTGTACTTGGACCTGGTGGTCAGCAATGTTCTGGATCGGGAGAACCGTTCCTCATACTCCCTGCTGCTGGAAGCCTACGATGGGGGCTCTCCGCCCCGGAGCACCCAGATGACACTGGACGTGTCCATTCAGGACATCAACGACAACGCCCCCAGCTTCAACCAGAGCCGCTATCACACGCTCATTTCAGAGAATCTGAAACCTGGCAGCAGCATCCTGCAGGTCTTTGCCTCTGATGCAGATGAAGGTGACAATGGGGATGTGATTTACGAGATCAACCGACGGCAGAGCGATCCTGACCAGTACTTCACCATCGATGCCCGGACTGGAGTCATCAAGCTCAACAAGGGTCTGGACTATGAAGTGAGGAAGGTGCATGAGCTGGTGGTGCAGGCAAGGGATAAGGCTGTCCATCCTGAGGTCACCACAGCCTTTGTCACTATCCACGTGCGTGACTACAATGACAACCAGCCCACCATGACTATCATCTTTCTGAGTGAGGATGGCTCCCCACAGATCTCCGAGGGAGCCCAGCCCGGACAGTATGTGGCACGCATTTCTGTTTCCGATCCCGACTACGGAGAGTATTCCAATGTCAACGTCACACTGGAGAGGAGATGGCAAGTTTGCCCTCACTACCAAGGACAACATAATCTATCTGATCTGTGTGGACCAACTTCTGGATCGGGAGGAAAGAGACTCCTATGATCTGCGGGTGACAGCTACTGACTCAGGAACGCCCCCGCTCCGGGCAGAATCAGCCTTTGTGCTGCAGGTGATGGATGTTAATGACAATCCCCCGCTCTTTGACCAGCAGGAGTACAAGCAGAGCATCCCCGAGGTGGTGTACCCAGGCAGCTTTGTGCTGCAGGTGACAGCTCGTGACAAGGACCAGGGTCCCAATGGGGAGGTGCGGTACAGCATTCTGCATGGCCGTGACACCCACTCCAGCTGGTTTACCATTGACCCTGCCACTGGCATCATCACCACTGCTGCCCCACTGGATTATGAAAAGGATCCTCAGCCTCAGCTCACTGTGCTGGCCACAGACCGGGGAACCCCTGCCCTCTCTTCCTCAGCTGTGGTGCACGTGGCCTTGCAGGATGTCAACGACAATGAGCCAGTGTTCAGGAGTAACTTCTACAATGTGTCTCTGAAGGAGAGCACCCCTGTTGGGACCTGCTTCTTGCAGGTAGGTGCAGGTTTTGAGGCCGGAGTTCGGCAGGGGCACATTCAGGGCAGTGAGCAGCCTGGGGTGCTGGGGAGACCTGTTGGTGCAGGGTGTTTGGGGCAGGTGTCACAGCTTTGGCGGGCAGCGTTTGCAGCAGGAATGCTGGGGCAGAGATCCCCACCCTTGGTGCGAGTCCAGAATGGGGCCAAGTTGTGTACATCCTTTCTGTGTGCAAGCAGTGGGCCCACTGCCATCGGGCACACCACAAGGCTGCCCATCTCACAGAGCATGGTGTGGGCCTCCCTTGAGGTGGCTCCTGCTGTGCCAGGCCTTGCTTGCATCAGTGTGGAGCTACCTTGCAGCCAGGACACTCAAAATGGGGCTAAGGAATGTGATACTGCCTCTGGAAGCTTCCTCTAGCCAGGCTTCGGACTTCCCTCTCCCCCTGTGAGGTCGTTAGCCCAAGTTCATCAGCGTTGGTAAGGCTGCTTGTGAGTATTAGCATTAATTATGCTAATGAACTAATGAGCTGAGACACGTGCTGCTGCACCAGCCTTTGTGTGGCAAGAGGTCACAGCTGGGGCTGGAGAGCTGCTGGCCTCCAAAAGCTCTGTGATGAGCTAGTGATGCCATTGGGATTCTGTGTGTTCTGTGCTCCCTGTGTGTGGTGATTCTGCTGCAGCTCAGGCCCTGGAGCCCTGGTTCCTGGGACAGGCGATGCCACCTGCCTGAGCTGGGCTGAGGGCAGGTGTGGGAGTGCAGTGAGGCAATGCCAACCATGGCAGCATCCAGGCTGTCCATGGGGACAAGCACCAGTGGCACTGGGGGCACGTTCCTGCTGGAGGTGTGGGGCACGGGGATGTCTGGCTGGGACCATGAGAAGCTCTGGTGCCAGGTTGAGAGGGGCCAAGGGGACAGGAAGAACAGAAATTCCAGGGTCCGTAAGACAAGGCTGGAGGAGGTCCTGTGACTTGGCCAGGGAAAAGGTTCTCTAGGTCACCCTGGAGGTGGCAAGAAAGAATGGTCTGTGGGTGTCCTGTGGGGACACTGCAGGGGCATGGGGGTGTGAGTGTGGATGGGCTGTGGGGTGGGTGTGTGTGTGCGTGCAGGTGACTGAGGGTGTGGGGTGGGAGTGCTGGAGAGGGGCTTGTTGGGCAGTGAGTGCAGTGGATGGGGTAGGAGTGTGGCAGGAAGGAGGAATTGGGTGGGAGCAAGGGCCAGGTGTGGAACAGAGGAGGCATGTGGAGCTGGGACAAGTGTAGGATGGCGTAGATCAGGGGGCTTGGGGACAGGTCAAGGTAGGATTAGGGGGAAGGATGGGCAGAAGGAGTGAGTGGGAGATGAGGAGGAAGATGTAGGTCAGGGGAGATTTGGGGTTGGTGTATGCAGGGCAACACTACAGACTGTCCCAGTGCGGGGTGGGTGGGGATGGGCAGGGCTGGGGACAGGGATGGGGAAGGGTCAGGGCCAGGATCAGAGCAGAGAGGCAGGGCAGCCCCAGGTCTGTGCAGAGCCCCCGAAGGGAGGCCCCCCTCTTTCCTGGTCCGTGCCTTCCTGCTCAGCGCGCTCGCTCGCCGTGTGGGAAGGGTTCTGGAAATGCAATCGGAGATGGCGGCGGGGCTCCTGCGGCGGCCGTGGGGCCGGGCTGGAGGAGAGCGCCCTGCCCGGGAGCTGGGGCTGGGGGCACCCCCAGAGAGTGCCCAGCACAGAGCTGGGGCTGGGGGCACCCCAGAGAGTGCCCTGCCCGGGAGCTGGGGCTGGGGGCACCCGCAGAGAGTGCCCAGCACAGAGCTGGGGCTGGGGGCACCCCAGAGAGTGCCCAGCACAAAGCTGGGACTGGGGGCACCCCAGAGAGTGCCCAGCACAGAGCTGGGGCTGGGGGCACCCCAAAGAGTGCCCAGCACAGAGCTGGGGCTGGGGGCACCCCAAAGAGTGCCCAGCACAGAGCTGGGGCTGGGGGCACCCCAGAGAGTGCCCAGCACACGGCACTGGCTCTGCCCCGTGCAGGGACATGGCTGGCCTGGCAGGCCTGGCAGCCGGCGGGGCCGAGGCTTGGCCACGTTTGATGTCTTGGCCGAGTGCGGGTGTTTCGCTTGGAAACAGCGCGGCCGGGCTGAGCACAGGTAACTCCCGCGCGGCCCCAGCACAAAGCAAACAGCTCACACATCTGCTGCTGCTTCCTCTGAGCCAGGAAATGTGAGAGGATGGGAAAGGAGGCTGGCCAGGCCCAGGGCTTGATCGAGGATGCAGCAGCAGCCAGCCGAGTCTGGGAGCTGGGCAGAGCCAGGTCAGGGAGCCCTGGGCTTGGAGCGCAGCTGCCTGGCATGGCCACCGCTGTTGCCTCAAACAGGAAGGCTTCAGAGGTGCTGCCAGGGCTCACGGTGGCCAGTGCCCAGCACTATTCCCCATGAAGTTGCCCATGTCAGGTGTGCTGCCCCCACAGCCCTTTTGTGCTGTTGCTCCTGCTTTACTCCATCTCTCTATGGCTTCCAGGCACTGGGGCTCACCCTGCCTCGGGACAGCAAAGTATCTCTGTCAAAGCTTGGGTTTTGTCCAGACCCACACAATGGTCATGAGTGCTCAGGTCACGGGCAGTGCAGATTACACGGTCACGGTCAGCACAGTTGTTTGCTTCCTTGTCAGCCTGCCCCATTTTTAAGCAGAAAAGCCTGGGAGGACCAGGCCTGTTTTTAGACAGTGATGTCTACTCTCCATGGACAGGAGAGAGGGGTGGGGAAGGAAGGAGTCCCCGAGAGTGAGCAGGAGAGACCTGAACAATCGCTACAGATGATCTGCTCCCTTGCAGACTCCATTCTGTCTGCCGGGACAGTCTTTGTGTCTGAGTATGAACAGGGATGAGCAGAGCAGGTTGCTGGCCTGAGCTTCTGAGAAAGAAAAAGGAGCTCATAACATCTTCTCTGTTTATTACTCGTGTTTACTATGGGCCAGGTCCCACAGTAGCAGACTGAGCATGAAGCAAAGGAAATAGCAAACTCGCTGTTCAATTCTGAGATGAGAAAGAAACACTGGTGGAGACAGAGCCCAGGGTAGCAGTGAACATGAGACCAGCAGAAAATGGAGCAGGAGATGGTCCTCGGCTGGCTGCCCTGCTCCTCTCTGCCGTCATGAGCTGAGGGTGCAGGAGCTTTAGGGCACTGGACCCTGCTCCAGTGCTGTGCTCCATGATGTGAAGCACTGCTCTGGTATAAATTCACCCTGCTGGTTTAAATTTGCTTTAAACATTTGACTGTGTACCAACACACTGCATGCATGGTCAGATAGTGTTTTTCTGGGACTTTCTGACTTTTCATGCTAAATCAAATATTGTCTGTGCTCTGGCAGAGAGAGCTGTGAGCCCCATGTGGTGAGCATGGGCTGGTTGGACAGCAACCTGAATGACATGGAGTGGTGGATTATTGATTCTTGCATATATCCAGAATTGATGATTTTGGAACCAAGGTTTACACACTGCCTTTGCATCCATACACAAATGCTGGGGAACATCAGAAATTAAAAGCTGACCAGCAATGCACCTAATGTAGAGTCTCTGTGGTTTTGAGGACAAGTCTGATGAGTTTTGATGAATTCCATTGGACATTCATGGGCAATGCTACGTGCATAGCACTGGGACAACCCCATGGGCCGTGCCCCAGGGAGGAAGATTTGGATGAAGAGCTGTAGGCTACACCAGGCTACATACAGTGTTACCCAAAGAGGTCTGGAGGGCTGTTCCTGGCAGGGACACGGAGCGTAGCCATGCATGGGCCCTGGGGCAGCACGAGGACTAATGCTCACCAACTGCGGGCAAGGAGAGTGCCGGAGGGAGGGGGCACTGCTGCCTGCCTGCATTTGTGTTCTTAGGGCAAGGGATTTAGTATCAACCTATTTCCTATTTCCAGACCTTTGCACAACACAGAACAGGCCTCCCCCTCCTTAGAAACAAGGCAAGCTTTCCAGAGCGAGATGGGGAGACGCCTGGGAGCGTGCTGGGGGGCAGGAACAAGGGGAGGGAGAGTGTCACGGTCCTGAGGCCTCAGGCTGCCATGTGGGGGGATCTGGGGTACACAGGAGTGTGGGCATGGGGGTGATGCTGGTACATGGGGAGGCTGTGGGGGGAGGTGAGTGCTGTTGTTACCGCCAGAAGAGCTGCATTTGTTCCAAATTCCTGTGAAAGTTATTTCCTTGCGCTGCCAGCAGCCTCCTCCTGGGCTTGGCACAGCAGCCAGCGCCATGATTAATTCAAGTAGCATTTCCCCTGGAGCTGCAGCAGCTTTTCCACTGCAGCTGAGAGGCCCCAGCCCCTCGCGCTCCTCTCCCCCATCCTCTGCTCCTCCTCCCAGCCCCCTGGAACAGCTCCCTCCTTCCTCCGTGCGATCCCCAGCCCCCTCACAGCTGCCCCTCTTCCCTTACCTCTGCCTCAGCCCTAGGCCCCACAGAACTCCTCTTTCCACCCCTGCCCTTGCTCGCGCAGCTCGCTCATCTATGTCCACCCACACCCCACCCACACAATGCAGCCGTCCGCAGGGCCAGTCCTTCTGCCCCTCCCGTGGCCCCTGTCACCAGCGTGCTCCCCCCTGCACCCCCGTTCTGCTCCCTCCTGTTCTCCCCACACCCCTGGTCCATGCCAGGTGCAGCTGTCTTCTCCTCCTTGCCATTGTGAGCCAGGGCAGCTCTCCTCCACCTGCACAGCCCTTGGGACATGCCAGCCTCTCCCTGTGGAATCCCAGAATGGTGTTAGGTGGGAAGGGACATTAAAGATCATCCAGTTACAACCCCCTGCCATGAGCACTAGACCAGTCCTGGCCTTGGACACTTTCAGAGATGGAGCAGCCACAGCTGCTCTGGGCACCCTGTGCCAGGGCCTGCCCATCCTCACAAGGATGAACTTCTTCCCAAAATGCCATCTAACCTGGTCCTCTGGCCATGTGAAGCCATTCCCCCTTGTCCTGTCACTCTGGGGCCCTTGTCCAAAGTCCCTCTCCAGCTCTCTTGGAGCCCCTTTAGGCACTGGAAGGGACACTAAGGTTTTCCTTAGGCACTGGAAGGGACACTAAGGTTTCCCTGGAGCCTTTTTGAGGTTGAACACTCCCATCTCACCCAGCCTGTCTCCGGAGCAGCTCCATGTCCTGCTGCTGTTGGGGGCCCCATCCTGGCTTTGCTCCCTAGGCTCACCCCGCCTGGCATGCTCAATCCTGTGCTGACCCCAGCTCAGTCTCTCCTGCACATCTTATGGATGTGTGTCCCATCTTTTTGTATAGACCTTCTCTGAGCGCTCTCTGCCTGAGCTCCACATGGCTGAAACCCAGCCCCACACCTGGTTTGGGGTCATTCTGGCTTCGGTGTTCCCCAGGGTCTTGCCATTTCTGCCCTGTGCTGTAGCTGCCCCATTCAAGCCCCCACCTTGAGCACTCTTCCCAGCTTCCCAGCAGAGCAGCCCTGCTCTGCTCCAGGATTCCCTGCCCCTTTCTGCTCCCCAGCTTCCAGGTCCTGTTGCAGCTCCTGCACCTTCTGTGGGGCTCCCTATGTCCTGTAGCTCCTGGCTGCAGATGCCATTTCACTGGCAAGAGCACCCAGGTGCAGAACCTCGCTCCTTGTCCGTCTGTGCCCTGGTCTGTCCCTGTGCTTGGTGGCCCCTGGGCTCCCGGAGGTGCTGGGCACTCCCAGGCTCCCTCACCCTCTTTCCCAGCCCCACATTCACACCCTGCCTCCCTGCCGGTGTCTTGTGGTTAACCCACTTCCCCTCACCCTCCGACCCAAAGCTTTAGCCTGTCTCAGGGTGGCCCCTGCTCCCCATGCCCAGCTGCACGTGTTTCTGGCATCCCTGTGTCTGTCCTAGAATCGCAGAAAGGTGGGAAGGGAAAAAGCCCATCTCGTTCCACGCCCTGCCGTGGGCAGGGACACCTTCCACTAGAGCAGGCTGCTCCAAGCCCCATCCAGCCTGGCCTTGGGTGCCGGGGCTGGGGCAGCCCCAGCTGCTCTGGGCAGTGTGGAGGCCTTGGCTGTGGGACCCCCAGCCCCGTGCCTGGGGCCCTGGGGACCCAGCAGTGTGACCCAGCAGTGCTGGCAGCTGCGCTGGGGCTCCCTGCACGGGGGCTCTGGGAGCCATGGGGGCTGACCCTCGCCTTGGCCACGTGTGCTGCGCTGCTGCTGGGCCAAACCCCGACCCGGCTTCCTCCTCTGGGACCCGGCCGTGCTGGAGGCTGAGACAAAGCCCTGGAGACGGGAACGGCTCCTGAAATAGCTGTGTGGCTGCTCCCTGGCCGCTTTGAGCTGGTCAGTGGCCGTGCCAGGGCTGGGAGGGCAGAGGCTGGCGCGCACTCAGGCGCAGGGAGCCGTGCGTGGGATCGCTGACCACACTGGCGCCAGCCTCCCCTCCTCTCCCACCAAGAGCCGTCACTCAGAGGGGCGGGAGCCCCAGAGCCAGATGTTTGCCAAAGCCACAGCACAACATGTGTGCAGCAGAGCCCCAGCCATGGCCAGGCTCCAGATGAGTTCCCTGCCTGCTGACTGCGCTGGCTGCAGTGGGGAGCATGGCTGAGGACTGGAGCCTGAGCAATGCTCCATCGCTTCTCAGCACTGTGGGCTGGGCTGGGGCACGGGTCAGCAGGAGGTGCGTACGAGGGGCTCTGGTGATAGCTCTGTGGGAACGGGCAGCTTTGACTCCCTCAGGGTGAGGGACCTTGGTGTGGGGCAGTACTTCATCCATCCCCATCTCTGGGAGATGTAGGAAGTCTGTTGTGCCCTGGCTCCACTTGTTCCTCCTGTCTTGCTGGGGTCCTGAGAGGAGGGTGTGAAATTGCAAGGCCTCCATACCCATCACTGCCCTCCCAACTCTCCATGCAGTGGGGAGAGGCACACTTTGCCAGGACCCCGCTTCCTTTTCAAAGTCTGGTGCTCTGGTTTCTTGCTGCCTGACCCTGAGTCACCTTGCTGTTCTCCTTTGTTGTTCTCTTTGCTCCGTGTTGGCCACAGCCCTCCCCCTGCATGCTCTTCTGCCCAGCTGCAAGGCGCTCCAGCAAAGCCTTCTCACCACACCTGCGGGCAAGGAGGGGCAGGGAGCAGATGCTGCTGCCCAGTGTGGTCAAGGCTGCTCTGCAGGGACGGGGAGCAGATCAGCTCTCTTGGAACAATCTGAGCTCAGTGGGGAACTGGGGTGTTCAGGAGGGTCTTTGGCTGGAGATCACAGAATGGTTGAGTTTGGAAAGGACCTCTTGAGATAGTCTAGTATAACGCCCCCATGCACAAGCAGCACCGTGCAGAGTTGGCTGCCCTGGGCATCCCCACTTTCCTGGGAAGCCTCATAAAGGAAAAGTGCTTCCTGATCTTCAGAGGGACTCTCCTGTATTCCAGTGTGTGCCCATGCCCTCTGATCCTGACACTGGGCACAACTGGGAAGAGCCTGGATCCATCCTCTTGTTGGCCTCTTTCCTGTATGAATGATACCCCTTCTCCAGGCTGAACCACCCCAGCTCACTCAGTCTTTTGTCACAGGAGAGGTGCTCCAGTCCCTTCATCATCTTTGTGGCCCTTCACTAGACTCTCTCCAGGATGGCCGTCTCTCTCCTGTATTGGGGAGCCAGTGCTGCACTGTAGGAGTACTGAGGAGTACTGTGCTGTACACAGCTCCAGCTGTGGCCTCACCACTCCTGAGGAGAGGGACAGGATCCTCTCCTTGACCTGCTGGCCACACACCCTGATGCTGCCAGGACACCATTCTCCTTCCTTGCAGCAAGGGCACATTGCTGTTTCATCTTCAGCTGGCACCCATGGGGGGCCTCTCTGCTGAGCTGCTCTCCAGTGTGCAGCCCCCAGCCTCTGCTGCTGCAGGGGGTTGTTTCCTCCCTGGGTCAGAACTGAGTCCTTCCTGAGTCCTCTTCAGGAGGACTCTCGTCCCTCCCTGCAGCCTCTCAAGGTTGCTCCAGATGCAGCATGACCCTCTGGCAAATCAGCCACTCCTCCCAGTTTGGGGTCATTGGCAAACGTGCTCAGGGTACACCTGCACCGTCAAACAGGTCATTAATGGAGATGCCAAACAGGGCTGGAGGCAGGACTGACCCCTGGGGTACACTGCTAGCTACTGGCCTCCAGGTAGGTGCTGTGCCCCTGACCACCACTCTCTGCACAGGAGGCATTCACCTGGTTTTCAGCTGGCTTTCAGCTGGATGGGGATCTCATGGGGGAGAGTGTCAAACAATTTAGTGCACTTCAGGTTGACAATATCCACTCCTTTTCTGTCATCCACCAGGCCAGTCACTTATCAAGTGGATCAAGCACAATTTGTCCTTAGGGGAAGCTGTGCTCACCACTCCTGATGATTTTCTTGTCTTTCCCATGCATAAAAATGGTTTCCAGGAGTAGCTGCTCCATCGGTTTCCCAGGGATCAAGGTGACCCTGATTGTTTTGTAGTTGCCTGGGTCCTTCTGCCTTACTCTTGAAGATGGGAGGTATTCAGCTTCCCACAGTCTTCAGGCACCTCCCAAACATGATGATTATTGTGAATGGCCTGGCAGTGATGTCTTTCACACTGTTCTCTGAGACCCGAGCCTCCTGAAGACCCCTCTCACTAGTAGAGAGTAAGGGAAAGAGGGCATTAAGTACGCCAGTCTTTTACATGTCCTGTGTCAGCAGGTCCCTAGTCTCCTTCAGCTGAGGGCCTACATTTTACCCAGCCTTCCTTTTGTCACCAAGGTACTTACAGAAGCCCTTCTTGTTTACTTTGACATCCCTTGCCAGATTCAAACCCAGCTGGGAACTGGATGCCAACAGCAGCGTTCCCATGTAATTGCATGATCAGTGACTGATTTCAGCAGAAGGTAGCCCAGATGTGATCCCCAAACCCTGCCATGGTAGCAGCCTCTTCTACACCTATCCACAAAGTCTTCAAAACATCGGGGTCATGCCTGGGTTCCTTAACACATCCTCTGGTCTCAAGGGCATGTGCCTTTTCATTTGCATCCATTTTCTGACAGAAATGGAGTATTTCTTCTGTCACTTTCATGCAGACCCTTTCCCTCACTGCTCATGAACCTCTCCCCAGAGCCTGTCTCCCAGCATGTCTTTCACCCACCCGATTGCCCAGCCCTCCAAACTGTGACATCCTGCCTTGGATATGAGGACAGTGGGAGAAGGTGTCAAAATCCTTCCTAAAGTCAAGGCAATTGTCACCCACAGCTGTCAGCCCTCTGAGCCCAGATCCCATCACCACAGAGAGCAAACAGGATGGTCAATCCATGATGGCTCTTCCCTTCCAGGATCTTTCATGTGGCCTAAAACATGCTAGAAGACTCACTCCATGATTCTCCCAGGGCCCAAAGTGTGGCTGATGAGATCATAGATCCTCAGATTATCCTTTTGGCCTTTGTTGAAGGTGGGATGTGAGACTTGCATTCCTCTGGGTGTCAGGGATCTCCCCTGGTTTGCCCCCACATGCGAAGAGCAGCCCCACAAATCCAATTCTGTCAGCATCCATTGATGCAGCCTGTTGAGTCCCATGGATTCACATGGATCAGTCTTTCCAAAGATATACTGACTCTCTCTTCACCCCTCTCTGGAGGCTCTCTGAAGCCTTTTGAACAGCATGGAGGCCTGGGAGGCTGGTGGAGACTGAGGTGGAGGAGGCACTGAGTGTCCCAGTCTAAGGTGTGCCTGCTGCTGCTGAATCCACACTCAGAAATGGGCCCCTCTTCAGGCCTGCACTGCCAGCACAGTGCAGAGGCTCTTCTTGGCATGCTCAGGCTTGAACTTTGACTTTGCTGGCACATCCTGACATGCCTGGCAGTGTCTATAGGTTCCTACTATGTGTCTTGCCTCCATGTCCATCTCAAAGAATTGTGGAATGGTTTGGGTTGGAAGGGACCTTAAATATCATTCCTTCCACCCCTCTGCCATGAGCAGAGACAACTTCCACTTGACCAGGTTGTTCCAAGCCTTGTCCAACCTGGCCTTGGACACTCCCAGGGATCCAGGGGCAGCCACAGCTTCTCTGGACACCCTGTGCCAGGGCCTTATCACTCTCATGGGAAGAATTTCTTCCCAATATCCAATCTAAACCTACTCGCTGTCAGTGTGAAGCAGTTCTCCCTTGTCCTGTCTTCTGAGGCCCTTACAAACAGATTCTCTCTCCATCTCGTTGGCTCCCTCCAGGTTCTGAAAGGCCCCAGTGAGGTCACTCCAGAGCCTTCCCCTCTCCAGGCTGGAGAGTCCAATTCTGTTAGCATGCACCACCTTCTGCATGGCAGCTTAGCCTGGAGGCCCCTGCTCAGCCCAGGCCATCTGCTGAGGTCTCTGTGTTTTCCTGAGCACTGGGATGGGCTGCTCTGGAGTGTGCTGTCCTGAAGGCTTGCCAGCTTTCCTCAGCTGCCTTGGCCTTCAGTGCTGCCTCCCATGAGATCCCTTCCATCGACCAGTTCCCTGTAAAAGCTGAACTCTGTCTTGCAATCCAGGGTCTGTACTCAGCCTCTCTTCTTCCTCACTCCCTTTAGGATCCTGAATCTGCTGCTTCATGGCCACTGCAGTCACAGCTACTGCCAGCTGCCACATCCCCAGTTAGCAGTCCCTTCTAGGAACAGCAGATCCAGCTGTGTGCCACCCCTGCTTGGCAGGGACTCTGGAATTCTTTGTGAGACCAGGGGTCTGTGATCCTAGCTTCCTCAGGTACTGCTGCTTCCTTCGCAGCTTCAGGTCAGGGATTTCCTGGCAGGGCATTGCTGTCCTTGTGCTTAAAGCCTTTGTGGCTGTGCAGGCTCCGTTCAGAAGTCAGAGGTGAGAGGGCAGTGGGGCTGCTCTTCAGGCTCAGAGCCCTGGCTCCTGCTCCCACACATTCTAGGGAGCAGCAGGACTGGCACAGCCCCAGTGGAGAGTTTCCTGGGCAGCTCCACAGGCGGCTTGACCCCGTTTCCCTCTATTTTTAAGGCAAACATCAAGAGTCTCATGAGTGAGCTGCAGTAAAACCAGCTGTGGATCCAAGATTTGGGGCGGATGCTAAATACAGAGCCTGGGGCTGCCCTGCATTAGCTTCTAGCAAAGTTCCTGGAAAAATGTCCATGCTTGGTTTAAAAATTTCCAGAAGTGGTGAACTCACCGCAGGCCTTAATGAACCCTTTTGGTGGCTAATTGCCCTCACAGCTAAAAATGTGTCCCAGTCTCAAAATGCGTGTGCTCTGAGTCTGCAGCAGTGCATGCAGCTGAAATGAGGTGGTTGCCATACCTGGTGGCTGGTGGTCCCTGTGGTGTCTCTCAGGGGTCCCCAGGAGGCATCACCCAGCTGCAGGGGGATCCTGCTGTCCCTGGGTCTCATGTCAGGCCCTGCTGAGCGTGGGCTGCCCACGGGCAGTCAGCCAGCCCCAGCCCATGGGATGCACACACGGGATCAGCAGTCTGCAGGCAGGGAGCTGGGACTGGGGTGCACCAGCCACAGCCTCCCCAACTCTGCATGCAGTGGCAGAGCCAGAGCAAAGTGTCCAGTGGCCCCAAACTCAGCCAACACCGTGACCTGGTCCAGCAGGTGTTTGCTGTTCCTGTGGCTTCTCTCTAGGCACCAGTTTAGCATCTCCCATCCAAGCGAGACAAGAACGAGGTGCAGGGCTGCAGTTGTGGTGGCACCAGTGGTGTGACCTCTCTTAGATGCTGTGTAGGCTCATATTGGGCAGAGTTTTGTGTTGGACCAGCGGTTCACAGATGGTCCCACCACAGGATGGGGCAGTGAAGCAGTAGATACATGGGATACCTTGTCCTGGCTGCACAGCCAGGGCTGGTTCTGATACCAGACTGCTGGCTCCACCAGTTATTGTGCTGGAACATGGCTCTGGGTACCAGGAAGCTGCCAGGGAGATGGTGCTGCACTACACAGTAGTGAGAGCTCATCTATTGCTTGCCTGTTCCTGAAACCTGGCCCAGGTCTTGTGGCAGGAAGCTAGGTATTCCCCCTTTGGGTATTCCTAAGGGTGGCACCCATCAGAAGATGGTTATGGTGGAGGAGGGAGACTCTTCTGGAAGCATCAGAGCCCCTGGGCTAAGGAGCCTGCGGCTGCTATCTCACTCTGCAGCAGAGAGTGTGGCTGTACAGTGATTAAAGCAGATGATGTGCATTTTGGAAAACCTTCAGAGTGAGAAGTAGTTCATTCTGAAGGAAAGAAAAGTCTTCGTTTACCATATAGTACCCATTCCACTCACTATGGCAGGTGGGTATGCATTTCCACGTGCAGTGGTGGAGAAGGCTGGCAGGTGACCCAAGGAATGGCAGAGGCACACAGGGTGTGGGTACAGGGCTGTATCCCAGGCACAGGCACACAGGCTGTGGGTACAGGGCTGTATCCCAGGCACAGGCACACAGGGTGTGGGTACAGGGCTGTATCCCAGGCACAGGCACAGGCACACAGGGTGTGGGTACAGGGCTGTACCCCAGGCACAGGCACACAGGGTGTGGGTACAGGGCTGTACCCCAGGCACAGGCACACAGGGTGTGGGTACAGGGCTGTATCCCACACAGGCACAGGCACACAGGGTGTGGGTACAGGGCTGTATCCCAGGCAGGGCACAGGCATTGTGTTGGTACAGGGCTGTACCCAGGCAGGGCACAGGCACACAGTGTGTGTGTACAGGGCTGTACCCAGGGCACACAGGGTGTGGTACAGGCTGTCCCGGCACAGGCACACAGGGTGTGTATACCCAGGCACAGGCACACAGGGTGTGTGTACAGGGCTGTATCCCAGGCAGGGCACAGGCACACAGCGTGTGGGTACAGGGCTGTACCCCAGGCACAGGCACAGGCACACAGGGTGTGGGTACAGGGCTGTACCCCAGTAATGACAGGCAGCATGCAGCCACTGTACTGGTAACCTGCACACGAGCTCCAGTGATAGCTGCAGGGTCAGATTTGTGCCCTCTGCTGAGCAGCTCCCCAGGAAGATGGGCTGAGTCAGTAGGCATGGGGGTGGTGTGCTCTAGGTGGGTCCAGTTTCCCAAAGTGCCTCCTGACCCAGTTCTGTCACAGCACCTGTGTTTCCAAGTGCTCTGCAGCTGGAGTGGGGCGGGGGGATCCTGTTCCACGGTGCTTCTTCTGGCAGCTGCTGCAGGGTTGGGGAGCAGATCCTCTGCACAGGAGCTTAGTGCTCACTGGAGATGTGGTCTCAGTTTCTCCCTGCAGGCAGCCCCCCAGCCCACAGGCAGCAGGGCTGCTGGGGGTGTCGCAGGTGCTGCCTTCTGTTTCTGCTCAGGACAGGGTGGTCCCACCCCTGGCCATGACTGTTCCCTGCAGGCCCCGTGTCCCTGCCCTGCTTGCTGCCTCCCCGGTGAGCGGCTCGCAGCCCCCAGCCGGGCCCTCGGCTTGGCGCGGCCTTGCTGCGCTCCTCCATGAGCGAGGCCCCATGGCTGCTGCTGCGGGGAGGAGCTGTGGCTGACGAGGCCTGAACTCCGCTTCACCCGGCCTGGCCCAGCTGCCTTCCCCAGCTCTGTCCCCCAGCTTTGCTCTCCATGGAGCTCCCAGCTGGTGGAGGAGCTGTGGGCAGGGATGTGGAGTCAGGAGTTGGTTTCTGCTGACCTGAGCTCTGTGGGAGCCCGAAGGAGGAGCTGGGGAGGGCAGGCAGGGAGCAGCATTCCTCCTCCTGCCCCGTCTGTCATAGTGGGTGCACTTCTTGTGCTACAGGCAGCGTGAGACTGGACTGTCACAGGGCAGTGCCACCCTCCATCCTCATGCCCTGTCTGGGGCTGCTAGACACAGAGCCCTGAGAGCAGGACAGAGCCAGGGCCATGGTGACAGGGGGGTGACTTTCTTCCTGTCCCATCCTGAGTGTCTTTGCAGAAAAGAAGGAATAGAGGTGCAGGGACTGCTGCTGCTGCAGTGCTGCATGTCCTGCAGAAAAGCAGTGGCTGGTCTGGGACAAGAGCCACAGTTGCTGTCATGCTGTGTGTGATGGCCAGCTCTGAGGGTGGCATGGTGGCTGTGGCCATGGAGCAGAAGGTGGCACTGGGGTGCTGGGTGGGCCGGGCTGTCTCTGGCTGGGTCTGTTCTGTTCAGGTGGTGCCTTCCCTCACACAGGTGACAGCCACAGACGCAGACAGTGGTGCGTTTGGCTCCCTTTCCTACTCCATCGGCTCTGGCATCGGCAGCGTCATCCCCACGCAGTTCAGCATTGACAAGCACTCGGGGCAGCTGTGCACGGTGCAGCCCCTGGACCGTGATGAGGGCACGGCTGCCTACGACTTCACCATCACTGCAGTGGACGGGGTGAGTGCTGGCGAGGCTGCGCACGCAGTGCTGCTGAGCCAGCCCTGTGCAGGGGTGGGTGCTGCTGTCCTCGGGCTGTCCCTGACCCGGCACCTCCGCAGGGCGGCCTGAACTCCATGGTGTACGTGAAGGTGTTCCTAGAGGACACGAACGACAACAGGCCGGTGTTCTACCCTGTGGAGTACGCTGCCAGCATCAGCACCCAGAGCATGCCGGGCACGGCCGTGCTGCGCGTCACTGCCCACGACAAGGACGAGGGCTCAATGGCAGGGTGACATACCGCATCGTCCGGGGAAACTCGCCCCCGCTCTTCTCCCTCAACAAGGACACAGGTGAGCTCTCGGGCAGCCAGAGCAGGCGGTTGGAGCATTGTGATGTGGGAGGTATCCTGAAAACCAGCCTGAGTGTCACTGCTTGGCCACCTCAGCAGTGCAGTCTGTCTCCAGAGTGCATCTGTTCCTCTCCCTGCCACATCTTTCCCTGCTAAACTTCCTTAGCCTCTGGTAACCCCTTCCCAGACTCAGTCCCTGACTTTTTGTTTCTGCTCCCTGTTCTGTTCTTCATTTGTCCTGTCTTCCTTCTTCTCCTCATTCCCCATCTCCGACTCACTGTGCCCTTCCTCTTGTGTGCTGATCACACAGCTGTATGATCAGGCTGTGTCCTGCTTCCTTTCTCGTCCCTGCCAGTCCCTTCTTCTCCAGCTCAGTTAACTCTCCTCTATAACTCTGTCACTCTTGATCCCACTGTTCTCATTGGCTGCATCTGCTGGAAGCCAGAGCAGTTGCTGCTGGGGAATGGGTGCATGGGTATGTGATGCCAGGGACTCTCAGCAGGACAGGAAGGTGCATTGGGGAATCTGCACACTGGTGCTCAATTCTCAGCAGGTGACTGGGAAGGTGACAAGCCCTACCAGCCCCACTAATGCAGGGCCACCTCCTTTGTAAGGCCTGTCAACTATGGTCCTTCACTTGTATATCGCCTCCCAGATCCTGTCTGCCAGCCCAGGGCCTGCTTGCTGTGTTACGACACTCACCCTGTGCCCCAGATTGGAAGCCCTCTCCCTGCCTTTCCCTCTCCCAAGACCTGCCTTCTGGCTCGTGTCGCACAGCCTGTACCACTGCTAAACTCAGAGCTGGCTGTAAGACAAAGCGCAGAGGAGTTGGGGAGGCTCTCCTGGGAGAGCTCCACTCATTCACTCTAGCTCCTCCGTGGTGGGCTCCCACTGTGATGTGCGTTGTCTCCTACCCCTTCTGGTCTGTCTTTTCCACCTTATGGTTTGGCCTGTCACCCGGTGCCAGGTGACAGGGGTGCATCACAATGCCCCATCAATGACTTTCTTCCTCAGGTGTCATTTCTCTGTCATGGTCTCTGAGTGGCAAAGCCAACACCCTGGTGCAGCTGGTGATCTCTGCTCAGGACGGGGGGGGCCTGCAGGCACAGCCGAATGCCCGGGTAAACATCAGCATCGTGGAGGGCACAGTCTCACCCCCTGTCTTTGAGCAAGCTCAGTACTTCTTCAGCGTGCCTGAGGACATGCCACAGGGCGCCACTGTGGGGGCTGTCCAGGCCCAGAACCCGCCAGGTATGGCCTTGTCCCTTTTGCATGTGCCACTTTCCCTGTCCCCACACCGTCCTTGAGGTCCAGCATCCACCACACTTCCTCACGGAGTGGCCCTGCTCTGAGCTCCACACACTGACACCTGAGTGTGCACCCATCTCAGCAGCTGTGCTCACACAAGTGTCTTAGCACACCTGGGGTCTGTGCACATGGGCACTGTGCTGCTGCACCCTCGGAGCACAGCTGCCTGACCCTGGGGCTGAGGCAGTAAGCTGGATGGCACCTCATTCCTTCTGTCTCCATCCTCTTGCCCACAGGTCATGCTGATGACATCTTCTATTCCATCTCCTCGGGGGACCCTCATGGCTATTTCTCCATCGACTCTGCCTCGGGGCAGCTGCGCACCAGCCTGCCTCTGGATCACGAGTCCCAGGCGGTTCTCGTCCTGGATGTCCAGGCCCGGAGCGGTTCCCCCCCTGCCTACAGCAACACGCGGGTGAAGATCTCCGTGTCAGATGTGAACGACAACGCGCCGGCATTCCCAGCTCCCTCTGACTCCATCCTGCTGCCAGAGGCCACAGAGCCCGGCACTACAGTCTACACCCTGCAGGCTGAGGACCGTGACAGCGGTGCCAATGGGCAGGTGGCCTTTGAGCTGCTCTCGGGGGGTGAGGGCACCTTTGTTGTGGAGCGTGCCTCGGGGGTGGTGCGGCTCCTCGGGGCCCTGCAGTACGAGGCCATCTCAGCCTACAGCCTGGCCATCGTGGCCCGGGACAGCGGCGTTCCCCAGCTCAGCTCCACCTTCACGCTGCTGGTGCACGTGCAGGCCGAGGACGACAACGGGCCCATCTTTGACACTCTCACCTACCGCGTGGAGGTGCAGGAGGGCGTTCCCGTCTCCACCCGCTTCCTGCAGGTCAGGGCCCTGGCACACGATGTGGAGCCTGCAGCCCTCACCTACCACCTGCGTGCGGACGGGGACGCTGCCAGCTTCGGCATCGTGCCCGAGAGCGGCTGGCTGTATGTCAAGAGCGCCCTGGACCGGGAGACGCGGGACCTGTACGTGCTGACGGTGCTGGCCTCGGTGGGAGGCACCGGGGCCGCAGCGGATGCGCGGAAAACCGGCACCAGCACCGTGCGCGTCAGTGTCACCGACGAGAATGACAACAGCCCGCGGCTGAGCGAGGAGCGGTACTTCTTCACCGTGTCTGAGAACCAGGCTCCTGGCAGCACCGTGGGAAGGGTGATGGCGAGTGATCGCGACGCCGGGCAGAACAGCCGGCTCACCTACCGCCTGTTCCAGCACGACCCCAACTTTCTGATCCACACACAGACAGGTGAGAGACTCCCGGCTTCCCAGGCGGGGCTGTCTGGTGAGAAAGCCCAGGGCAGGGCAGTAGTGGTGGCAGCCAGGCCAATGCAGCAGCAGAATATTCACCTTACTGCCCCCACAGTGCTGGGCTCCAGCAGCACACCTGAATAACACAGCTGAACACAGGCTCTGCTCTAATGCAGCTTGTGGCCTGAGCTGTGTCCCTGCTCATCAGTGTTCTCACTTCTTGTGCCTGCCCCATTCCTGGAAGCATCCAAGGCCATGTTGGATAGGGCTTGGAGCAACCTGGCGTGGTGGAAGGTGTCCCTGCCCATGGCAGCAGGGTGGAACAAGATGGGCTTGAAGGTCCCTTCCAACCCAAACCCTTCTGGGATTCTCCCTCACAGGAGAGGTCAGCACCAAGCACAGCTTGGATCGGGAGCAGCAGTCCAACTTCCAGCTCCTGGTGATTGTGCAGGATGGGGGAGCACCGCCTCGCAGTGCCACCGGAACCATCTATGTCACTGTGCTGGATGAGAATGACAACGCTCCTGCTTTCCTCCATGTGGGCAGCGGTCAGGAGCTAACTGTGCAGGTAGGGCTGCAGGCTGCAGCACCCATGGGGCCTGCTGGCCTCTGGCTGTGGGGCAGGGGGTACTGCTGGGGAAAAGGGGGTGGGCAGGGGGACCCAGGAGAGCTTCAGGGTAGGAGGTGAGCAGGCACCAGTTGGATGCATGCAGCAGCCAGGACAGTTTGATAAATCTGAGATGTGGCAGGAGGGGCATGTCCTTGGGCAGGGCAGAAATCCTGGTGCAGCGCAGGCAGGGGCTCTGGAGGGCTCTGGCACAATCAGGACTGGCCAGCAGGCAGAAGCTCTTGGCTCACACGTGCCTCTAAGGAGGAACAGCAAAAGGAGCCCTGAACCTGACACAGGTTCAGAGAAGAGCCAGGGTGAACAGTGGTGAGCAGAGAGATGCACGAGGCTATCACCCTCTAGGCCTGGGGATTTTGGGTACAGCCACTTGTCTTTCTGGGAGGTCAAGAAAATGTTGTCCAGCTGGGCTTGGCACGCACAAGAGTTTTCTGTGAATGTGCTGTGCCTGCCAGGCAAGCTTTCCCTGCACACTCTGGTGGCAGCAGTCCCTGGGCACTGCATGCGCTGCAGACCCAGCTGCATGGGTACTGCTCAGGAGAACTGGGAGGGGACCTGCCCACAGCGAGGGCTCGTGGGACCAGCTGAGGGGCACTGGCAGCAGCAGAGCAGGAGGGCAGCCAGGGCCCTGGCACAGAGCAAGGGCAGCCCACAGCTGGGCAGCCAGGCCCTCTCTGCACGTCCATCGCTGCGTGTCAGCCTGTGTGCTCAAAGTTCCTGGCTCTGGGTGGCTCAGAAACACCACGATAGTGATGGCCACCCTCTGCCACATGTCCTGCCCGAGCTGGGCACCCCTGGCAGGTCAGAGCAGACAGGACTGTGTTGGTAGCCACCTGGGTGACACAAGATCTGGGATGCTCTGCAGCTCCAGCCAGGCCTTGCCTGTTCATTGCTGCTTCCCTTGCCATCCTAGGGTGCAGCCATTCCTTGCCCAGCCATCTTCTTGCATGCCCTGCTCTGCTGGCAAAGCTGCTGGCAGGGCTTGGCTGGGGTGAGCACGTCTCCCAGAGCCTAGAGGAGGCGAAGGGGGCACAGTAAGGCTTGCCCTGTCTCTGAGCAAGGCTCTGGGAGCAGGGCAGGCCAGGGACCAGCCAGCCACAGCACAGCTGAGGGAGCGCTGGGTGGGCTCTGCGATATGGCATTGCTCCATCTGCCAGGAGCCTTGTGGGGACGCGTGTGACACACCACAGGGCAGGATCTGCAGCTGAGCCCATGTCTGGGGGCACACAGTGCTGAAAGGGTCCTGCCAGAGCTTGGGAGGGCTCTGCTCCTACAAAGAGACTGTGAAAGCAGATGTGTCCTCCAGGGGACAGGACAGGCTGAGATGGGTTCAGAGTTCTGAGGGCAGGTAAATGCTGCAGCAGCTCTGAGAAAACACCTGTTTGGGAGCTTTGGTTTGGGCACTTTGGTTTGGGCATTTTGGTTTGCAGGTGCTGGAAGCAGAGGTAGAGAAGGGTGGAGTACCATAACAGGCCACTCTTAGCCATGTTTTGGATGTAGAAGAGGCTTGGAGGAGAAGTGAAACTGGATGATAACACAAAGCTCCATGATTTCTTGCAGACATGCTCAGGGCACGTTCATGCCAGGGTTCTTCAGGCAGAGCAGAGGAGGGTTCTGTGTCCACCTCCGAGCACCAGGTGTGGCGTGCTGAGGTGAAGCACTGGTGATGTGCTGGCAGTACAGGGGGAGCTTGCAAAGGGTCTGCAGTGATGGATCCTCCAGGGAATGATTGCTAGGAGAGGGGAGAGGGAGCACAGGGAAGGGAGTGCCTGTTTTCTCAGGGGGCGTGCCCCTGGTGTTTTGCTATATCCCCTCAAAGATGTGATGGTTGATGTCACTGGTCTGTTCACAGCATTCAGGGGGAGGGCTCCCTGTGAAGAGCTGTAGAAGGATCATGTTGGGTCAGGGAAGAGGATGGGGCATGAAATCACTGCTGCCACAGATGGCACCTAGGGGTGGGCTCTGAACTGGCTGCTTCAGTTTGGGGAGAAGCCTGGAGCTTTGTGCATGTGCCACACCAGGCTCAGGGCAGGCAAAAAAGCAAATCAAATGTTGAGTTTAATTAGACAAGAAACAGAGAATGAAAGTAAATATCATCACCCACAGCTCAGATTCTGCCCACACTCTCTGTCTGGTTCCATTCTCTAAGTAAGGAGAAGTGATAGAAACTGTTTAGAGAAGGATGTTAATGGGATCTCTGGTAGATAATGGTTCCAAGCAGGAATAAAACATTCTTTGGCATGGACAAAACTGCAGGAATATCACAAAGGTGTGCACAGATTCATGGGGAAATGAGAAGTTGCTTTTTTCATAACACAAGGCTGGGCAGCTCCGTAAGAACTGACCAGGCAGCAGGTTTAAAATAAACACAGGCAGCATTTCTTCATGCAGAATGTAATTAAATTGTGAAATAATTGTCCAGAGTTGCATGGGTTCAAAACTAGATGAATTCATGGAAAGAAAAAAAATCCATCAAAGGCTGATGAGCGCAAATACGATCTGTGGCTCAGGAAGTGTCTGAGCCACAGCGGGCTGGGAGCCAGGGAAGCTCACAGGAGGATTGTTCCATACGTACCATGTTCCTCACATTTCTGTGCAGCCGCTGCCAGCCCTGCCGGAGCTGTGCTGGTGGCCAGAAGGGCTCTGTAAGGCTCTGCAAGCCTGGGACCAGGCTGGGGTTTGCAGCAACCTTTGGGGAGCGTGGGCAGACCCAGATAGGCCCACATGGCCTCTGTCTTACCAGTGTGCCTGGGCAAGCCCACTGCCATTGCTGCTTGCCCCTGTCTGTGTGACCAGACGGGCATTTGTACATGTGGCTGCTGCTCTGTAACTCCTCTGACATGTCTGAGGAGGATGCTTTGCTCAAAGGGCTTCTCTCAAAGGGCTCTGAGCTCTGACTCCTTATGGAAGGGAGAGGAGGAGCAGGAGCCTCTCAAGTCTGGCTTGAGGGCAGTGGGGGCAGATGTTGCCCCGGCCTGTGGCAGGGAGAGGTTGGAAGGGTTGGAAGGGGCCTCTGAAGGGTGGCCCCGCGTCGAGGTGTCCATGCAGACCTTCCTTTCATCAAGGGCCAGGCTATATTTAGGTCTGTGCCTCCATCACTGCTGTGAAAGGCTGTTCCAGATTCCTTGATCTGGTACTAGAAAACATCTCTTCATTTCCAGCCTAAACTAATTTCTGACCATTTTATACTCATTTGTTCTTGTGCCAATACTGTGTTTTTGCTTAAAAAGCTGTCCTCTCTCCCTGGAATTTCCCTCCCTCTCCCAGTGTTTACAGAGCACAGTCCCAGCACTGCCTAGCCTGGCTGAACGAGTCCAGCTCCTCTGGTCTCCCCTCCCAGGGCTTCAGCACAGTGCCAGCAGCTTGGGCAATAGCTCTGGCCCTCAGCCTCTGCCCAGAAACCTGCGCCCTCTTCTCCAGAGTCGTGCTTGGATTCCACTTGTCCCTTTCCTAAATGCATTCAGTGGTGCAGATCACCCTGCACAGCTGGGTCTGGGAGGGTGGTCTCTGCCCCAGGGTGTGCTGATGGGATGGGAATGTGAGGTCTGTCCCCTGAGGTGGGAATTTGGCCTCTGCTGGGGTGGAAGGAACAGCAGAGCCTGTGCCAAGTGGGATTCTCGTTCCACCAAAGAGTGTGTGCTGGAGGGGGCAGGTCTGCAGCAGGAGGGGATGTTTGCTGAGGAGGATCCCACAACCTGACAGGTTCTGGGGGACAGTGATGGGGGTGCATCCAGTTCCACAGCTATCCAGAAAAGGTGTGCAGTGCTGTAATGTGTGGTCTCAGTAGCAAAGGAGGTAGCTCCCCTCAGGACATGATGTTACCTGAGCAGGTGTGATTGATGTCTCAATGGTCTTGTGCTGCACTGGCATAAATTGGGGGTCTGAAGTACCTACAGACAGGCAGTGCTACCCAGGAGCAAAGGAGAGAAGGAAAAGGCCCAGGCTGAGGTACCTGAGCCCCAGAAGATCTGCCAGCTGCACTTCCAGAGGTGGGAAACCTCCCTGGCTGACTGTGGGAACTGAGAAGATCCCTGGCTGTGGGCAGGGAGGCTGGCACTGGGCTGCCAGGGTTCACCACTGGCATTTCCAGCTGAAGGTGTCTGTTGGGGCAGGGAGGAGCAGGACTGTTGTGGAGCCCTGCATTTAGCTGCCTGCAGAGGCTCTGGGTGTAGCAGGGTGAAGCAGTGCCCTCCTCCATGTGCCCCCACCCTGCCGAGTGGGTTGTTAAATGGGACACAAGGGGAGGAGGGCTGCTCAGGCAGAACCTCCCCTGGCCAATTGCCGTGGGCTCCTCTGTGTTCCCAGCCTCAGGCACAGCTTGTGGGTGCTGTGGGGAGTCTGTGTTGTGGGGAAGGTGTAGGGCTGGCGCAGGATGGTGCAGACATCATTGGGTCATGCCAATGCTTGGGGTCTATGGGGCGATCTGAGCGGTTCCCTGTGCCACTCAACTGCTCGCTGGGCCATGCTGCAGGTGCTCGAGGAGAAGCCATCGGGACTCCTGGTCGCCTCCCTGCAGGCCAAGGACCCTGACGAGGGGGAGAACGGGACCATCATCTACTCCCTGATAGGTACGAGCTGCGGAGCAGCAAACCCGCCCTGCCCTACCCGGCAGCAGCAAACCCCTACCCGGCAGCAGCAAACCCGCGCTCCCTGCCCGGCAGCAGCAAACCCGCGCTCCCTGCCCAGCAGCAGCAAACCCGCCCTGCCCTACCCGGCAGCAGCAAACCCGCACTCCCTGCCCGGCAGCAGCAAACCCCTACCTGGCAGCAGCAAACCCGCCCTGCCCTGCCCGGCAGCAGCAAACCCCTGCCCAGCAGCAGCAAACCCCTGCCCAGCAGCAGCAAACCCGCCCTGCCCTACCCGGCAGCAGCAAACCCGCACTCCCTGCCCGGCAGCAGCAAACCCCTACCCGGCAGCAGCAAACCCGCCCTGCCCTGCCCGGCAGCAGCAAACCCCTACCCGGCAGCAGCAAACCCGCCCTGCCCTGCCCGGCAGCAGCAAACCCGCGCTCCCTGCCCAGCAGCAGCAAACCCGCGCTCCCTACCCGGCAGCAGCAAACCCGCGCTGCCCCTGCCCGGCAGCAGCAAACCTGCACTCCCTACCCGGCATCCATCCCCCGGGCGATGGTGCCCGCTGCTGGGATCCCCCAGCACGCTCCCTCCTTGGCACCCTCCCCTGGCCTCCCTGTGCCACGCTGCCTGTGCCATGCTGCCCTCTCTCCGCAGGGGCCTGGGCAGAGCGCTTCAGCCTGCACGTGGCCACGGGCGAGCTGCGCACGGCCGCGGTGCTGCGGCGGGCGGAACGGGCCGAGTACCTCTTCACAGTGACAGCCAGCGACCGTGGCACGGCGCCTCGCAGCACGTCAGCCATCGTCCGTGTGCAGGTACAGCCCCTCCCCTCCCTGCACGCCCCCTCCTCTTGTCCCTGTGCCACCTGCACAACACCTGCCTCTTGGAGCACACCATCCACACCTGGCAGCCTTTCTGCCCACCCTCATCCCCTACCGCCCTCATCCCTGGGCACCCTCTGCTCCTGCTCAGCTGGTGATCCAGCCCTAAAATCCACAGGGAGAACCTGGACAGGAAGGGATGACCCTGCACCTGTTCTCATGTCCAAAGAACTGCCAATTGCAGTTCTGCCTTCTCCAGGCTTTAGACAGCTGACCCTGTCGTAGATACCCTGGTCAGAGGCTCCCTGCACAGAGACTTCCACTCTTCCCAGTGTCTGCTGAAACCGGCGTTCTGACCTGCAGGGTGTTTGTTCTGACCTGCAGGGTGCCCCTCATGTCTGTGTCACTTTGGTACTCCCTGCCTGGTGCTGCCCACACAGCTACATCCTTTCTTTACTGTTTGTAATGAGCTTCCTTTTACAGCAGAGGCTCTGGTTCCCCCCACCAAGGCACTTCCACTGAACATTGTTTCACATCTTCTCCTCCATGTCCTTGCAATTGCCAAGGCCATTTGACTGTCCTTGCTGTGCCACCTCCACCAGCCCTGCCCATTGCTCCCTTGAGCCAGCTGGTCTCTCAGTCCTTTGTCACACAGCATCCCCACTCTGTGCCTGTCCCTCACTAGTGTGGGAGCTCCAGAGCGGAGTTCTAGCCCAGGTGGGTCTGATATACCACATTCCTTTGAGGAGTGGAGCCTGGTGTTGGCCTGCCAAAACTGCCTTCAGCCACCAGCAACATGTTTTATACCATTTCCTTTTTACACTATGTCTGTAACTGTTCTTGTCATCAGAGCTGTTCTGCAGCCTCCAGAGCACTGAGGCTAGGCTGGCCATCCCCACCATGCTGGTTTGCATCCCTGTAATAGATATTTGCTTGACAGTCACTGGGTTTGATCCCCTCTGGGCTGACAGGTTTGTTGTTACTCCTGTTTTCCTCAGCTCCTTGACAGGAATGTGCTTCTTCAGTTGGTTTTCCCTTCAGGTCATATTGTGGTGGCCTTTACAGCATCCTTTCTCCATCTGCGTGTGCCCCTCATGCCCAAATTAACTTCAGTATCTTTAATAAAACCAGTGATTGTGTTTATTTGTCTTGGGGTCATACTGGGTTCTCTTTCTGTGCCTCCCATCAGGATGAGCATGACCTCTCTTCTCATTCACTCTTGCTTATGTTTGCAGAATTGTTTCTGCTGCTATCCATTGGCTTTGCAGGATCGGACCCAGCCACAGAGCCCGAGGGTGGCTGAGGGAAGGCACCTGTGAGGGTCACCTTCTCCAGCCCCCTGCTCACATGGGGCTGTCTGGGTGACTTCTGGCTGTCTCCAAGGCTGGAGACTCCACCACCTGTGGGCAACTAGCACCAGGGCTCAGGCACCCTCACAGTGCAAAGTGTATTCAGAGGAGCAGAGGGACCTTCCTGTGTTGCAGCGTGTGCCGTGGCACACAGCCCCCTGTGCGTGCCACTCACTCCTTCTCTCCTCACAGGTGTTGCCATCCTCCCGTGTGCTGCCACGGCCTGATGCCACCGTGTTGACCCTGCATCCCCTCGAGGGGGTCAAGCCGGGGTCTGTGATTGGTTCAGTGGCCCCCCCGGACGCCCCTGCCCGAGGACAGCTGACCTACACGGTGGTAGGAGGTGGTGGGGATGGCACCTTTGTGGTTGATAGTGTGACAGGGGAGATTTACGCTGCCCGTGAGCTGGACTATGAGGCTGGGGCACGGCACGTGCTCCAGGTGAGTGCTGAGGACACGCAGCACGGCTATCCCTCCAGCAGGTTGGTGCTGGTCCACATCCACGTGCAGGACTGCAATGACCAGGCCCCCACCTTCCCCGAAGACCCCATTACCATAGTGGTGCCTGAGAATGCCCAGGCTGGCTCCTCCATCTTCACCTTCCAGGCGCTGGATGGGGATGGGGTGGGCCCCAACAGCCAGGTGCGCTATGCTCTGCTGCATCTGGAGCCCCCCGGAGCCCCCTTCCAGCTCGACGGCCGCTCGGGGCAGCTCACCCTGCGCCAGGGCCTTGACCGCGAGGCTGCCGCCTCCTTCCTGCTGGTGGTGGAGGCCACGGACCAGGCCCGGAACGTCAGCCAGCGCCGCTCGGCCGCCGTCACTGCCCGCGTGTTCGTCACCGACGAGAACGACAACGCGCCCGTCTTCCTCTCCCCGGGCAGCGTCAGCGTCATGGAGGACCAGCCCACGGGCTTTGTGGCGCTGCACGTGGTGGCCCAGGACAGTGACCTCGGAGAGAACGGGCGCGTGAGCTACTCCCTGCGAGCAGGCAACGCTGATGGCCGCTTCCACCTGAACCCCAGCACTGGTGAGGGCTGGAGCGTGCAGAGGTGGTGGCAGGGATCCTGGGAACTGGAGGCTGAGGAGGGTGCAGGGGTACGCGAAGACATTGCACGGTGTGTGGGAACATGGAGGGTTGGGCTGGGGAGCCCCAGGGGGGAGATTGGGGGTGCAGGGAGTCCCGAGCACAGCATCCGGTTGGCACAGTGCTGCTGTCTCCTGAAAGCCATCTGTCCTGCAGTCCAGTACCTGGAGCCCACAGTAGTCCCGAGGTATAGGGCCCAGTGCCCCTGGTGCCAGCTTGCCCCTCTCCTGTGCCCACAGGTGCCCTCTCCATCGTGCGGGCCCTGAACCGGGAGGAGGTGGCGCAGCACAACCTGACGGTGGTGGCCACGGACCACGGTTTCCCACGCCTCTCGGCCACACAGCTGCTGTCTGTGCTGGTGCTGGACGTCAATGACGAGGCTCCTGTCTTTGAGAAGCCCGAGTACCAGGCCCACATCATGGAGAACCTGCCGGCCGGCAGCCCGGTGCTGCAGGTGCTGGCCACGGACCGTGATCTGGGTGAGGACGCAGGCCAGGGTCAGCTGCCCGGTTTGGTCAGGGCCTGTCTGGAAATGCAGCCCCAGGCCTGGGCATACCCTGCTCCCTTCTGCCAGTCTGGAGAGCCTGGCTGACCAGGGGGAAGCACCAGCACCTGGCCTGGAGGTGGGAGGTGGGCTGAATCCTGGGAGAGGGTGGGAATGGAACCTGTGGTTCCCTCTGGTTCCCTGGCCCATGGGCCTTTGTTCTGTGGGTTCTCCTTTGCCCACCTGGCCTTCCAGCAGCTGGGTTAGGCTGGGGACCCCCACACACACCTCTGCCACCAGGGAGCAAGCCCACCCTCCCTGGGTGAGGGTCGGGAGGTGCAGGACTGGGACCCAAACGAGGCGCTGGGGCTGCTGCTGGGCTGCCTTCAGAGCACCCTTGTGCCCACAGGTGCCAACGGGCAGGTGTCCTATGGGGGTCTCTCTGGGGGGCCGTTCTCCATCCACCCGCAGACGGGGCTCATTGTCACCACGCGTCCCCTGGACCGGGAGGAGCAGGAGCAGCACGTGCTGACAGGTAAAGCAAGGGGAGGCAGCGGGCAGGGGTCAGGGGAGTACACAGGGACTCTGCTGGTGGCGTGGGGAGGGATGCGGAGGGCAGGCCATGGGGAGGGAGGGAGGGAGGAGGGGCTGTGGGGTGGTTTGGGGCTGCAGGAATGCCGATGCTCACGTGCCTGGCTGCCCCTGTGGGTGCCTGGGTGTTGGCACATGGGCTCTATGGCTGTAGCTCCCAGTCAAGGCAGCCTCTGGTGCTCTCGCTGTCCTGCAGTCTATGCGCGGGATGCCGGCCTGCCGCCCAGCCTCACCAAGGCCACGGTGTGGGTCACTGTGGGGGATGAGAATGACCATGCACCCCTCCTGGAGAGGGAGTCCTGCTCCGTGGAGGTTCCTGAGAACCAGAGTCGTGTGGCACTCTACACCCTGCGGGCCAGTGATCCTGATGGTGGGGAGAATGGACGCCTGGAATACCGGGTGGCAGGTGAGATGCTCTGGGAGCGTGAGACTGGGCAAGGACTTCTCCCTGGGCTTGCCTGGATCTGGGGACATCAGCTGCAGCAGTCCCATTCCACATCAGCTCTCTCCTGCTGCAAACTGCACAGCATTGCTGTCATCTCTCAGCTCTCTGCCCCCAGTGAAGAGCACCCTAAGATCTGGACAGGCTGCACTGCTCATTCCCCAGGCTTGTGTCTAGTTGCCCAGGCTAGACCAGTTCCACACCTCTCCTGGCTGCTCTGACCTGTTAATTCACAGGTTGCCAAGTCAGATTTTTGCTGTATCCTGTCACAGGCTGCCTGGCAACTCCCCATGGCAGCAGCACTAGCCTGTGAGTGGTTAGAGTCAGTTCTTCATATGGAGCTAGCCCAAGGAGTTTGCTCCCACTGGGGCTCACTCTACCCAGCCAGCCAGCTCCCATGGTTGTGGGCTTCATGCTCTCTGGGGCCTTTCTCATTCCACTTACAGGCATGCTGCATTGTTACTCCCCCCCTTCTCTTTTAGGTGGAGACCCCGGGCAGGATTTCAGCCTAGACCCCGTCTCTGGTGTCCTGTCCACTGCATGTGCCCTCGACCGAGAGCAAATTGCTTCCTACAGCCTCACTGTCGTGGTGCAGGACCACGGCTCACCCCCACGCAGTGCCACCATGTCAGTGACTGTGCAGGTGTTGGACCTCAATGACAATGCCCCCAGTTTTGCTCAGGCCAGCTACACGGTGGAGGTGCCAGAGGACTTGCCAGTCGGTGCCCTGGTGCTGCAGCTGGTGGCTGAAGACCCGGATGAGGGCACCAATGGGCAGGTCTCGTACTACCTGGGCAACGAGTCGCTGGGCATGTTCCAGGTGGAGCCGCAGAGCGGGCGGCTCCGCAGCGCGCAGGCCCTGGACCGGGAGCGCCAGCCCAGCTACAGCTTCCTGGCCAGGGCGGTGGACTCGGCGCCGTGGGAGCCCCGCAGCACGGCCGTGCGCGTCACCGTCGTGGTGCGGGACGTCAACGACCACGTGCCGGCCTTCCTGCACAGCCCGCTCACCGTCAACCTGTCCCGCCACACGCCCCTCAAGCAGGTGGTGGCCACCATGAGGGCCGAGGACAGGGACACGGGTGCCAACGCCTCCATCCTGTACCGCTTTGCCACCCCCAGCTCCGCCTTCGCCATCAACTCCTACACGGGGGACATCCAGCTGCTGCAGCCCCTGGGCTCCCTCAGCCAGCGCCAGCGGACGCTCTTCGTGCTGGCCATGGACCTGGGGCAGCCGGCACTCTCCTCCACAGGGGTGGTGGTGATCCACGTGCAGGAGGAGCCCTACCGCGGGCTGCGCTTCCCTCGCAGCACCAGAGATGTGGCCCTGGCCGAAAATGCTGCCCCAGGTACCCACGGGCAGCGAGCAGGAAGGGCTGGGATGGAATGGGATAGGGCACGAGGGGAGGTGGGAGCAGTGCTGTGGGGAACTCCAACCAGAGAGCACTGTGGGGTCTGGGGAAGTCCTATTGTGCTTTGGGCAGACCCAAGGAGCTGCGGGGTCTGAGTGGTGCCCAGGCCGGTCAGAGTGGTGTCCCTGTAGGCTGGCCTGAGTGTGCTCAGATCACTGTAGGCAGCCACAGGTGTCCAGGTGCTCCCAGAAGGTCCCCAGGGTCACAGTGAGACCACTGAGGAGCCGTGGATAGGCACCATGACACCAGGCTCCCAGCCCAGCATTAGCCTTAGCTCTTCAGTCCCCTGTCCCAGTGTCCTCAGGCAGAGCAGTGCTCCTGTGGTACAGCACGTGCTGCCGTGTGTCACCCTGACCCTTTGCCTCATGCTCCCAGGCTCTGTCTCTTCATACCCTTTTGCTCTGCCAGGCACTGAGGTGGCGAGTGTCCAGGCCATGCACACGGGGGGCTCCTCGGGGCACATCACCTACAGCATCGTCAGTGGCAACGAGAGGAACACCTTCCTGATCCAGCCCAGCTCAGGTACAGCTCCAGGAGCACCTGGGGAGCTCTGCTCATGCCTGCTCAGGTGCTTGGGGCCCCCTGGGCACAGGAGCACTGTCCACACTCTGTGCCAGTTAGGTGAGAGCTGTTAGTACTGGAATGTGGACACTGCCCTGTCACTGGCCAGAGGCTGTTAGTGCTGCTCCCAGTGCAATTGTGGTCCCTTATAATGAGACCTTTTCCCAAAACCTCAGAGAGCAGGGTTAGATGGGATTTTGGGAAGACATTGTTCCCTGTGAGGGTGGTGAGGCTCTGGCCCAGGTTGCCCAGAGAAGCTGTGGCTGCCCCATCCCTGGAGGTGTCCAAGGCCAGGTTGGACAGGGCTTGGAGCAGCCTGGGATAATGGAAGGTGTCCCTGCGTGCCCATAGGAATGTTGTCAGTTAGTTCAGTACATCCTGCTGGCTGCCCTCCTCCTCCTCAGGTGGGACAGCAGCACCTTGTCACTCCAGCAGCCTGGCTGCCCACAGTTCAGCTTGGTGGCAGTGGCTGTCTGTCCTCAGAGCACTTTGTAAGGCTCTGACTAGACTCAAAGCTGCAGTGAGTGTCTCTGGCTTGGAGCTGGATGAGCTTATGTCATGGTAGGAACAGCTCTTTCTGCTCCACACCCTCAGGGGCGTCTCCAGATGGGAAGATGGTCACATGCTGTAGTGCCAGCAGGAACTGCGTGTCCCCAGCAGGGTGTGGGTGTCATCCCTCAGCACAGCTCTGGAGAATGATGAGAAGCTGGCAGTGTGGGGAGGGCTTGGAAAAGCTCAGTGTGTCTGTCCTGTCCACCTGAGAAAGGGTAGAGGGATGGATGGATGGATGGATGGATGGATGGATGGATGGATGGATGGATGGATGATGGATGGATGGATGGATGATGGATGGATGGATGGATGGATGGATGGATGATGGATGGATGGATGGATGGATGGATGGATGGATGGATGGAGGGATGGATGGATGGTGGATGGATGGATGGATGGATGGATGGATGGATGATGATGGATGGATGGATGGATGGATGGATGGATGGATGGATGGATGGATGGATGGATGGATGGATGGATGGATGGATGGATGGATGGATGGATGGATGGATGGATGGATGGATGGATGGATGGATGGATGGATGGATGGATGGATGGATGGATGGATGGATGGATGGATGATGGATGGATGGATGGATGATGATGGATGGATGATGGATGGATGGGGGATGGATGGATGATGGATGGATGGATGATGGATGATGGATGGATGGATGGATGGTGGATGGATGGATGGATGATGGATGGATGGATGGATGGATGGATGATGGATGGATGGATGATGGATGGAGGGATGGATGGATGGATGGATGGATGGATGGATGGATGATGGATGATGGATGGATGGATGGATGGATGGATGGATGGATGGATGGATGGATGGATGGATGGATGGATGGATGGATGGATGGATGGATGGATGGATGGATGGATGGATGGATGGATGGATGGATGGATGGATGGATGGATGGATGGATGATGGATGATGATGGATGGATGGATGATGGATGGATGGATGATGGATGGATGGATGGATGGATGGATGGATGGATGGATGGATGGATGGATGGATGGATGATGGATGGATGGTGCTGGTACATCACTCCCCCTGCCCTCTGTTCCCCTCCAGGCGCCATCTCAGTGCAGGACTCCAGCAGCCTGGACTTTGAGTCCAGCCCCCGGCTGCGCCTGGTGATCCAGGCAGAGACTGCAGCTTCCTTTGGGTTTATGGCCATCAACCTCAACCTCCAGGATGTGAACGACAACCTGCCCCGCTTCCAGCTGCAGAACTATGTGGCATTCATCTGGGAGTCACAGGGCTATGACTCACCTGTCATCCAGGTATGGCAGGGCACAAACAGGGACAGCCGAGCCCTGGCCTGGCTGCAGTTATGGGATGGGGGCTGCATGGGCCTGGGGTTGGCACCAGCACACAAGTCCTGCCTCAGGGGCTCCACAGCTGGATCTCATGTGGCTTTGCAGGTGCTGGCAGATGACCTGGACCAGGGAGTGAATGGGCAGGTGACTTATGCCATCAACCAGTCCCTGCCAATGCCGGGCTTGTACCACATTGACCCTCAGACTGGCACCATTACCACTGCTGCCATCCTGGACAGGGAGATCTGGTCCCAGACCCGGTGAGTGCAGCCAAGCTAGGGGATGCCAGGACAGGCACAGAGCTGTGGAGCCCAGCCCCGTTCTTGGTGCCCCTAAAGCTGTTCCAGCCTGGCTGTGAAATGGCTCTATCAAGCAGCACAGCTGAGGGTCAGTAGGAGTGAAGGACACAGGAGCCAGATGGCCAAGATGAGCCCACACACAGCTCAGTCAGGTCTCTACAGAGCTGAGGAGATTGTGAGAGGGCCCTAGGTTCATCCATTCCCCTTCCTGCCTCCTTAATCCACACTGCATCTGCTCAATTTCTTCCACTTCCAAGCGCAGGACCCTTGTGTCCTGCCACATGGCTCCAGACCCCTGCACTAGCCCCCCCAGATGTCCCCTTGCATCCAGACAGGTCCTCTGGGCCCTTCGCCATATGGGCACACTCTGGACATATCCCTGCACACGTATGTGAAATACTGGCAAACAGCCCACTGTGAATCTGAGGCTTCTCCTGCCCTTTCCCACACACCTCGCTCAGATGAGGACCCCCAGTTCATGTCCTCCCCCTCCACAGGTGCCCCCATGGCTGGGGGTTCCTCTACCCTCTTCCCCATGGGGGGAGTCTGGGGTATTCCTTCCATCCACACACCCCTCACCATTCCAGAGAGGCTCCAGGTGTTCCCCAGCAGCCAGAGAGCCCCAGACACCTGCCTGCACGCCGCAAGGTGCTCTGCCTGCACCCACACACCTTCCAGACTTCAACACATGCCTTAGGTGTGCAAAAACCTGCTGCCGTGCCCCACCATGCTCTCCACACGCCACACCCACTGCCCCACATATGCTCTCCAAATCATGGAGCAATCGAGGTTGGAAAAGACATCTGAGATTGCTGAGTCCAGCCTGTGATTGGTCACTGCCTGGTCAGCTAGACTAGAGCACTGAGTGCTGCATGCAGTCTCTTCCTAAACACCTCCAGAGGATGCCCTGCACAGATCCATCACCCCGGAATCTGAGCTGCTGCACATTTCCCTCCACACTCACATGCTCCAGCCCCGTGCACACCTGCAGTTCACGTCCCACGTGCGACGCAGGTGTGCAGCGCATGTCCCAGTACATGGGTGAGGTGCTCCCTCCTGTGTGGACACACATCTGACCCTCATGCCTGCCCACAGCCTGGTGGTGACAGCGATGGACCGAGGAACACCCCCGCTGATGGGCTCGGCCACGCTGACCGTGGTGGTGATGGACATCAATGACAATAGCCCCACCATCCCGGTGCCCTGGGAGATCCGTGTCCCTGAGAGTGAGTGCCGGAGCACTGAGGGCCAGAGCTGGGGTACCATGGGCACCAGGGGGTGGGGAGGAGCCCCAGGGAGGCCAGGCCAGTCCCTGTCAGGAGCTGGGTCACACTGACCCACTGAAGCCCCCCGCGCGCTCCAGCATCACCCTTGTGCTGCTGCTGTGTCCTGAGGGAGCAACCTGAATTACCAACTCAGCCCTGGCCCCTGCCCCGTGTCTGGGACTCTGGCTGCAGACACTGCCCTGCCAGCTCACCGTCCTCAGCCAGTATGCCCTGTGCCCATGCCATACCTCCACCTGTCCTGCCAAGCCCCCGAGACCTTCGTCTTCCCCCCGGCATCCCCCTCTCCCGTGGCATCTTCCCCTCTTCCTGGTGCTCAGGCTCTGGATTGAACTGGTTTCCCACCAGGTGAGCCAGGTATGCTGGGCAGGGCCGGGGCTGCTCACTCACGTGTCTGCTTCCCACAGACACACTGCTGGGCACCCAGATAGCCCAGCTGACGGGGAACGACGTGGACTCGGGCCCGGCACTGTCCTACACGCTGCTGCTGGAGGGGGACGTGGCAGACACCTTCGGGGTGCTGCGCTACGCGGCCACGTGGCCCTGACGGGGCCGCTGGACCACGAGCAGCGCAGCCGCTACACCCTGACCCTGCGCGCCTCCGACACGCGCCACGAGACCGAGGCCAACCTCACCGTCCTCGTGGAGGATGTGAACGACAATGTGCCCACCTTCACCCAGGTTTTCTATCAGGTACATGCACCAGGTGTGCCAGCCATCCCACACAAGCCCTCTGCAGCTCCTGCCTGGCCCCCCTACCCTTACAAAGCAGAGGATGGGTCTGAGCCCCTTCTGGCCCCACTCTCTGACCCACATCTACATCCTGGCATCCCTCATGCTCTCGCTGTGGCATAGAAGGAGCTGAAACCAGGCGGGTGACGCTGGGACCAGCCCCTGCAAGGGGCACAGCTGGATGCAGAGGGTCCAGCAGAAATGGATGAGCACAGTGGGGAGGCCAGAGGGGGTGGGAAATGGGTCCCAGCCCAGACAAGTGTTTGTGGCGAGACCTGGGCAGGTCCCTATTGAAGGCTGGCTTGGGCAGTGTGTGCTGCAGCACCGAAGCCCAGGCAAGGGGTTAGGGAGCCCCAGGAATGCTTGAGGGGTCTAGGAGTACAAACCCCTTGTGTGTGGTTTCCCTGGCCAGTGAGAGGCTGAGCGCTCTTGGCTTTGGCTGCCAGGCCAGCCCCAGACCTCCATCCCAGGTCTGCTGGGGGCTCTGAGCGGGGGGGAACCAGATGCTGACTGGGGTTTCCTCCTCTTCCAGGTGCTGCTGCCAGAGCACACACCTGCTGGCAGTGTCATCCTCACTGTGAGTGCAACAGACCCCGACTCAGGGAGCAATGGGGACATCACCTTCCACCTGGCTGTGCCCAGCCCTGATGTTGCCATCGACCCCAGCAATGGTGTGTGGGCTTGATGCTCTGTGTGCCTCTCTCATGGGTCAATCTAAGGTTGCCTGTGGAGGGGAGTGCCCCTGTCCTGCCTCTGTTCAAACCCTCAGGAGGTCACTTTCTGGTGTGGCTGGTGAAGCAGACACAGCAGGGTGACCATCAAATGCTCCTCCAGCTGATACCCTTCCCAGCTGGCACTGGTTCCCTCGCTGATCCTGGCTTTGTGCTCCACAGGGACCCTCTTCACCACCCGGCAGGTGGAGTTCAACGCCAGCCAGCCCACCTTGGACCTGGTGGTGGAGGCCCGTGACCACGGCTCTCCCAGCCTCTCCTCCTGGGCCACGGTGCAGCTCCAGGTTCTGGATGTGAACGACCACAGCCCCCACTTCCAGGAGCCCTGCTACAATGCCAGCGTTCCCGAGGACCTGCGCCCAGGCACCACCGTGCTGATGCTGGAGGCGGGCGATGCCGACCTCTCCCGGGAGAACGCCGGCTTTGATTACACCATCGTCAGCGGCAATGGCGGCAACGCCTTCCAGGTGGAGAGCCGGGTGGCCTGGGCCGGGGGGCAGCTCCGCATGCAGGGAGCCCTGGTGCTGGTGGAGCCCCTGGACTTCGAGGCCATCCCGGTGTACAACTTGACAGTGGCGGCCTCGGACCGGGGCGTGCCGCAGCGCAGCGCCACCGTGCCCGTGCTGATCACGGTGCAGGACGTCAATGACAACGCGCCCGTGTTTGGCCGGGCCGAGTACCGCGCGGCGGTGAGCGAGGCCGCGCTGCCCGGCACCGAGCTGCTGCGCGTGGCCGCCCACGACGCCGACTCAGGGCCGCGCGGCTGCGTGCACTACACCATCAGCTCAGGGGACCAGCACGGGCTGTTCCAGCTGCACGAGAGCACGGGCGCCCTGAGCCTGGCGCGGCCGCTGGATCGGGAGGCCCAGGCGCTGCACACGCTGGTGGTGCGGGCCACGGACACGCCAGGCGGGCACTTTGCGCTGGTCCCCGTGGCCATTGAGGTGAAGGACATCAATGACAATAAGCCGTACTTCCCGGTGGAGGTGCTGAGTGCCAGCATCCGGGAGAACTTGCCCCCCGGCACGCTGGTGACCACGCTGCGCGCCGTGGATGCCGACAGCGGCGCCTTTGGGGAGCTGCGGTACGTGGTGCTGGAGCAGGCGCTGGGGGACCCCGGCACGGGGGATGGCCGGGACGCCTTTGCTGTCAATGGGAGCTCTGGGGAGCTGCGCTCCCGCCTCACCTTTGACTACGAGCGAGCCAAAGCCTTCCAGCTCCTGGTTCGGGCCACCGACGCCGGCAATGCCTCAGCCACTGTGACTGTGCGGGTGCTGGTGACGGGGGAAGATGAGTATGATCCCATCTTCCTGAGCCCCTCCTTCAACTTTGAGGTGCCTGAGGGCGCGCGCAAAGGACAGAGCATTGGGCGGGTGCTGGCCACGGATGAGGATGAGGGGGTTGATGGTGTTGTGCTATACACCCTGGCAAAGCCCTCACCATACTTTGCCATCAACCAGACTACGGGCTCCATCTACCTGCGTGTGGACAGCCAGCCCCAATCCGGGGCTGGGCGCACCAAGAGGGAGCCGCGGGAGATGAGCCTGGAGGTGCAGGCACGCAGCCCACTGCCTGCTTCCCGTTTGGCCTCTGCGCAGGTCACCATTGACGTCACGCACACCTCCTTTGGCCTGGCACCTGACCTCAACCTCCTGCTGGTGGCCGTGGCCGCCTCGCTGGGCGTTGTGGTGGTGCTGGCCGCCGTGGCCATCGTGCTGGCCCTGGTGCGCTCCCGGCAGCGCCGGGGCCACAAGAAGGCAGAGGCAGAGGGGGCACTGGCCCGTGCACAGAGCGGGTCCTTGCAGAAGCTGGGCCGCGAGGAGCCAGCGCTGCCCGGGGCCGAGCACATCTACCACCAGGCGCTGCCAGGGTATGGGACTGAGCCTGCGGGGCCCTACACACGGGGCGGCTCCCTGGACCCCTCACATTCCAGCGGCCGTGGCTCTGCTGAAGCCGCTGAGGATGACGAGATACGGATGATCAATGAGTACCCACGCGTGGCCAGCATCACAGCCTCCATGCAGGAGCACATCGCTGCCCGCGGCCCTGACTCTGGCATCCAGCAGGATGCTGACCAGCTCTCCGACATCTCCTGTGAGCCAGCTGCACTGGAGAGTGCCCAGTGGTTCAAGAGCAAGAAGGGCTCTGGGCTGCTGCTGCCGGGGCCACCGCTGCAGCTGTACCGCGAGGACGGGGGGGGCAGCGCCTTCCTGGGCGTCCGCTGCGGCCTCAGCGTCTCCTCACAGCCCCAGGACTACGCCTTCCCCGAGGATGGCAAGCCCTCCGTGGAGGGCTCGCTCACCGCCATCGTGGCCAGCGATGAGGAGCTCCGCGGCAGCTACAACTGGGATTACCTGCTGAACTGGTGTCCTCAGTTCCAGCCGCTGGCCAGTGTCTTCACAGAGATCGCCCGCCTCAAGGATGAGAGCTCCCTGCGCAAGCCCTTCCCAGCCAAGCCCAAGGCAGAGCCCAAGCCCCCGCATCGACCCCCCGCCCCTCATCACCTCAGTGGCCCATCCGGGTGCCAAGTCTGTGCCCCCCAAGCCACCACCAGGCAGGACCTTCCCGCACCCATCCTCCCTGCGCCGCTCGCCCATTAGCCACGAGGGCTCCATCTCGTCCTCCGCCATGTCGCCCAGCTTCTCCCCGTCGCTGTCCCCGCTGGCCGCCCGCTCCCCGGTGGTCTCGCCCTTCGGCATCTCACAGGGGCCGTCCACGTCCACCATCAGTGCTGAGCACTCGCTGGAGCCCCCTGAGGAGGCCGAGCTCAGGATTTAGAACTGGGCCCTGGACTCCTCTGCCCCAGCCCGCAGCTGTGGGGCCGGAGCGGGGCCCAGCCCAGGGCTGCTGAAATGGGCGCTCATCCTGCTCCCAGCGCTGTGCCTGGCCTGGGCCCTGGGACTGCGGATGCTCTTGGGGGCTGTAGCCCCTGTCCCTCCCCACAGCTTGGCAGAACCTGTGCTGGCTGGTGCCCTATGGACTGCTGACCCCAGTGCTGGCACCCCGGGGTGATGGTCCGTGTGCTGCTTGGCCCGGGGTAATGGTCCCTGTGGCTCAGATTGGTGCTGGGCACGATGGTGCTTCACGGTACTTGGTGCTCCAGGAGCGACGGGGAGCTGAGGGGGCTGGAGGCCCAGACCCTGCCCTGCCCAGGGCCAGGCAGCAGCCTGGGTGCAGGAGGACCCTGAGCCTTCCCTTGCGACCCTCGGAGCTCCCTAGGGCAGGGGCGATGCCCCGTGGCTGGGGGTGATGTCCCCATGGCTGAGGGTGATGCCCAGGGCAGGGTGCAATGCCCTGGGTGCGGATGCTGCCTGTGGGAATGAACCTGGCTGGGAGGGGACACTCACCGGGCTGGCTGCAGCAGGAGGCAGCAGTGCCCACACCTTGCTGCCTCTCTGTGGCTGGGCAGGGACAGGAGAGCCTTTGAGGTCTCTCCAGCCCTTTGGCTACCCACTGCAGTTGACACATCCAGGGAATCTCCTGCCCAGAACTTCAGGATGGTTCCTGTGGTCTGGGAGGGAGGCGCCTGCCATGCTCAGCGTGGGAATTCCATTCCTGGGAGCAGGTGCCTCTCTGGGCAAGGGTCCCGGGCAGGGACAGTGCCCAGGCACAGGCAGCACAGTGGGGCTGGCAGAGCTGTGTGCAGCTGACAGGGACAGCCCAGCCTCAGCAGCGGTGGGGATGGCTTCTGTGACCCTCGGGCCCGGCAGGCAGCCTGCAGCTGCAGGGGCACAGGTGGGAGGTGTGCCCCAAAAAGCCACATCACCCAGCATGTTCTCTGACAGCCACATTGGGGACACTGGGCATCTGGCCTTCCCTGGGGCCCTGTTGCATGACTGCCTCCCAGGACAGTCTGGGCCACCTGCAGAGCATGGTCAGGGTACCAGAACCCCCTGCTGCCGGCCCCAGCCCCTGTGTGGGGCTGCTCTGCACCCCTGTTATGCATGCTGTGAGCCCGGGCACGGGGCCGGTCCCCATCTCCTCCCAGCACCGTGCACGGCCACTCACACGGGCAGTGTCACACTCACAGCACACTCACCCCACCCGGCTCTCTGAGCCCGCTGCTCACCGGGAGCTGCTCCCACATCAGCCCTGGGAGTGCAGCCCTGGGCTCTGTGATCCCTGCACGGCCATGGGGACAGAGCCAGGGTGGAGCAGCGTGGGTGCCCCACAGCGCCCTGAATGCCGAGTCAGGTGTGTTTGGGGGTCAGGGGGACACCCCGTGCCTGAGCAGAGCCGGGGGGAAGCTCCTTCCCATCACTCATTCCCCAGACCCAGCACACGTGCGGCGCAGCTGCAGCCCCAGCCACAAAGGTGTTGTCACAGCAGACAAATGCATCGCTTCTGCCCGTCCCCCTTTCCCAGGAAGAACCATCTGTGGCTGCAGCTCCGTGTGTCACAGTCAGCCTCTCATCCCCCCTGTGCCATGGGGTCCTGGCACAGGCCACTGGTCCCAGGTGCTGTCCTGGGCACAGGGCAGTGACAGGGGACAGGCATCTGCAACAGTGACAGAGCACCAAGGGGGCCCCACCAAGGGCCATGCCCACTCTGCTGGGGACCCACAGGGGCCTGAGGTGCCCTGGGAGGAGGAGACAGTTCTGCCTTGGCACAGGGACAGCCCACAGAGGCTCTTGGGATGGGCATCCGATCCCCTCTGTGTCCTGCTCGCCAGCACTGGGGGGACACATTGTTCTCCTCAGGCCCTGTAGGACACTCTGGGGATGTCCTGTGTCCCCCAGGAGTGTGGGGGCACTCTAGGGCTACCCGGTGCCCCCCAGTCCCATGCTGGGTGCCCCATGCTCTTGAGCTGCCCACACAGCCCAGCTGCACTGCACATCTGTGATGGGGACACAGATGGGTCACCCTGCATGCCACAGGAAGGGCCAGACACACGCACCCTGCTTTGGGCTGGGGTCACTGAGCCCCCAGTTATTTATTTTTACACATTGTACTACAATTCCTGTTTTTATTCGTTTGTACCTTTTGTATTTGTCTCGTGGAGCTGCATGTACCAGCGCTGCCCACGGCCACGCAGGGGCCGCTCGGTGCAGCCTGAACCCAAGTGCCAATGTCTCAAAAATGCCTTAATAAACCACACGTTTGTACAGACACAGCCCCGTCCCTGCTGCCGTGGGCTCCTGCCAGGCTGACACCATGATCTATGGGGCTGATGATGGGAGGATACTGGCCCTGCCCCACGCAGGGCTCACGTGGGGCTGGCCAGGCTCTGGTCCCACATCCATGGCTGTGTCCTGCCAAGTCCTTTTCCTGAGGGGCCAGAGGAGCTGCAGCAGGACCATGGACCCAGGGCTGTCCAGCAGCCAGGCTGGATGTGTTTCCATACAGGCACACATGGAAGGCATGGCTCCACACATGCACACAGCTGGTTCCACACGGCACAGGCATCCCTATGCCATCCCGTACCCTCGCTCTGCTGGGGGCTGTGGGCAGGGCTGTGCAGGCCCCCAGAGCTGCAGCAGCCACACCTGGACACGTCATCTGCCCAGCAGGAACCTGACGTTCGCAGGATCCCCACTGAGGACACCTGGACACACAAATTCCCCAAGGCACAGCCTCATCACAGCCAGCACACACAGACCTGCCCCGGGGATCCCAGTGCTCCCACCTGTCTGCCAGCAGCTGTGGCTCTGCTTATCCCTGTTGGGTGACACAGACATGCACAGGGCTCTTTGCTGATCTCCAGATGCCACATGGGCTCCCCTCACCAAACAGTGCCTCCCAATCCTGGGAAACAAAGCTGGACACCCAGGAGTGGCTGTGCGGCTGTCAGGTGTTGGATGTGGCCAGACCCATGCAGTGACCATCAACCACCTACATGTGATCAGCCACTTCCATCCTGCCTTCCCTGCTTTCCTTTATTTTTTGTTGTTCCCCAAATTTTTTTGTTTTTCCCCAAACCAACCTGTGTACTCCCTGTCCTCAGCTCTCAGATTCTAACACTCCACAGTGAATCCTGCACAGCCCCAGCCTGTTCTGCAGCCCCCCCAGGCATGCCCAGCCCTGCTGGCAGCTCTGGGACCAGGGGAGCACTCCTGTCCCCGCTCTGACAGGGGTAAGCACAGGCCAGCACAGTTGGGGCAGGGGGGAAAGGGCGACCCCCTCCCTGATGGTGTCCCTGGGGCTCCCTCTGCTCCTCCATCCCCCACCCGACCCCTTCCAGCTCCCTGCTGGGACACAGTGGGCACGCTGGCTGCCCTCAGTACTCCTCTGGTGATCCTGGGCACGCTGGCTGCCCTCAGTGCTCCTCTGGGGTTCCTGGGCACGCTGGCTGCCCTCAGTGCTCCTCTGGGGTTCCTGGCCTCGGGAAAGCCCAGCTGCCCACAGCAGGGACTCACTTACCCCGTCTGCAGGAGCTGCACACGAGGTCCCTGGGAGCGAGGCTGCAGCCAGGGCACGAGGCTCCCTGACCTGCCAGCACCGGGCCAGCAGCAGATGCTCCCTAACACGATTAACTCTGCCCGGTCACCTTAATCCCGGCTGTCCAGACAGAGCCAGACAGCATCCCCCGCAAATCCCATCCCGCTTAGAGCCCATCCCCAAACTGCACATGGGGGACACAGCCCCCCAGCCCCGGGCTGCCAGGCCAGGGCAGCTGATCCCCCTGTGTCTGTGGGCAGGGGGACACCGGGGCTGCCAGGCCAGGGCAGGGGATGGCTGGGCAGCTGGGTCCCCCTGTGTCTGTGGGCAGGGGATGGCTGGGGCTGCCAGGGCAGGGCAGCACAGGGGAGCAGGAACAGACACCTCTGGCACTGCTCCAGTGCGGGGGATTGGCAGCCATGGCCGGGCAGGTGGTTTTCCCATTGCCTGTCTCTTCCTGGCCTGGACCCCGCTCTGCAGAAGCAGGAAAACAGCTGGGAACTGCTGGATGGAGCCGTGGGATGTGCCGTGTGACTAGGCTTGTCACCGAAACTGCAGGAAAACCAAAAAACTCTCAACAACGTTTTTACTGTTAGAGAATCAAGGCATTACTTTATTCTGGCCAGGATTTTGTTCTGGCCAGGATATGCAACAGAAATCGTTTCATCTACATATTTCCTGGGTTGTACAGAGAAAATCATTCAATGATACATGAATTTCACTAGATTTTATACAGTCAAAACACATAGAAATGCATTGGTTCATTGGTCCCAAGTTCCAAAGTTCTTAGAGTTTGTTTTCCTGTTAGTGGTTGTTATCGTTTGTGTATCTCCTGCGCTGCTGCCAGCAGCCCGTCCTGCACGGGACCCCCGACCCGAGCAGGAGCCCCCGCCTCACAAGGGGCTCTCCGCCCGCCCGCAGCAGCCCGGGACCATCAGCCCCGTTCGGATCTCGTCCTGCCTGCAGCCCAGGGCCCCCGGCCCCGCAGGGAGCCCCGGCAGCCCGACACGGGCCCTCGGCCGAGCCCCCGGTTCGAGCCATCCCGCCGGGAAATGTCCGCTCCGCATCCCGCCAGGAGAGAGGCGGGAACAGGGGGCGACCGGGGCCGTGTGTGAGCCACCTCTCGGGGCGGCCGCCAAGCAGCGAGTGCCCGCCGGTGCCGTGCCGTGCCCAGTCCCGCCCCGCCGGTGCCGGTGCCCGGTCCCCCCCCGGTGCGCGTGACTCCCGTCACGTGAGGGCGGTCACGTGGGCGCTGTTTTGGTGTCCCCACGTGGCGGGAGTCACGCGCCCGCACACGCACGTGACCGGCGGCAGGGCGGCATGGCGCGGGGGTAACGGGCACCGAGCGGGGCACCGAGCGGGGCACCCTGACACGGGGACACCGGGACACCCCTCGGCGGGGGCGGTACCGCGGCGGGGGCACCTTCCGGCCCCGGCGGCGATGGGCACCGCAGGGTTCCGGCGGGGCTCCCGTGTGACGGAGGCTCAGGGTGTCCGTGGGGCTCCCGGGTGGCGGCGGGGACGGGGCCCGGGGGGTCAGACGGGCTTCCCCGGTGGCGATGGCCCGCGGGTCGGGCGGGCTTCCCCGGTGGCGATGGCTCGCGGGCCGGGCGGGGTTCCCCAGGGTGACAGGGTCAGACAGGCTCCCCGGTGCTGGGACCCGGGAGCTCCGGCGGGGCTCCCCAGGCCCGGGCTAAGGCGCAGTCAGACGGGCTTCGGGCTCGGTCCGCGGTCGGTCCCGGTTCCCCACGGTGGGCCGTTGCTCCCCTGAGCCCGTTGCAGGTGTTGGGGGATCCCCGCCGTGCTGGCGCTGTGTGCGGCCGCCTGGAGCTGCGGGCCGGGGCTGGCGCTGGAGCTGGAGCGGGATCAGCCGTTCCGGTAGGTGCGGGGCGCTGGCCGGGCCGGGCCGGGTGCCGGTGCCGGTGCCGCCCCGCTCACCGCCGCCCCTGCAGCGTGCCCCCCGGGTGGGCCCACGCCGGCCGCGTGGATCCCGGGAAGCCGGTGCAGCTGACGTTCGCCCTGCGGCAGCGCGGCGCTGCCCGCCTCGCCCGCCTGGTCCAGGACGTCTCCGACCCTCGGTCCCCGCGATACGGTAACGGCCCCGTCCCTGAGGCCCTAAACCCCGGGGCCCGTGAGGGGATCTGACCCCTCTGTGCCCCCCAGGGCAGTACCTGTCCCTGGAGCAGCTCAGGGACTTGGTCCAGCCTTCCCCAGCCACGCTGATGACAGTCCTGAAGTGGCTGCAGGGCCACGGTGTAGAGGACTGCCGGAGTGTCGCCACCCTTGACTTTCTGGAGTGTTACCTGCCTGCAAGGTGAGCTCCAAGGGCTGGAACTGGCTCTGCTGGCCTTGTGGTGCCTGTCCCTGTGTCCTAGTGCAGTCCCACTCCGTGGTGGCTGTCCCTGTGTCCTAGTGCAGTCCCACTCCATGGTGGCTGTCCCTGTGTCCTAGTGCAGTCCCACTCCATGGTGGCTGTCCCTGTGTCCTAGTGCTGTCCCACTCCATGGTGGCTGTCCCTGTGTCCTAGTGCTGTCCCACTCCGTGGTGGCTGTCCCTGTGTCCTAGTGCAGTCCCGGTCTGTGGTGGCTGTCCCTGTGTCCTAGTGCTGTCCCTGTGTTGCAGCATGGCCGAGCGCCTGCTCCCCGGGGCCGAATTCCACCGCTACGTGCAGGGCCAGCAGAGCCTGGTGCGGTCCCCCCTGCCCTACACGGTCCCTGCAGAGCTCGCCAAGCACCTGGACTTCGGTACGTCCCCCCTGGGGGAGGTGAGGCTGTGGAGCCTCCTGCAGATCCCTGTTCCGTGGGATCCAGTGGAAAGTGCAGGGGTGCTGGGCTGGGGCTGTGGCTCAGCCATGGAAGGCTGAAGAGGCTCTTCCCTGGGCCAGGGCTGCAGGGCTGGGCTCTCCAAGCCCTGCTGCTGCCCTGCCCATGTAGAAGTGGGGCAGTGATGGAGAGCCAAGGGCTCTGTCCTGCCTTCCCAGGGCTCTGTGCCCTGACAGCCTCTCCTGTCCTGCTCTGCTCTGCTGCAGTGGGTGGGATGCACCGGTTCCCCACGGAACGCAGGGCAGCCAGCAGGGCCAGGAAGGAGCCACAGCTGGCAGCACAGCTGGCACGAGCGTCGTTCCACCTGGGCGTGACACCGGCCGTCCTGCGCCAGAGATACAACATGACAGGGGGGGACGTGGGCCTCCTGCCCAACAACAGCCAGGCCTGTGCACAGGTAACCACTGCCTGCTCAGAGCCCTGTGTGCCATGGCAGTCCCAGGGATTGGTGCTGGTCTGGGGGTTGTGGCACAGCTGGGTGTCCCCTCAGTGGCTGCTGGGAGCCTGGTGTAGCACAGACCTGTGCTGGGCGATTTCCTGTGTCAGGATCAAAATGGTACCTTGTTTTTTTGAGAGGAGACAACCTGTCCCTCTGTGTCCCGCAGTTCCTCGAGCAGTACTTCCACCAGGCTGACCTGGCCGAGTTCATGCAGCTCTTTGGCAGTGGCTTTGCCCACCGCACGCAGGTGGACCGGGTGGTGGGGCGCCAGGGCCGTGGCAAAGCCGGGCTGGAGGCCAGCCTGGACGTGGAATACATCATGAGCACAGGCGCCAACGTCTCCACCTGGGTCTTCAGCAATCCAGGTACTGGGGAAGAGCCCGAAGGGCAGGGGGAGCACCTGCAGGGGGAAGGAGAGCACCCAGAGGGAGCGGGGGAATGCCTGGAGCATGGAAGGGAACGCTTGGAGGTGTGAGGGAGGGGCTGGAATAGGAGAGGGGAGTGCTCGGAGGGGTGAGGGGAGAGCTGCAGGGCTGTGCAGACAGCTGGCTGTAGGACAGCCCCAGGTGAGGGAGAGCTGCAGGGCTGTGCAGACAGCTGGCTGTAGGACAGCCCCAGGTGAGGGGAGAGCTGCAGGGCTGTGCAGACAGCTGGCTGTAGGACAGCCCCAGGTGCTGTGAGAGTGCACGCTGTGTTCTCCCCAAGTCAGAGCTGGCCCCGCACTCCCAGCTTCTGAGGACATCACTCCTGCTGTGTGCAGTGACTGAACTGTGTGAACCTTCAATGCCCAGGGTATCCTGGAGCAGGGATTTCATTGCTGGCAGGACACAGAGCAGCTGCCCGGCTCAGCTCGCCTGAAGGAGGGCACAGCCCTCCTCCCCTGGGGTTTTCCAGCTCTGCTGCAGCTCAGCTCCCACCCACGAGTCTCCCAGTGCAGCAGATGAGGGAGAGTGAGGGAATTTGCGAAAACAAATTGCCAAACAGCTTGCACAAACACAAACAGCTAGGGGCGGTGTCCCTGCCCCAGATTGGGAATTGGCTGAGCAGGTGAGTGCCACAGGGACAGTGGCCGTGTCCCTGATGGTGACAGTGACAACAGGGTGCTGCCCTTCCCTCCGCCCTCCCATAGTTACTGGTGTGGGAAGGGTGCAGGTGCAGTGATGTGGGTGACTGAGAGTCAGTGGGGGTGGCTGGGGCTCTGCTCCCCTCCCAGTGGAGAGGCTGGAGGCCAGGGAGGGACCCGGGCAGGTGGAATGTGTGGAGGTGGCACATGCACCACTCTGCTGGGACCTGATGCCAGAGGAGGAGCCGAGGCCCCACTGAGTCCACAGGTGCCCATGTGGCTGCAGCCCTGGGGCAGAGACTGGAGAGGGGTGTGAGTGCAGGCCCCTGTCCTGGGCTAATGACCCTCTTGCCAACCCCATGGGCTGAGCTGAAGCTCGGTGCCAATGTGAGGAGCTCCAGGATGAGCTCACGAAGCTCCAGGGTGTGCTGTGACTGCATGGCCCACAGGAAGGAGTGCTTGGGGCTGCCCTGCGTAGGAAGGTGCTGGTGAGGCAGGGCTCCTCGCTGTCCTCCATCCCTGATGTCAGAGGAGCTGTCCTCGTGTCCCTTCCCCGATGTCCATGCAGGGCGCCACGAGAGCCAGGAGCCCTTCCTGGCCTGGCTGCTGCTGCTCAGCAACATGTCATCAGTGCCCTGGGTGCACTCGGTGAGCTACGGGGACGACGAGGACAGCCTGTCCCACGCCTACATGGAGCGCGTCAACACTGAGCTCATGAAGGCGGCGGCGCGCGGCCTCACCATCCTGTTCGCCTCAGGTGGGACCGGGCTGGAGCTCCGAGCGGGGCTGGGGAGGGGCTCCCCGGGTGCCAGGAGGTCACCTGTCACCTGTTCTGTGTCGGCAGGTGACGACGGTGCTGGCTGCCGGCGGGAGCACAGTGGGAACCACACGTTCCGGCCCAGCTTCCCGGCCTCCAGGTGGGTGCGAGGGGTCAGCGCAGCCCCCGGGGGCACGGCCAGCCCCAGCCCTGGCGGGGCACGGCCAGCCCCAGCCCTGGGGGAGCACAGCCAGCCCCAGCCCTACGGGGGCACGGCCAGCCCCACGGGGGCACTGCCAGCCCCAGCCCTGGCAGGGCACGGCCAGCCCCAGCCCCACGGGGGCACGGCCAGCCCCACGGGGGCACGGCCAGCCCCATGGGGGCACGGCCAGCCCCAGCCCCACGGGGGCACGGCCAGCCCCACGGGGGCACGGCCAGCCCCACGGGGGCACGGCCAGCCCCATGGGGGCACGGCCAGCCCCAGCCCCACAGGGGCACGGCCAGCCCCAGCCCCACAGGGGCACAGCCAGCCCCAGCCCCACAGGGGCACAGCCAGCCCCAGCCCCGGGGGGCACAGCCCCACAGGGGCACGGCCAGCCCCAGCCCCACAGGGGCACAGCCAGCCCCAGCCCTAGGGGGACACAGCCAGCCCCAGCCCTAGGGGGGCACAGCCAGCCCCAGCCCCACAGGGGCACGGCCAGCCCCAGCCCCACGGGGGCACGGCCAGCCCCTGTCCCGCTGGGCTCTGAGCCCTCCCAGGGTCACCTGGAGTCCTCACCAGGTTCTTACAGACCCCAGAGCTGCAGCCTGTGCAGCTCCAGGGGTTGGTTGGGTTTGTGGGGTGAGGCTGTGGTGCCAGAGGGGGCTCTTGGTGGCTGCTGAGGCCCGGGCAGCCGTGTGCCCACCTGCAATGTCCCCGTTTCCCCAGCCCCTACGTCACCACGGTGGGTGGCACGTCCTTCAAGAACCCCTTCCTGGTGACAGAGGAGGTGACGGATTACATCAGCGGGGGCGGCTTCAGCAACGTCTTCCCCATGCCTGAGTACCAGGTAGGGACCCCTGTGCTGCCAGCCCAGGGGCTGCAGGGGTAGGGCTGTGGGGACGGGGGGCAGTGGGGATGCCCACGGGGGGGACAGGGGGCAGGGGGGACAGGGGGCAGTGGCAATGCCCATGGGCCGTGCCGTCCCCAGGCCGCTGCTGTCGGGCGTTTCCTGCACTCAGCCTCCAAGCTGCCCCCCAGCTCCTACTACAACAGCAGCGGCCGCGCCTACCCCGACCTGGCCGCGCTCTCGGACAACTACTGGGTGGTGACAAACCGCATCCCACTGCCCTGGGTCTCAGGCACCTCGGTAAGGAGCTCGGCCCGCGCTGCCCTCAGCATGGCAGGCCTGGCCTGAGGGGTGCTTGTGCCCACGCAGGCGTCCACGCCGGTGGTGGCAGGCATGGTGGCACTGATCAACGACCGGCGCCTGCAGCGGGGGCTGCCACCCCTCGGCTTCCTCAACCCTGCACTCTACCAGCTACAGAAACAAGGGTTCGGTGATGCCTTCTATGATGTGAGTGGGGCAAGGAGGGGCTCTACTGGGGGCTGAGGGGACTTGGGGTATCCTGAATTGTTGGGCTGAGGCCTGGGGTGGGCCTGTCCATGGGGCTGGGAAGGCAATGTGTGCTCCAAGGGCTGGGCTGGGGGCTGAGGGGGCTGTCCTGGGGCTCCTGCTCCCAGAGCTGTGCCTGGGGCAGGACAGTCCCTGTAGCCTTCCCATGGGAGGAGTGTCCTGGGGTTCCCATTGACCTTTCCATGGGAGTGCTGTCCTGGGGGGCCCCTGGGCAGGGGTGGCCTGTGCAGTAGGGAGCATTGTGGGAGCACCCGTGTCAGATGTCTGAGGCTCCCCGGGATTCCTGTCTCAGGTAATGCAGGCACGGCTGTCCCTGGTTCCAGGGGACTGCGGGCAGGGTCCCTGTGCCCATGGTACCCCTGTCCCGGGTAGTCCCTGTGCCCCGGGGTCCCTGTCCCAGGGCTGTGTGGGGCTCCTGTGCTCCAGAGCTTGCTGTACTGAGACTCGGGGGACATCCCCGAGCCCCCGCACTGAGGCTGGTCCCCGCAGGTGATCCAGGGCTGCCACCTGTCCTGCCTGGACGGCACAGTGCAGGGCCAGGGCTTCTGCGCCACCCCCGCCTGGGACCCGGTCACCGGCTGGGGCACCCCCAATTTCCCGCGCCTGCTGCGGGCGCTGGGGCCGCGCTGACCAGGACGCCGTCGCCGGACAGCGGGAGCGGACAGCCGGACCGGACAGCGGGCCCGGACAGCCGGACCGGACAGCGAACGCCGCGGAACGGAGGGCGGGGCGGGGCCGGAGGGGGCGGGGCAATAAACACGCCAAGCCCCGCCCACCGCCTCTGTTTGTGCCCGCGTCTCCGCCAGGGGGCGTGCGGGGCGATGAGCGTCGGAGGGCGGGGGCCAGTGGGGGCGGGGCGAGGACCCGACAGGGCCAATGGGCCGGCGGGAGGGGCAGGGCGGAGGGGCCGCGGGGCCAATCGAGCGGCTGGGCGCGCGCAGGCGCGGAGCGGAGGCTGGTGCCGGGACCATGAGCGGTAGCGCCGATCCCGACCCCGCGCCCGCCGCCCCGGCGGCTCCGCCAGGCCCCGCCGAGGGCAGCAAGCCCAGCCCGGCTGCCGTGGGCAGCGCCGGGCCCGGGGCGGCGCCGGCTGCGGGGGGCGGCGCGGCGCGGGCCACCGAGGGCTGTACGGCCGGCGCGAGGGGGCCCGGTGAGTCGCGGTGGGGCCGGCGGGGGATGGGCCCCGGGCGCGGGAGCCCCGCGGGCCGCCCTGAGCCGCTGTGGCCGGGGAGCGGCGTCCGGTGGCCGCGAGTGTCCGGGCCCCGCTGACCGTGCTGTCCCGCAGTGCCGGTGCCGGCGGGGCTCCCGGCGCTGACCGTGCTGTCCCGCAGTGCCGGTGCCGGCGGGGCTCCCGGCGCTGACCGTGCTGTCCCGCAGTGCCAGTGTCCGCGGCCGTGGCCGCCCCCCCGGACGGGGCCATGTCCAACGGCGTGTACGTGCCGCCCGCAGCCAACGGCGACGTGAAGCCCGTGGTGTCCACCACGCCGCTCGTGGACTTCCTCATGCAGCTGGAGGACTACACGCCCACGGTACCGACACACGGCGGCTCCTGGGGGACCGGACGGGACACGGGGCGGTCCCGCGGTGCCGGGACACGGGCAGGTCCCGCGGTGCCGGGACACGGGACAGGTCCCGCGGTGCCGGGACACGGGGCGGCTCCCGTGTCGCGGGATACAGGATGTGGAAACGCTCCCACGGCGCCGTGGAGCTGTTCCAACTCTTCCGTTCGCAGATCCCGGACGCCGTCACGGGGTATTACCTGAACCGGGCGGGGTTTGAGGCCTCGGACCCCCGCATGTGAGTGGCCGCGGGTGGGGGTGAGTCGCAGGAGCCCCGCAGGGGTCCGGCAGAGGGGCCCGCGGGTCCCTGCCGCCTCACCGACACGGGCCCTGTCCCGCAGAATCCGCCTGATCTCGCTGGCGGCACAGAAGTTCATCTCAGACATCGCCAACGACGCGCTGCAGCACTGCAAGATGAAGGGCACGGCCTCGGGCAGCTCCCGCAGCAAGAGCAAGGTGAGGGGACTGAGGGAAGCGGGGAGCCCTCCTGGGCATGGGGCTGAGCCTGCAGCCACCCAGGGCACGAACACGGGCTGCAGGAGTCCCAGAACCTGCCGGGCTCATGGTGGGTCCCTGCAGGTGGGCAGGGGCTGGCGGGGACACGAGGGGGACGGAGCTGGTGGGCACACTTTGGTGCCCCCCCACCCCAGCAGTGGCTGCAGCTCTGGGCTTGGGGAGGAGCTGGAGTGAGGGGTCCTGGGGACCCTCCTAGTGCCATATCTGGGGTTCAGGGGCTCTGCGAGGCCAATGGGGTTTGGCCCAGGTGTCTGGGGATGTCTGAGGGCAGAGGGCAACAGGACATGGGGAGCTAGGAATGCCCCAGTGCTGCCCAGCAGCTCCTCTGGGAGTGGGACACGCCTGTCCATGTGCCCGGAGGGTCGACAGCCCCGGCTGTCCCTGCTGTGACCCCTGCCCCGTGTCCCCAGGACAAGAAGTACACGCTGACCATGGAGGACCTGACGCCGGCGCTGGCCGAGTACGGCATCAACGTGAAGAAGCCACACTACTTCACGTAGAGCTTGGGGAGCTTGGGCAGCCTGCAGGGGTCCTGTTGGTGCCATTAAACACCTTGCAGGGTTTGGAGGGAAGGCAGCCTTGCTCCTGTGCCTGCGCCCACTAATGCTGGCCTTGGTCCTTCACATGCTCACCCCCGTCACAGGGGGCTCAGTGCTCCCAATAGTGCTGGAGCAGAGTGGGGTGAGGGGACAGGAACTACCCAGCACTCTTCCTCCTCCTCTTTCCCTAAACTGCCCCTTGTCTCCCAAGGGAATGCCCTGGGGGCTGCACAGGCAGCACTGCAAATGGAGCCAGGGACGGGACCCTGAGCCCTCCCCTCCTGTACCAGGCACCTCCCGAGGGGCCCTGTGCCTCATCTACCCTACCTGTGCTGGGCACCAGAGGTTGCTGTGGGTGGTGATTCGTGCCCTGTGGGCTGCAAGGCAGCACCACATCAATCCAACCCCATCCTCAGTCCTAGACCTCCCCTGTGAGCCCCAGTCCCCCAGTCACTCCAGTCACTGACCCCCACGTCCCCCCGTTCCCTGCCCTGTAGCCCAGCAGCGGGTTCCATACCAAAGGTTTATTTGGTTGCCAGTGGCCATTCTGGGGCCAGAGGGAAGTGGCCAGTGAAGCGCGAAGCGGGGGCAGTGCTGGGCACCACAGGTGGCCTCTCCTGGCCTGCCCCTTGCCCCCCAGCCTTGGGGGGCTGAGTCCTGGGTTGGGCTTTGCCCAGCAAGGGGGACAGGGGGCCCCACAGCGCCGTCCCCCCGCAGCAGGGCCAGGCCACACGCCGTGCCCTGGGCTAGGGGGGCTGCCCTGGGCTGGGGGCTGCCCAGAGGCCGGGTGGGGCTGCCCTGCGGAGGGGCTGCCCTGCGGGGGGGCGGAGCCTGCAGAGCTGCAGCGCAGGCAGTGCCGTCTGTACCGTGTGTCCGTGGCTGGCTCAGGGTCAGGGGTGTCCTCTGCTCCCCCTGGCTCTGGGGCTAAAGGCACTTGGGGGTGGCGGGGGGCGCAAGGCAGCACTGGAGGGGGGAGGCGCCTCCTCTCTACTTCTCCTGCATCTTCTCCAGGATGGGCACGATCATGTCGAACTTGGGGCGCTTGGCCGGGTCCTCGTTCATGCAGATCTTCATCAGTTTGCAGATGTGGGGGGAGATGCCGGGGGGGATGGTGGGACGCAGCCCCTCCAGTGCTACCTGCAGGCAAGAGAAGGAGCCCGAGTCAGGACTGGGACCTGCCCCCACAGGCAGGGACACCTTCCACCTGCCCAGATGCTTCCACACCCCCTCCAACCTGGCCTAAACACTTCCAGGGATGGAGCACCAGAGTTCTCTGGGCAACCTGTGCCAGGGCCTCACCACCCTCAATGGCCAGAACTTCTCCCCTAACTCTGACCCAGATGAGTTCCTCTGCTATCCCTCCACCCCCTCACCTTCATACCGATCTCCATGTTGGACAGGTCAGCGAAGGGCACCTCACGTGTCACCAGCTCCCACAGCAGCACCGCGAAGCTCCACATGTCAGCCGAGCGCCGGTTGATCTCCTCTGGCTTCTTCTGCAGGGCTGGGGGATGGCTGGGGGCTGAGTGGGGCTGGGGGTGACGGGGGCTCTGGGGGGGCTGGGAAATGGGCACTCACCTTCGGGAGCCACCCAGGCCGGGGCGTACATCCGCCCCGGGCACTGGAAGGAGAACTTGACGTCGGCCATGCTGATCCGTGCCGTCATGTCCTCATCGATCTGGGGACAGCAGCGGGCAGTCAGCAGGAGCCCCCCTGCCCCGAGAGCCCCCCATGTGGGCGCAGGGCTGTGCTCGCTCACCATGACGCTGCGGCTGTTGAGGTGGTGCCGTGGGATGAGGGGCTCCAGCGTGTGCAGGAAGGCCATGCCCCGCGCGATGTCGAAGGCGAACTTCACCGCCTGCATCTGGTCCACCACAAAATCTGGGAAGAGGGGGGACAGGGTCAACCCACCCCAAGCCCAGCCAGGGCTGTGGCTGGAGAGGGCCCTGCTGCCCCCAAACATGCCATCTGCCAGCACTCACTGGTTCCCTCGTGCAGGACATTGTACAGGGAGCCGTAGGGCATCCAGTGGCTGATGACAATGGGGTGGGGAGCTGGAGGGGCCTGGCAGGCACCCAGCACCGGCAGCACGTTGGGGTGGGAAAAGATCCTGCAAGAGAAGTGACAGCCCTAGGAACAGGAAGGGGCTGCCTGCACCCCCTCATTGCCCTTTGCCATCCCCCAGGGCCTCCCAGCCCTTGGCCACCACCCTGGAGTGTTCCTGGCCCCACAGAGCTGGGAGGCTCCTGCCTGCCCGATCTGAGAGCTGCTGCTGGCCCTGAGAAGGTGCCCTGGCCAAGTGCTGGTGGGGATCCCAGGCACATCACAGCCAGGGTGGCTGCAGGCACGTGCAGCGCTCACCGCAGCTTTGGGTACTCCTCGTTGAAGTCCCGGCTCTTTCGCGTCGTCCAGTCCCGGATCCTCAGCATTTTGATTACGATGTCATTGCCCTGCCAGCGCCCCTTCCACAGCTGGAGGAGGAGCAGACACAGGCACTGTGCAAGGGGTGCAGAGGCCCCCAGCATGCCCAGGCCTCCGTGTGGGGCTCTGGAGCCCACAGGACCAAGGGTCCACCATGAGAAAGGAGCCCCTTGAGCTGGGGAGGAGCTCCCTCCCTGCACCTGGCCATGGGAGAGCAGCTGTGCCCAGCAGGGCCAGGACACGGCCATCTGCACAGGCATAGCACCGACATGGGGGTGAGAGGGACCCACCTCTCCCGACTGGTTCTCGTTCAGTTTGTGGCTCAGGCTCAGCTGTTTGAAGTCAATGCCAGCGAGTTTGTTCAGGGTCCCGTTCCCTACAGTGGAAGGGGGATGATGCCTATGACTTCTGAATCCAGGAGGCAGTGCCAGCAGGGCAGAGGGGACCCATGGCACCCCCAAGGGACCCCCAGTGCTTACTGGGCCGGGTGCGAGTTGTGCCCTTCCAGAACGTGTCCTTGTAGGGGATCTTGGTGAGGCTCTGGCCCAGCTTCTCAGCACGCTCTGCAGAGGGAGGAGGAGGGTGGCACCCCGAGCCTGCTGTGGCTGGCTGGAGGCTGTGTCACTTGTGGGGCTCTGAGGGACCCTCGTACCTTTCAGGATCTCTCGCAGTGGCGTCTTGGCCTTGTCTGTGGGGGTCTCACCATATTTGTTAGCAATGCTGACCAGGGCCCCGCTGCCCACCAGGTCCTGTGGGAGCAGGGAGCAAGGACTGTGGTTTGTGATCTCCCCTCAGTCCCCCTCCCACTCCGCCCTCCCTCCTCCCGTGCTCCCACTCACCTCAGCCACCTGCTCGTGTCCCCAGAAGCAGGCATAGTGCAGCGGCGTGTTGCCATGCTCATTCACTGCATTGATGTCTGCCTTGAACTGCATCAGCTGGGGACACGGGACAGCCCCTGTGAGCCCAGACTGTCTCGGTAAGCCCAGGACAGCCCTCATCCTCCTCGTGCTTTGCCCTGGGGGATGCAGGGGCAGCACACTGGGAGCTGTAGGGAGGGGGCTGAACTGACGTGGGGCTCAGAGGGATTTGGAGGAGTTTGTGAGCAGTGGGGAGCTCAGGGGTGCTGGGGGGATGCCAGGAGTTCCAGGGCAGCGAGTCCCACGAGGGTAGAGCGGAGGGCCACTCAGGGGTGGGCAAGGGCAGGTGCTGGCATGGGGGCCAGGTACCTTCTGCACGATGTCGCGGTGGCCGTGGCTGGCGGCCAGGTGCAGCGGGGTGTCATCGCCGCGGTTCATGACGTTGATGCGGGCCCCGCGCATGATGAGCATGTCCACCACGTTGGAGCGGCCCTCGCGGCAGGCCCAGTGCAGGGGGCTGAACCCATGGTCGTCCCTGCAGGGTGGCGGGGGCTCTGCTCAGCTGTAGCCCCCTGGCCCGGGCATCGCTGGCATCATTCTCAGAACACCAGTGGCAGGGGCCAAGGGACCGGGCTGAACATCCATCCCACTCCCACCCCCACTAGGGCCCCTCCAGCCCAGGCCAAATCTTGTCTCCTCCAAGGCTGAATCACAGCTGGATCCTGTCCCCATCCCCCCACTCCATGACCAAGTAAGGGAGGAGGTGGCAGCCAGGCCTTAAATGGAGATCAGGAACTGGCAGAGGGGCTGCTGCAGCCCCGGCTCCCCTCCAGCCCAGGCTCCCCTCCGTCCCAGCCCCGCTCCAGCCCCCTGGCACAGCAGACCCCATTTGTCCCCACCATGGCCCTGCAGGCAGGGGCTACCCAGCTCAGAACAGTTCCTTGGGCACCTTCTGTGGGTCTGGGAGAGCTCCATGTGCCTGGGACCCCCAGGAGGGGCAGGGAGCATGACCAAGGGAGGCCATTTGTCTGGAGCATGTCCGGAATGCCAGGGCCGTGACCTGGCTGGGGTCACGGTGTGGGGTCACGCTGTGCCAGCTCACACGCTGCAGGCAGAGCCCCAAGCCTGGCCCAAACGTGCTCCTGAATGGCTGTGAGCACAGCACTGGACCCCACGGTCCTGCAAGACCCCGCAAACGGGCTGTGGGGAGCAGAGCCCTGGGCACACAGAGTGGCCCCCACAACTCCCAGCCCAGCGGTCCCAGCCGTATGCCCACACATCTGCCACGGTGCTCCCCAGAGAGGGGACAGGGACACGAGGACAAGCTCAGGGGACACAGCCACCACCACGGGGACAGGGGAGGCAGCCCCAGCCCAGCTGATCCCCGGCTGTGGCTGTGAGGAAGTGGCCAGAGGATGTTTGGCCTCGTGCCTCAGCGATGCGGTAACTTCCTCCAGCGGGGAGGAGCTGCGTCCTGCCATCTGCCCCTGCCTTTCCATGGAGACAGCGGAAACCAGCGCCCAGCAGAGCCCCCAGCCCTGCACACCCCGCTCACCCCTGGTTGAGGTCATTCTCGGTGTTGTCCAGCCACAGCCGCACGGCCACCGCGTTGCCCTCCCGGCACTGGGTGAAGATGTCGTCCATGGCAGCTGCGGGGGGGACGCGGGTGAGGACATGGGGACAGACCCTGATCCCCCTCGGCGGGGAGGGCCCTGGAACAGCAAGTACAGGAGCCTCCTGCCCGTCCCTGAGCCCTCCCGCCCGCCGCTGTCCCTGCAGCTCTCCAGGAAGCCGCAGCAGGCTGAGGCTGGGGCTGGAGCCGGACGCGCAGCCCAAGGGGAACGTCCCGGGTGCCCCCAGCGGGGCCGTGGCCGCCCACAGGAAGCCAGGCTGGCACCCCCGGGCTTATCAGCAGGCACAGCCGGCCCCGGTGCCCACAGCTCTGGGGGAATGGGGCTGGGGAGCTCAGCACTCTCAAGATGGGACCCCACAGATCTGGTGGGGGAACGGGGCTGAGGGAGCTCAGCATCCCTGGCATGGGACCCTGCAGCCCCATGACCCTCCTGACCCACTTGGCTGGGCCTGGCACAGGCCGTGCTCAGAAAGAGAGACCCCAAAGCCTCGTGCATGGAGGACCCCATGGACACGGAGGATCCATGGACACCCCAGCTCAGAGCCAGGCACTGAGCTCCCTTCTGCTCCCCATGTCCCCCTGAGCCCCCAGCTGCGAGTGTGGGACCCACTGCCCAGCAGTGTGTGATGCTAAACACTGACGTGCAGTGAGTCTCACAGCGTGGGGACAGTCAGATTGAATATGACATCCTGACATGCACCCACCAGGGCTCAAACCTGCTGCTGGAGGATCCGCCTGGACCTGATGCCCACCCAGACACAGCGGGACCCCCACTAGCTGCCAGCACCTCCAGCTGTCCCCCAGGACCCTGCCTGCACCCCTTGCCCGGGGCAGCTCCAGAGGGGTGGGATGCAGAACCCTGGATTTTTGCCAGGGTCTCGTACACCCCAGAATGGCCCCAGCACACCCACAGCAGCATTGGCCCTGTCCTGGCACCAGAACACCCACGCTCCCAGACGAGATTTATCCCCCACCCATTTGGGGGCACCTCATGAAAAGGGGTCCCCAGGACATGCCACACTAGTCCCAGCCCTGTGGGACCTCACCCCGCCGTGATGAGCCCACCCTGTCCCCTGCTCGCCTGGGACTGTGCCCTCCTGTCACCCACTGGCCCCTACCCAGTCCCGCAGCCCTGCCCGGATGGCCAATGCCCGCCTCGGCCTGCTCAGCCCCCAGGGCAGGGCACGGGATGTGGAGACGCAGCCCCCCCGGGTCACCCTGAACCAGCTGCTAGGGCCCTGCTCTGCCCTGCGGCCACATCAGTCCCTCCCCTGCACCCCAACCCTCACCTGCACCCCGATCCCTTCCCTGTACCCCAATCCTTCCCTGCACCCCGATCCCTCTCCTGTACCCCGAACCCTTCCTGCACCCCCAACTCTACCCTGTATCCTCAACCCTGCCGTGTACCCCCAACTCTCCCCTGTATCTCCAGTCCTGTACCCCAGATCCCTTCCCTGTACCCCCAACTCTCCCCTTCAGCCCCCAGCTCTTCCCTGTACCCCAACCCTCCCCTGTACCCCAACCCTCCCCTGTACCCCCAACCCTCCCGTGTACCCCCAGTCCTGTACCAGATCCTTTCCTGCACCCCCAACTCTCCCCTGTACCCCCCAACTCTCCCGTGTACCCCCCACCCCTCCCCTGCTCCCCGATTCCTTCCCTGCGCCCCTCACCCCTCCCCTGCAGCTCCCCCCCGGCCCCGGCCCTGGCTCCGGCTCCGTCCGGGCTCCGTCCGGCCCTGCCCCCGCTTGGGTCGCCCGCAGCCGCCCTCGCGGCCTCCCGAACCTGTCCCGCTGGGCGCGGGTGCCGTCCCGCCGTTACCGGGTGCGTGTCCCGGCGGCTCCGCAGGGCGGCGGCTGCGGCGGGCGCGGGACGGGCGGGGGCTCCGCCCGAGAGGGCGCCCTCTGCCGGCCGGAACCCGCCCCGGCGGCTGCTCCGCCACACGGCACCGGGCGGGGCGGGGAGCGCGCTCAGGCGGGCTGGGGTACGGGGCGTGCCAGGATTGACCGGGGGCGCGGCTACCGGCCGGGGCGGAGCGGGCCGCCCGCAGCACCGCCCGTGCAGCCCAGGCCCCCGCCCGGTCCTCCGGGCCGCGAGGAGGGGCTGTTCCCGCGGCGGGAGCACGTGCGTCCCGGTACCGAGCGAGGGCCCCCGCTCCATGTTCGCGGAGCAGGGCTGGGACGATGCAGCGGAGCCGCTGCTCCGGAAGGCCCGGGCCGGCCGGTAAGCGGGCGATGCGGGGGCGGCGGGCCGGGCCGGTCCCGGGCGCGGGGACGTTACCGGGCCCCGCTCTGCACAGGACCCCCGGAAAGAGGCGGCAGCCCGGGACCGCTCGGGACGGCGAGGCGGCGCGGAAGCGGCCCCGGAAGCGGAAGAAGGCCGGCGGGCCGCGGGCCGCGGTGGGGGAGCTCCCGGTCGGTCCCGACGAGCCCCGGCAGGCCGGGCAGCGGCCGGACACAGGTACCGGGACGGCCCGGGGGCAGGGGGAGCCGCCTCCGCGCCCTGACCCCCTCTCGATGCCCCCAGACGGCGCGGCTGAGCCGGCGGAGGAGCCCGGGGAGCCGGCGGGACTGAGCCGTCGGCAGAGGCGGAACCGGCAGAAGCGGCAGCGGCAGCAGGAGCCGCTGGCGGGGTCGGACGGGGAGCGGGGTTCCGGGCCGGGCCCCCCGGACCCGCCGGGCCCCGCGGAGGCTCCGCCGGAGCCGCGCTCGGGCCGCTCGGCCGCGCTCCGCGCGCGGATGGAGGAGCGGCTGCTCGGCGCCCGGTTCCGCTACCTGAACCAGCAGCTCTACACCGGCAGCAGCCGGGACGCGGCGCGGCTCTTCCGCGACGACCCTGCCGCTTTCCACCTCTACCACCGCGGCTTCGAGCGGCAGGTGCGGCGCTGGCCCGAGCGCCCGGTGCAGCGCATCGTGCGCTACCTGCGCCGCCGGTGAGCGGGGCCTGGCGGGAACATGGACCGGGCCACCGGGAGCGGGGCCAGGGGCTGAACGGAGAGCCGGGGAGCGGGGCCAGGGGCTGAACGGAGAGCCGGGGAGCGGGGCGGCCCGGGAGTGATCGGGGGGACTGGGAGTGATCGGGGGATTGGGAGCAGGGGCGCCCGGGAGTGATCGGGGCACTGGGAGCGGGGGCGCCCGGGAGTGATCGGGGGACCGGGAGCCGTGGGGCCCGGGAGTGATCGGGGGACCGGGAGCGATGGGGCCAAGGCGCCGGGCCCGGCCGCTCTGAGCCCGCCGTCCGTGCCCCAGCCCCGCGTCGCTGGTGGTGGCGGATTTCGGCTGCGGGGACTGCACGCTGGCCGCCAGCGTCAAGAACCAGGTGCACTGCTTCGACCTGGTGCCGCTGAGCCCGCGGGTCACCGTCTGTGACATGGCCAAGGTACGGGGCAGCCCCGGGGCAGGCGGGACCGTGACCCCGAGGGTCCCGTGCGGGGCGGGGAAAGCACGGGTGTGTCTGCTCGAAAGCTGGGTCTGTGCCTGGGGCACGGCTGAATCCACGAGCCTGGGCAGTCCGGGGCGTGTCCCTGCCCCATCAACATCGCCATCCTCCTCCTCCTGCTCCCGGGGGTGTGCAGAGCGGCTTCCAGGCCAAGTCATCCTCCTCCTCCTCCTCCGGGGCTGTCCCGGGGTGGGCAGGTGCCACTGGCGGCTGAGGCGGTGGACGTGGCCGTGTTCTGCCTGGCGCTGATGGGCACCAACCTGCAGGAGATCCTGGGAGAGGCCAACCGTGTGCTCAAGCTCGGGTAGGCAGAGCTCCTGAGGCGGTGGGGGATTGGGGCAGGGCTGCTGAGCAGCGTCCTGGGGGTGCCTGGGCACCCTGCTCAGAGCTCAAGTGACCGCAGGGGGACCCTGCTGGTGGCCGAGGTGGCCAGCCGCTTCGAGGACATCCGTGCCTTCCTGAGGGCCATGACGCAGCTGGGCTTCAAGACCGTCTCCAAGGTGTGTGCTGGGCACTGGGAGCACCAGGAACCAGGGAGCCCAGGGAGGGGGGGCCCAGCCTGGTGTGGAGCAGACCTGGGGTTGGTGAAAGCAGATGGAAGTAGAAGGGATTGGTGCATGGGGGACTGCAGATGGGAGAACGGGGGGATGCGTACCCACAGGGGTGGAGTCCTGGGGGAACGTTTGGAGGTTCTGGGGACCATGGGGGCACGCTGTGGCAGTTGGGGATGCAGGTTGGGAGGGGTGCTAGGGCTGGAGAGGGGATGAGGGGGGCCTGGAGCGCACTGGGATTGCAGTGCAGGGCCTGGAGGAATTGTGGTGTGGGGTTGGTGATGGGTGTGTTGGGCATTTAGAGGAGTGTGCTGGGGGCAGGGGTACTGAGGCCGCACAAGGGCTTTGGAGCCAGGGTCTGGGCACAGTGGGGCTCTGGAAGGAGGCAGGGGGGACCCGGGATTCTCTGAGGCGGCATTGAGTGGTGCTGGAGGGGCTGGGGGTTCCGGGGCTATGGTGATGATGAGGGCTCCGGGCTGCCGGTAACAGAGCCGGGTGTCCCCGCCCCCCCCAGGACCTCTCCAGCTCCTATTTCTACGTGTTAGAGTTCACCAAGACGGGCCCGGCCCGGCCCGGCCCCGCTCCCGGGCTGCGCCTGCGGCCGTGTCTGTACAAGCGCCGGTGACCGGAGCGCCGGCAGGGGGCGGGGTCGCGCGGGGCGGGGCGGGGCCTCGCCGGGATGGGGCGGGGCCGCAGCGTCTGGCTCCGCCCCTCGCGCGCAATCACCAATAAAGCCGCTGCTTCCTCACAGCTATGCATGCGCGTGTGGGGGGCGGGGCCGCGCCTGCGCGGTGCGGTCGGGCCTGCGCGGCGGCAGCGCCCGGGACCGGTACCGGGATGTCGGGGCCGGGCCCCGCCGGGGCCAAGCTCGACATCAACCGCGCCGGCGTGGCCGAGCTGGAGGGTGCCCTCAGCGGCATCGGCCGCCGCCGTGCCCGCGGTATCGTCCGCAAGAGAGAGGTGCGGGGGGGAGCGGCGGGGACGGCACCCCGCGCTGAGCGAGCCGGGCCGGGACGCCGAGGCGGGGGTGGCCGTAGCGGTGTCGGTCCCGGGGCGGGGGCCGCGGGGCGAGTGCGGGGGCGACAGCGCTGTTTTCATGCTGGTAGCCGGGGCAGGTGGGGGGCCGGGGTTCCCGAGTCCCGCCCCGAGCCCGCGGGGCCGGGCGAGCGCAGCCGCCCCCGGTGCTGCCGGATCCCGGCAGCGCCCCGAGCCGAGCGGGCAACCGGGGGAACGGGACGGCCCCGCGCCCCCACGTCTTTCGAGCGCCTGCGGCGAGCGGTGCCCCGGCCGGGGGCAGAGGGAGCGGCCCCGCGGGCCCAGCCCGGCGGGCGCGGCAGTGGCGGGGCAGCCGTGCCCTGGTGTCACAGGGATGGGCAGCGCCGCGGCCGGGCGAGGCAGGGCTGGGAGCCTTGGCATGTCTGGGGCTCTAAGAGGAGGTGGAGGGGCGGATGTCCAAGTGCTGTGGACACGTACGCTCGGGAACACCGGGAGGCGGGAGGGCACAAACCGGCGATACAACGGGAGGGTGGTCTGGAGCAGGGCCTGTCCCGGGCGGTGCTGTTCCTGCAGCCCTTTGTGGGGAGCAGCAGCAGCACCGTCAGACGAGCCCTGCCGGGTCAGAAGGGCCAGTCGGGCCCTTCCCGGGCTGTGCTCGTTGTCTGTCGAGCCCTGCCCCAGGACAGCCCGGTCCGCCGGGTTCCTCCCCTGGCGGGCGCGCCGGGAGCCATGAAGGGTGACGGAGGCAGCTGATCCCAGGTCGGGGCCGGGCAGTGCCCGGGTCCCGCGGGACCCTGCGTGCCTCGTGTGTGTGCATCTTCACGTGTCCCGCTGTTCCCCTGCCCTGGAGCTGCAGCCTCGCTCCCCATCCTGCTCATCTGGGGCCACAGCGCTCCTGCCCCAGCTGGCAGCTTTGGGCTGCTGCCCCCCTTCCACAGCGCTGTGACCCTTCCCTGCGGGGCCGCTGGGGCAGGGGGCTCTGGGAGCAGGAGGGATTCTGTTCTGGGCAGGGCTGACTTCCCTCCGCGCAGGAGCTGAAGGGCTTCACTTGCCTGGATGACCTGCTGCACGTCAAGGGCATTACCACACGCATCCTGGAGCTCAACAGCCAGCGCATGACGTGCCGGCGCTGCCCCGGCCCCGAGGGGCTCCCACGGGCCAGCCCCGCTCCCCTGGGGGACAGCGAGGACCGCAGGGCACCTGCGGCACAGGTGGGTGCAGAAGGGTTCCTGCTGCCAGGGGCAAGGACGAGGGAGGAGGTCTGGCTCTGGGGGGGCTCAGGGGAAGAAGCTTATGGCAAGCACCGGAACTGCACTAGAGGATTGTGGAGGAGCTCGTGGTTGTGGTTGCCCTGCAGCCCCCACAGTGCTGTTGGGTGGAGCCCCTGTGCTGCAGGGCCGTGGTTCTCACTGGCAGCCATCCAGCAGCACTCGCAGCCCCTGCCCCACTCCTGGTCTCCAGCAGGAGACTGGCGGTCTCTCCAAGGCTGGTGCAGAGTCAGCCCTGCTCCCTGCCTTTTCCCTGCTCAGGTGGTGGCTGAAGAGGAGGAAGAGGAGGAGGAGGAGGAGGCACCCGGGCCCTGGGAGCTGGAGCGCCCCTGGAAGGGTACCCCCAGGTCCGGAGCAGACCCTGATGGTTCTGGGGGGCAGGGACCACAGGAGCCCCCCCAGTCCACTAGAGGAGGAGGAGGAAGAAGAGGAGGAGGAGGAGGAAGGGAGCTGCTGCAGCGAGGAAGGGGAAGACAGCAGCAACATCTACCTGTACTACACGCTGGGAGAGCGCTGGATCGACTACCTGCAGCGCACTGGGGACGGGGGGCTGCTGCGGCACCTGCGCCCCAAGGTGCCGGGGGCTGGGGCTCCGTGGGGCCTGGCTGCTGGGGCTGGGGAGAGAGATGCTGCCCCGGTCCCCTGTGCAGACCCCTGCCCTGTGTGGGGGTCCTTGGTCGTAGGGTGGGGGAAGGAGGTGCTGCCCCGGTCCCCAGCCCCGGCTGGCCCTGGTGCAGCCCCCGTGCCCTGTGTGGGGATCCTTTGTTGCTGTAGGGACCCTGAAGGGAGAAAGCAGGAGCAGGTGGGAGTCTGCCCCATAGCTCTGGGCAGGGGGCCTGCAGGGGTTGGTTCTGGTGGGTGGCCTGTAGGAGTCCACAAGGATCTGCTGTGGGCAGGGGGCCTGCAGGGGCCTGCCTGGGTTTCTCCAGCCCCTCCAACCTGCTGTGTCCCACAGATGAAGCGGAAGTCAGAGAATGGGCCGGATGGCCGGGCCTTGTCCCCTGGGAAGAAGCTGTGCAAGGGCTCTGACTATGGCAGGTGAGGGGTAGGGGGGCTCTGAGTGCAGCTGGTGAAGGGGGTTCTGTGTGCTGGGGCAGCACATGGCTCCTGCTGCCCTCCCCAGGAGGATGGTGGAGCCACTTGGGTTGAGCAGGGGTTGGCCCAGGGAGATCCAGTCCTGACCATTTGCCTGTCTGCTGAGCAGGCTGGGCTGCTTGGGGTCAGCAGGGTGGGAGCAAGGAGAAGGGGTCAGTGGGGTAGAGCTCCCACTGGCAGGAGCCAGTTCCAAGAGCCTCTGGAGCACCGTGGCCCAGAGCAGTGCTGGCATGTGCCACCTGTGCCCTGACCTCACCTGTGCGTGGTGTTTCTCCCAGGACACTGGGTCCCTGTACACCCAGCCCCACGACCACCTTTGGGGACCTGCGCAATGCCAAGGTGGGGCAGGCCCGGCGCCGGCACATCCCCCCGGTTGCCCCCCCACCTGAGCTACAGGACTGGCTCCGCACCTTCCAGGTATGGCTCGCCTGGTGGCTCCAGCAGCCTGGGTGTGATGGGAGGGAGCCGACCCTGAGGGATCCCCACTAAGGGCAGGGGTTGGGCCCACAGTGGATTTTGGGTGGTTTTGTTTGTGTGAGGAAACATAGAGGAGGTTTCAGCCCTGGCCAGGCGTGGTGTCACCTGTCACACAGCACCTGTGACCCACCAAACTCCCAGCTGCCTCAGGCTCCTGGCCTGGGACAAGAGGCCTGGCTGCCAGGGCTGTGGCTGGGCTAGCTGGAGACACAGAGCTGGGGTCACTGGGGGTCTCCCTGCAGCGCTGGAGCGGCCCTGAGAAGCTGCTGGCCCTGGATGAGCTCATTGACCGCTGCGAGCCGGCGCAGATCAAGTACATGATGCAGGTCATCGAGCCCCAGTTCCAGCGGGACTTCATCTCCCTGCTGCCCAAGGAGGTGAGTGAAGCTTGGGGACCAGGGCCTAGCCTGGCCTGAGCCCCCTGGTGACCCCTCTGTGACCTTTATCCCCCGCAGCTGGCCCTGTACGTCCTGTCTTTCCTGGAGCCACGGGACCTGCTCCGTGCCGCCCAGACTTGCCGCTACTGGAGGGTGCTGGCCGAGGACAATCTGCTCTGGAGGGAGAAGTGCCGTGAGGAAGGTGAGGGGCCTCCCGGCTGGGGGCCACCCCTGCCTCGAGCCAGGTGGGGCAGCGCCGTGTTGTCCCCTGCAGGGATCGAGGAGCCCCTACACCTGCGGAAGCGGCGCCTGCTCAGCCCCGGGTTCATGTACAGCCCCTGGAAATTCGCCTTCCTGCGCCAGCACCGCATCGACATGAACTGGCGCAGTGGGGAGCTGCGGCCCCCCAAGGTGGGTCTGGGTGTCCCTGGGGACAGCTCTGGGGAGCTATGCCCCCCCCAAGGTGAGCCTGGGAGTGCCCCTGCCAGGGGCAGACCCTGGAGAGCTGAGGGGCTGGTGGGGGTCCCTTCTGGCGACAGAGCCCAGGTCACTGATATGGGGAAGCTGGTACAGGATTTGCCATGGGGATCAGATCAAGCTTGCTCAGAGCAGTGAGGGTAGCAGAAATGAGGTCTCCTGGGCCTGGAGAAAGGGGTCCCTTCCTTTGCCCCTCTCCAAGGCCCCATGCAGGGCTGCAGCCAGCCCCAGCACCCAGAGAAGGTGCAGAGTCATGGGGCTCAACTGTGTTCTGTGCAGGGTCCCAGAACCCTGGTGATCTCTCCCTGGGGTCCCTCCTGCCCCTGGGCAGAGTCCCCACCACCCCTTCTCTTGCTGCTGGGTTCCTGAGCCCCCCACTCCCTGTTCTCCTGTAACCCCTGCCTCTGAGCAGCTGCCAGACACAGCACACACCCCAGCTCTGCTGCCCTGCAGAAGCACCAGGGGCTGCAGGTGATTTGGAGACCTGTCTGCCTTTCCTCCCTGCAGCTCCTGCTGCCTTCCCACTGCTCACTGTGTTGGGGGGTCCTGCTGGCTGGGGGGGCCACACTGCCCCCCACACACTCCTGTACTCCCACAGGTACTGAAGGGCCACGATGACCATGTGATCACCTGCCTGCAGTTCTGTGGGAATCGCATAGTAAGCGGCTCTGATGACAACACGCTCAAAGTGTGGTCAGCTGTCACAGGGGAGGTGAGCGTCACTGTCACCAGGGAAGGGAGTGTGGCATTGTCACAATGCCACAGGGGTTTGGGCAGGGACCATCTCCCTGTGCTGGGCACAAGTGGGGTTACACCCTGGCTCCTGGGGTCAGTTTGGGCCCTTTATGACAAGGACATGGAGTTGTGCTGCTCCTCTGTGCTGTTTCAGGGGCAGGGAGGTGTGAGAGGCTCACCTGTCCCTCGTGTCCTGTTCCCCACAGTGTGTGCAGACGCTGGTGGGCCACACTGGGGGGGTTTGGTCCTCCCAGATGAGGGACAGCATTGTCATCAGTGGCTCCACGGACCGCACGCTGAAGGTGTGGAACGCGGACAGTGGCGAGTGCGTGCACACCCTGTATGGGCACACCTCCACCGTGCGCTGCATGCACCTGCACGGCAACAGGTACAGCAGGGGCTGCGTGCTGGGCCAGGGGGGACAGCCACGGCGCTGGGGCTGCTCCGCCCAGCCTGCCCTGGCAGCTGGGCCCCAGGTGTCCCCTCCCCTGCAGGGTGGTGAGCGGCTCCCGCGATGCCACGCTGCGCCTCTGGGACATCGAGACGGGGCAGTGCCTGCACGTGCTGATGGGCCACGTGGCGGCCGTGCGCTGCGTCCAGTACGACGGCAACAAGGTGGTCAGCGGTGCCTACGACTACACGGTCAAGGTGTGGGACCCCGAGAGCGAGAGCTGCACCCACACACTGCAGGGGCACACCAACCGTGTCTACTCGCTGCAGGTACAGCCCAGTGTGCATCCCCTCCTGCTGCTTCCCTCCTCCAGCTCCCCTGCCCTCCCTGCTCCCTCAGGTACAACCTCGCAGGTACAACCTGCCCTCCCTGCTCCCTCAGGTACAACCTCGCAGGTACAACCTGCCCTGCTCCCCCAGGTACATCCCTCAGGTACAACCTCGCAGGTACAACCTGCCCTCCTGCTCCCAGGTACATCCCTCAGGTACAACCTGCCCTGCCCTCCCTGCTCCCTCAGGTACAACCTCGCAGGTACAACCTGCCCTCTGCAGGTACCTCGCAGGTACTACCTGCCCTCCCTGCTCCCTCAGGTACAACCTCGCAGGTACAACCTGCCCTCCCTGCTCCCCCAGGTACATCCCTCAGGTACAACCTCGCAGGTACAACCTGCCCTCCCTGCTCCCCCAGGTACATCCCTCAGGTACAACCTCGCAGGTACAACCTGCCCTCCCTGCTCCCCCAGGTACATCCCTCAGGTACAACCTCGCAGGTACAACCTGCCTCTCTGCTCCCCCAGGTACATCCCTCAGGTACAACCTCGCAGGTACTACCTGCCCTCCCTGCTCCCCCAGGTACATCCCTCAGGTACAACCTGCCCTCCCTGCTCCCTCACGTACATCCCTGCAGGTACAACCTGCCCTCCCTGCTCCCTTAGGTACAACCTCGCAGGTACAACCTGCCCTCCCTGCTCCCTCAGGTACATCCCTGCAGGTACAACCTGCCCTCCCTGCTCCCTCAGGTACAACCTCACAGGTACAACCTGCCTTCCTGCTGGCTTGCCCTATCGCTCCCCTGCCTTCCAGTCATGGGCACAAGCTGTACCAGAGGTCCCACATGTGCTGTAGGGACCTGTAGGCTGTACCTGTGTCATGCAAGGCCCTTTAAGCTTTGCAGGGCCATGTGTGCCCTGAAGAGGATGTATCTGCCCTGCAAGGACACATGGGCCATCTTTGTGTCCTTGGGGACAGTCTCTGCCCCCTGACCCCACTTCCTACACACACATGCTGTGGAGACAAGCACTCCTCCATGCCCCTTCCCTGGAGCGTTTCTACAGTCCCAAAAGCCAAGAGGTGTGTGAGCCTGTCTCATCTGCAGAACTGGGCTCTTTGGTGGTGCTGCTGGAACTGGGGGTGCTGTATCCCAGACCAGGGGAGCCAGAGCTGTGGGCTGCATCCAAACCAGGGACACTCCTGTCCTCAGTACTGAGCTGGACCCCTCTCTCTGTGGCAGTTTGATGGGACACATATCGTGAGCGGGTCCCTGGACACATCAATCCGCGTGTGGGATGTGGAGAGTGGGAACTGCCTGCACACACTCATGGGGCACCAGTCCCTCACCAGCGGGATGGAGCTGCGCGACAACATCCTCGTGTCTGGCAACGCCGACTCCACCGTCAAGATCTGGGACATCAAGACGGGGCAGTGCCTGCAGACACTGCAGGGTGAGAGGGGATTGCTCACCCTCGGGGGGCAGCGGGGCTGGGAAGGGGCAGCTCTCTCCCGTGGGGCTGGGCTGGCTGTAAGCTGCCAGCTGTGTCTGGGTACAGTGCTGCGTGTCCCTGAGGAGCCAGGGCTTGGTGGCTCCAATGTGCCGTGTCACACAGCAGCGGCTGTGACGCTCACAGCTGCCTCCCCCTAGGTCCCAGCAAGCACCAGAGTGCCGTCACCTGCCTGCAGTTCAGCTCCAAGTTCGTGGTGACCAGCTCGGATGACGGCACGGTGAAGCTGTGGGACCTGAAGACGGGGGAGTTTGTGCGGAACCTGGTGGCGCTGGAGAGCGGCGGCTCCGGGGGCGTGGTGTGGCGCATCCGCGCCTCCAACACCAAGCTGGTGTGTGCCGTGGGCAGCCGCAACGGCACCGAGGAGACCAAGCTGCTGGTGCTGGACTTTGACGTGGATCTGAAGTGACCCCGGCCAGCCCGGGGGTCCCGCGGGAGGGGTGGCCCCGGCGCAGGCGCTGGCCCCCGCGGGCAGGACAGAGGGGAGCCCGGCCGGGCCTTATTTATATGCGCGGGAGTGCCCGGCCGGGCTGCAGGAGCATGTTTTGTACACGGAATATATCACTTTATTTCTGTACTGGGCCTGGTGCTTACCTGCCCTAAGCCCTGTCCTGGGCCCGCAGCTGACACCCTCTGCCCAGGGCTGCAGCTGGGAGAGAAGAGGCGAGGCTGTCCCAGGGACCATGCACACACGTGCCCTTAGCTGGTGGGCACAGGTCTGGCAGCACCTGACATCTACCCCCCCGTGCCCCCTCACACTGCCCTGAGCGCCCGCTCTGCAGCAGCCAGGTGTAGGGAGAATGTTCAGGGCCCCACAGTGTCCCGGTGAGCACGGGGCTCCTGCAGGGAGACGTTTGTCTCACATTTAGGTGCAGTGCCCTGCATTCCCAGTTGTGCCATGGGCTCCCCTCAACAGAGAACAGGGGCCAGGTCCTGGTGCCCTCCCCACGTGTCACACTAAGCCATTACTGTGAAGATGCTTTATTGGTACTCACAGTCCACTGCCCAGAAATCCACAACCGGGAGGGCTAGGGGGGCCTTCCCCCTGTTCCTGTGCCCCCCATCCCTGGTGCCCGGCACAGCCCAGCCGCTGCTCGGTGCTCCCCGGGCCCAGCGCAGGTGCTGCTCCAGCCCGGGGCTCCGTGCAGCAGGGATGCGGCCGCTCCGGCCGCTGCGGGGCCGGGCTGCCGCCAGTGGCGTCCGACGGCCGCGGGGAGCTGCGGCCAGCTGCTGCTACGTGCCGGCAGCGGGAGCGCCTTCCGAGGGCTCCGCGGGGCCCGGCGCCGGCTCAGGGGAGGCCGGCGGTCCGGACGGCCCCGCGGCAGCCCCGTGCTCGGCGGCGCGGCGCTGCAGCAGCGCGGGCACCAGCCCCACGTAGGCGCCCATCAGGCGGTGGTTGGCGCGGACCAGCCTGGCGGCGCAGCTGTCAAGGCACGACTCCTGCGGGGGACAGGGCGTCAGGGGCGGCGGACACCCGGCCTGCGGGCCCCGGGCGCCGTGCCCCGCTCACCTCGCGGCCCGTGAGCAGCCGGTAGTTGAGGTTGCAGACGCAGTGGCGGAAGCAGAGCTCGGTCATGCGGTTGTAGACCAGCAGGAAGTCCCGCAGCTGGGGAACAGGGGCGGGTCACACCGGGCGGACCGGACCGGGACCCCCGACACCCGCCGCGAGTCCCGCAGTGCCCCCCGCTCCCTTCCAGGACCCCGCCAGTTCTCCGGCGCACCCGGCGCCTCGAGATCCCACAGCCGGAGACGCCGGAGCACGCCGGGACACACCACCACACCCGGGACCTCCCACGAAGGCCTGGCGGGACACGCCGCCCCCCACCCCCGGCCCGAGGCTCACGCTGCGGAGCTGCTGCCGGTGCTCGGCCGCCGGGTCCATCCCGGGCCCGGCCGGGCCCGGTCCCTCCGCGCCCGCGGGACCACCCGCCGAACTCCCAGCACGCCACTTCCGCGCGGCTCAGCGATGACGCCACTTCCGGGCCCTTGACGCCACTTTCGGCGCGTCCGGGCCGAGGCGGAGCGGGAGCGGCGCGGGGGGGCCCGGCGGGCCCGGGGCGCAGGTGGGGCCGGGCAAGGACCGGGCGCGGTGAGCGGCCGCGGGGCCGGTGCAGCCGGGCCGGGAGAGCCCCGGGAGCGAGGCCGGGGCCGCCGCCGCCCGCTCGGGCCGGTTCCGGCAGGAGCGGCCCCCGGGGGTTCTCTCGGAGGTCGGTCCCGTCCCGGGGCCTTGCCGTGCGTGGCTGCGGACGGCTCCGTTCCGACGCTGCCCCCGCCAGCCCCGGAGGCTGTGGAACTGCGGGGCCGTTCTCCCGCGAGAATGGCCCTGGGCGGTGACGGCCTCTGCCCGCGGGGTTGGACCCTAGAGCCGGGCCGGGCGCTGTGCCCGCCGGGGAGGGGACAGGTCACGGGTAACGGGCTCTCGGGAGCCCGCCCCGGGCCCCGCCTGCTCTGGAATGTGCCCGGACCGGTCCGGGCGCAGCGGGCCCCCCCGCGCTCCTGCGGACGTGGCTCCGGGCGCCCTCCTGGCCGGGGCCGTGCTGGGCAGGCTCTGCGGGGATCCCCGGCGGGGTTTGTGAGCGGGAGCACGGCGTGCGGCCCGAGGGGCGGGGGAGCCGGGCAGTCCTGGGCGCGATGGAGTGGGAGCCACGGTGGGGTCGGTGCCTGTGGGATGTGCCGCCCTGCGGGTCCGTGCGGGGAGCAGGGGAGTCCCGAGGGGCGGCCGGCCGGGCTGGGCAGCGGCTGCAGGAGGCCCTGCGCAGGAGGCAGAGGCCGCTCAGCTGCTGATGCGGGCCCCTCCCTGCGCTGTAGCCTCCTGCTGTCCCAGCACGGCCCCGCGAGTGCTGCCGGTGCCCCGGCCGGGCGAGAGTCCTGGCCCCAGCACCACTGTCTGTGTCCCTGCAGGCCCTGAGGATGTCGGACGGGATCCTGAGCAAGGCAGCCACCATGGAGATCCCCATCAGCAGCAACGGGGACACCAGCAGCCTGCCCGAGGACGATGGCCTGGAGCAGGTCCGGGGCTCGGGAAGCCCGGGGGCGTTTGGGGCTGTACCAGGGCTGTGCTGTCTCTGCGTCTCAGCCCCTGTGTCCTGTGCCCCCCAGGACCTGCAGCAGGTGATGGTGTCGGGACCCAACCTGAACGAGACCAGCATCGTGTCAGGCGGCTACGGGGGCACAGCCGAGGGCATCATCCCCACGGGCACCATCAAAGGTACTGGGGCTGCCCTGGGAGCTACTGGGGCCGTCCTGGGACAGAGGGGCTCAGCTCCCCTTAGTGCCCCTGACTCATGGCACAGGGCTGTGCCAGGCTGTCTCCTGGGGGGCTCGGGTTCTGTGCAGGGGCAGCGTGTGGGGCTGTGTACTGAGGCAGAGCAGGGGCTGCTGCCCCAGCTCCGCGCTCCCTGGGCTGGGTTGCTCCCCTGTCACAGGGTGGGGTCTCTGATGGGAATTTCCATCCCCTTGGTCAGGACATCCCTGTGGGATTCTGAGTCCCTGCTGTGCTGGAGGATCCCAGGTCTGTCCTGGTCCCTGTGCAGCTGGAGCTCTGGAGTGTGCTGGGGATGAGGGGGCAGGCAGGGGGCCCCGAGCCCACACCCCACTGACTCCTTCTTGCTGTCCCAGCGGGGCCAGCTGGGCTCTGCACCCTGGAAAATGTGGCACCACTGTCCTTGTTCTATGCAGACTTCTCCCTGAGGGTCCCCCCAGGGCTTGCGGAAGGTCCGTGTGGGCAGAGGGGGCGAGTGCAGGTGTGTGTGCTTCCCTGGAGCACTGCCGCTGCTGGCCCGGTGTCCCTCTGTCTCTGTGTCCCGGTGACACCAGGCCTACCCAGCCCTTGGGGTCAGGGATTCCTGCCCAGGGCCAGAGAGGGGTTCCTGGGCTGGGGGTCCATCTGTGTGGCTGTAGCCATGTCTCTGGGTTCCAAGGCTCACGTACTGCCGTCGCTCTCCCGCTGCCGCCCGCCCGTGCACTCGTCCCTGTCCCCTGCCCCCCTCTGCCCTGGCTACCCCCCTGTCCCGTGCCCTGTGCACCCCCTGCTCGGCCCCGCAGCCCCCCCGTTTCCAGGCTCTCTTGTCCACCCTCACCCCCCCCGAGGAGCGTCGGTGCCCCCCAGCGCGCCCGCTGCCCGCAGGATGGCCCGCCCGGCCGCGGCTCCCGCAGGTATGGTGCCCCCGGCCCCGCCCCGGGCCTCCCGAGGGAACTGGTGAGAGCCCCCGTGGTGGCTGTGTCGTGGCCAGAGCCTGCTGCTGGTCCTTGTGCTGGGACAGTGCTGAGAACGGCGCTGATGGGCCCAGGGCTCAGAGGTGCTCCTGGCCAGGGGGGCTCACTCTGCCCCTGAGCTCATCTGAGGCACTCCCACTGCTGCTGGGCAGTGTTCCCCCTGTGTCCAGCCTGGTGAGGATGGGGCAGGGCCTGGTGCAAGCAGAATGGCTGGGCTGGGCTCTGTGCCCCCTGTGTGGGACCCTCAGGGGGGCTGGCAGGAGCAGGGTCCTCACCACGATGCCTGTGAGCCAGTGCTGGGCATGTGCCCAGAGCTGGGCATGCTGCTGTGGAAACAGCAGCTCCATGATAAGGGCTCTGGAGGCTGGGGCTGCCCGGTGCCCATGGCTGCTGCCCTCCTGGAGCTGGTGCCAGATTCCTATCCCTGTCCCTGTGCCAGGCGCTGGGCTGCACCCACCACCCCCCGGGCCCCCAGCTGGTGGAGAGGAGGTCGTGCGTGGCATTGCCGTTGAGAAGTTTGACATTGTCAAGAAGTGGGGGATCAACACCTACAAGGTGAGGGGTGAGGGGACACCGGCGGGCCTTCCTGCCCCATCCCACAAGCAGCTGCTCTCAGAGGGGTTGGGGGACTCACACCTGCCTTGGGCCCTGTGTCCCCCTGCTGCAATGCACCAAGCAGCTGCTCTCGGAGGGGTTTGGGGGTCTCACACATGCCTTGGGGGTCTCACACGTGCCTTGGGTCCCCGTGTCCCCCTGCTGCAGTGCACCAAGCAGCTGCTGTCGGAGCGCTTCGGCCGGGGGTCCCGCACGGTGGACCTGGAGCTGGAGACCCAGATCGAGCTGCTGCGGGAGACCAAGCGCAAGTACGAGAGCGTCCTGCACCTGGCACGGGCACTCACGGCCCACCTCTACAGCCTCGTGCAGACCCAGCACGCCCTGGGCGACGCCTTTGCCGACCTCAGCCAGAAATCCCCCGAGCTCCAGGTGTGCCAGGGCTGGGGGGACACTGCAGTGAGGACAGGGACAGCAGGGCTGGGGGGGTCAGGGGTAGCTGGGGCTTGACCCTGGGGTTGTGGGGGTCAGGACCTGCGGACTCACACTTGGACACCGGGGCAGGAACGCAACCTGCACAAAGGTGGACGTTGTGCTGGTGCTGGGCTCGGTGGTGCTGTGTCATGGCTGGCTCAGTGGTCTCAGGGGGCTTTTCCCCCAGCACCCTTGATGGAGGGGAGTAGGGATGCGATCCATGGCCCCTCATCATGCCCCCATCCCCATGTCCCCAGGAGGAGTTTGGGTACAACGCAGAGACACAGAAGCTGCTGTGCAAGAACGGGGAGACGCTGCTGGGCGCCGTCAACTTCTTTGTGTCCAGCATCAACACGCTGGTCAACAAGACCATGGAGGACACGCTCATGACAGTCAAGCAGTACGAGACGGCCAGGTGGGGCAGGGGGCTCGGGGGGCTCGGGGCTCCTGGGCAGGCCTGGGGGCAGGTCAGTGACACTGGGGATGCTGTGCAGGCTGGAGTATGACGCGTATCGCACGGACCTGGAGGAGCTGAGCATGGGCCCGCGCGACGCCGGCGCCGTCAGCCGCCTGGACGCTGCCCAGAGCCAGTTCCAGAGCCACAAGGACAAGTACGAGAAGCTGCGGGCGGACGTGGCCATCAAGCTCAAATTCTTGGAGGAGAACAAGGTGGGTGCAGGGATGGGAGGTGCGGGAATGGGAGATGTAAGACAGAGGTGGGGCATGCAGGGATGGGGCACATGAGGAGGGGGGGTTCGGGGCAGGGATGAGGGGGAAGTGCAGGGATAGGAGGCGCAGGGATGGGGTCCCTGCAGGGATTTGATAGCCGCACTGGATTTGTCGCTCAAGGACACGAATTGGGTGGAACGGGCAGTGCAGAGGGGGAGTGGTGGCACTTGGGGGGGTCTCAGAGGGCTTTCCAACCCCTTTTCTGTGCTGCTGGGGTGGGCTCAGGCTCCCCCCAGTCATGATCCCTCCCCCCCAGATCAAGGTGATGCACAAGCAACTGCTGTTGTTCCACAATGCCATCTCTGCGTACTTTGCTGGGAACCAGCAGCAGCTTGAGCAGACCCTCAAGCAGTTCAACATCAAGCTCAAGACCCCTGGCGCCGAGAAGCCCTCCTGGCTGGAGGAGCAGTGAGCCCCCCGTGCCCCCCTGGATGGAGGAGCACACATGGACCTCAGTTGTGGCCAGGGGCTCGTGGGGGCCACAGCCCAGGCCTGGTTTTGGATGGGGGGGCCCCCAGGTGTGGGGAGTTGCCAGAGGGCTGGGTCCCCCCTCATCCCACAGCCTCTCCTCGGGGCAGGGTGCGGCAGCTCCTCGGCACAGACCCCACACAGCAGACAGCTGGAGCCCCCCCTGCCCCTGACACTCCCAAGGGGGCTGGCTGGGCTGCTGTCCCCAGACGCCCCACTCACCCTGGGGTGAGCCAGGACCTTCCACTGTCCCCCCTCTGCCTCCCGGGGGCAGGATGAGGGTGCACCCCTCCCAGGCCCACTGCCACTTCCCCCCAGGGAGCTCCCTGCCCTGTGGCACAGTGGAGCTGGGTGGGGGCAGCACCGGCACAGCCAGGCCCTCCCTGTGTTGGGGAGGGGCTGTGGGGCTGCTCCTGGCACCCAGGGGGCTCCAGCTCTGCCCGCCAGTGCCAGAGACACCCCAGCCCCCTCCAGGCCATTCACAGGTGTTTCCAGCCTGGCTGCTCGTGCACTCCTGATTCACAGGGGGCTGCACCCCCAAAGACCCCCCTGCTTCCACGACCGGGGCTGTGGCACCCTGGGCTGGGCCGGCGAGTGGTCCCTGTGCCCTGCTGCTCGTGGCAGGGGGGAGTTGCTGGCCAGGCACAGGTCCCCTGGAACCCTGGGAGAGGACAGGGGGCTCCAAGCAGGGACCAAAGGTCAGTGGAGACGCGGGGTGCACGCGTGTCCGTGCGTGTCCGTGTGCGGGCACACGCGTGTCCCGGGACTGGGGTGCCTGTGCTGCACACAGGGGCTGGGGTCCCGCCCAGGGCCCACCCCCACCCCATGAGGGGCCCCCCGCCTACCCCCGCACTTGGGCACTTTCTCCTGAGACAAAACTGTTGGTTTTTCTTGCTCATTAATTTAACTCATAATTTAATGTCGGGATCCGACTTCCCCCTGCCCCGCCCTGGTGACGGTCTGACCCCCCAAGCCCCTGACTTCTGTAAAACCCCAATAAATGGTACAGATCAGTGTGTGCCGAGCCACAGCGGGACAAGAGGGGCTGCACCTGCGGGCTGGGGCTGCCAGGGTGGGTGGGAGATGGGGGCACGAGCCCCACAACGGTGAGGACCCTGATGGAGCCCTAGGGCAAGGGGGACTGGCTGCTACTTGTGGGGCCCCAGGCTGGAAGGGGAATGCGCTGGAGAATGGGAGAGATGGCTCTGGGGGTCAGCAAGGGGCTTGGGGGGACCCTGCTCATTGTGTCTGGCGAGGGGAGCCAGCCCTTGCTCCAGCCCCGTGGCACCAGCATGAGCCAGGACCAGGTGGGTGTCAGTGGGGACAGGATGGGGGACAGCCCAGGGGGAGGCTGGGTGGGATCGGCCTGGGCTTCCTGGCACCATCACCACTGTCCCACTGGTGGCACTGAGAGCTCGGGAGTCCCACAGGATGGACTCCCCTTCCCCAGGCCAGGTACTGGGGCTGGTGCCATCTGGTGCCCTCCTCCATCGCCCTTCAGCCTATTCGTACTCTCAGAATTGGATTTGTCCAATTGCTGCTCCCTGGGGCTCCTGGACACCCCCCAGGACACTCACCGGCCCCTGGGACACCCTTCAGAAGATTCCCGGCCCCGCTGAACCTTCGCCCTGGACACCCTCTCCTCTGCCCCCTGGAACACTGAAACCCTCCCGCGGGGTCCTGCCGCTCCCCAGACATGGATGTGGGCAATCCCTGGCCGTGCTGGGTTCGGGTGGGTGTCTGTCCCCAAGGGATGAGGGCTCTGTGCCCCCCGGCCATCCACTGGGTCCTGTGGGATACTGGGGAAGGAGCGGGGGTCTCTGTGGGGAGCAGGAGCCGCTGGAGGTGAGGGTGGAGGGCCAGAGGAGGTCCTTGGTGGAGGGGAGCCCCCGTGCTGCTCCCGTGCTGCAGGTGTCCCAGCAGCTGGTGCCCCCGTGCTGCAGGTGTCCCAGCAGCTGGTGCCCAGAGTGCTGCAGGTGTCCCAGCAGCTGGTGCCCCCGTGCTGCAGGTGTCCCAGCTGGTGCCCAAGGTGCTGCAGGTGTCCCAGCAGCTGGTGCCCAGGGTGCTGCAGGTGTCCCAGCAGCTGATCCCAAGGGTGCTGCAGGTGTCCCAGCAGCTGGTGCCCCCGTGCTGCAGGTGTCCCAGCAGCTGGTGCCCAAGGTGCTGCAGGTGTCCCAGCAGCTGGTGCCCAAGGTGCTGCAGGTGTCCATGGGACACATGGAGCCTCAGCCCCTCCTGCTGCTTCTGTGGGTGCTGCTGGGAATGGGGGGTCCTGGGGCTGAGTCCTGTGTTCCAGGGCAGGTCACCCCCATCACCCTCATCATCATCATCATCCTCAGTCCTGGGGCACTGTGATGGCTGCACAAGCACGTCTGGCCTGGCTGCGGAACCTTCCAGACGCTGAGGCCAAGGTGGAGGGGCTAGGGCCCATGCTGGGGCCCCCATGTGGATTTGGACAGATTTACTAGGGGGCTGGTTCATGGCAGAGCTCTGGCTCCATCCTGGAGCTGATGGGTCTCCCTGGTGGGTCCCCAAATGTGCTGAGCTGGGTCAGCACCTTCCTGTCCCTGTGGCCATCACACCCCCATGGCCCACTCTGGCAGTGACCTGGCTGGGGATAGGGGCACCTCCTCTGCACCCCTGGAGCTCCAGCTCTGCCAGGATGCCCTGTCCAGGAGGGCCCCACCTGCCTCGCCCAAAGGAGGCAGCCGGGAGCTGCTGGAATTCCCGGGAAGCTGCAGCAGGTGGGCTCGATGCCACGTCCTGAACGGGGTGGGGGGGCACCAGCTGAGGGGGGGATGGTGATGAGGGGGTCCCACGTGGAGGAGGAGCTGTGGCAGCTGGCAGGTGGGAAGAAGTGTGGGCTCCCTACAAACTGAGGGGCTGGGGCGGGCCTACTGGGCTCTGGTTTTACTCCTATCCCCCCTTTTATAAACCCCTTTGTACCCGGCCTGTACCTCCTTTATACCACCCCTCTATAACCCCCATTTTTACCCGTGCATCCCCCTCGCCGCCCTTTATATCCACCTGTTCGCCTTGACCTTCTCTTTATTCCCCTTTAATATTCTTCCTACTTCGCAGTTTATTCCACCCGTCACCGCACGCTCGATAACCCCCCGCCCCGCCATGCCCCCACCCACCAGTGCGTGCCCACATTATTCCCCAGCCCTGCTCCCCCTCCAATTTGGGGTCAGCCCCCCCAGATTCGGGGTCGGGATGTGGTTGCCGTGGCAACAGCCGGGTACCCCTGGATGCGCGGAGCCCCCCCCAGCTGCAGAGCCACAGCCCAGGCGAGACCACTGCCGCTGGAGGGGGGGCCGAGGGGTCACTTTGCACACTTTCCCGCCGCACCGTCCCCACGAGCCCCCCAGCCGGGGGCGGCAGCGCGTCCTGCGGCGGCGCCTCGGCACCGCGAGCGGGGCGTCCTCGGGGGCGAGTTCCGTGGGACGGGGAGGCGGTGGCGCGTTCCGCCTCCCCCTGCGGAGCGCGGTTGGTGCCGCCCGGCCCGGCCGCCTCCCTGTCGCATCCCGGGCCGGGGCCGAGGATGCGCCGTGGGGTCCCGCGGCGCGCGCGGGAGCGAGGAGGGGGCTGCGGGGGGGGTGAGTGCGGGGTGAGCGGGGGCGGCACCGGGACCGGCACCGGGCGGGGCGGGGGGGGCACACCGCGGGGAGGGCTGTGAGGGGCGGGGGGGGCCGGGATGGCCGCGGGCAGCGCCCCCCGGGGCCCCCGGGCCGTGGGACCCCCGGGCCCCGCCGTGCCCCGGTGCCGCGGGGGGGGGCGGTGCCGCACAATGGCGGCCGGGGCGGGGCCGCGGCCTGGAGCGCGGAGCCGCCGCAGCGCCGTGAGCGGGGCCGGGGGTCGGGGGACGCGGGGCGGGGGGACACGGGGCTGCGGGGTCAGTGCGGCACCGGGGACAGGGGGGTGAGGGGTGTCCCACGGGGCCGGGGCTGGGCTCGGTGCCGGCGGCTCAGGAGGAGGCGGCGGCGGTGGGGTGTGCCCCTGGGGCGGGAGGGCGGCTGCTGTGGGTGCCCTGTGGGTGCCCTGTGGCGATTCCTTAGCGTGGATGGTGCCACGGGGCCAAGGAGAGGGGGCTGTCTGTCGGGCTCAGTGCGTTCCGAGGGGCAGGTGGGGCAGGGCAGTGCCGGGGACACGGTGCTGTGTGAGGCTGCGGGGGCCATGGGCACGGTGGGGGCCGGGGGAGTCCCCGTGTGTGCCCCACAAGGTGTCCGTGGGGCCAGGGACTGTGGGGTGCCTTGGGCTGGGGGCTGTGGGTGCCCCGGGCAGCTGAGCCCTCATGCCACAGGGTGAGTGTTCATTACGGCCCTCTGTGGGGTGGGCCGGGGGCCGTGGGGCGCTGTGGCTCAGTGGTGGGCTGCAGGGTGCCATGCAGCGCCTCCCCAGCATTTAAATTCCCCCATTCTCGGGCTGAGGGTCTGCCACCCCGAGCCTGTGGGGCGGGTGGGGGCTGTGTGGCGCCGTGGTCGGGGCTGGCAGCGGCCGTGGGGTGCCGGCAGCCCCGTGGGGTGCTGCAGGGTGCGTGCCCCTCACTGTGGTGTGCCTGCCAGGCTGAGGAGCCACCATGGCCCGCCATGAGCCCGCCAGCCCGGTGGTGCGGCAGATTGACCAGCAGTTCCTGATCTGCAGCATCTGCCTTGACCGCTACTGCAACCCCAAGGTGCTGCCCTGCCTGCACACCTTCTGTGAGAGGTGCGACCTCCCCCTCTGCCCCCTGTGCCTCCCCCCGAGCCCACCTGAGCCCCCTGCATCCTCCCAAACCCCATCCCTGCCTGCACACTTTCTGTGAGAGATGGGACCCCCTGCACCCCTCCTGAGCCCCATCCTGAACCCCTCCTGAGCCCCCCTCTGCGCCCCCTGAACCCAATCCCTGCCTGCAAACCTCCTGTGAGAGGGGGGACCCCTCATCACACTTCCTCCCTGCACCCTCTGCACCCCCGGTGTACCCTCTGTGCCTGGCACCCGCTCTCCATCCCCACCGTGTCTCTGAGCACCCCTGCGCCCCTCCTGTGCCCTCTGCACCCCGGCAGCATCCATCCCCAGCACATCCCCACCATGCCATGCCCTGGGCTTCCTGCACCCCACTGAGCCCTGACTGCAGCCCAGCCACTGCCACCCTCCAAATGCATCCCCAATGTCCTTACTGCCCCCCTGCACCCCCCAGCTGCTCTGCTCCTCCAGCATCCATCCCTCTGCCCCCCAGTGCGCCCAGCCCCTCTGCCTTGCACCCCCTGTGTCCCTGAGCCTGCACCCCAGCACTACCGGCTGCACCCCTGTGTGCCCCACTGCACCCCCTAAACCCTCAATGTGAGCAGAGCCCCCCTCAGCCCCACTGGGGCTGAGCCAGGCCCCCCTGCGCTCCCTGCCCTCCCAATGGGAGATGGGGTCAGGCCTCCTGTGCCCCCCAGAGGTGGGGCTGGGACCCCCCTGCATCCCATGGCCCATGGTGGGGCTGGGACCCCCCTGCCCTCCACACCCCTCTTGTCTGGGAGGGCTGCAGAGCCCCTGAGCCCCCCGAGTGTGGGTGCTGGGGCCACCATGGCTGGGTCCCCGAGTGGGGGGTCTTGTTGCTGATGGCCCCCTCTCTCTGTGCTCCCAGAGCCCTCTGGTCCTGCTCCATCCATGCATCCATCCATGCATCCATCCATGCATCCATCCATATCCATCCATCCATGCATCCATCCATCCATCATCATCCTCCATCCATCCCTCCCTCCATCCATCCATCCCTCCATCCATCCATCCATCCATCCACCATCCATCCATCCATCCATCCATCCATCCATCCATCCATCCATCCATCCATCCATCATCCATCCATCCATCCATCATCCATCCATCATCCATCCATCCATCCATCCATCATCATCCATCCATCCATCCATCCATCCATCCATCCATCCATCATCCATCCATCCATCCATCCATCCATCCATCATCCATCCATCCATCCATCCATCCATCATCCATCCATCCATCCATCCATCCATCCATCCATCCATCCATCTCCCCAGGGGCACTGGCACTGCTATCCCTTGTCCATCCTGTCCATCTGTCTGACTGCCCGCTCCCCTGCCACTCCCCCACCTGGTGTGACACCACACAGCCCTCCTGTCTGTCTGTCCATCTGTGTCTCCCATCCTCATGTGACACTGCGCAGCCCCCCCATGTGACTGTCCGTCTGTCCTCCTCCTGCACCCCAGTGTGACACTGCAGCCCTGCCATCTTGTCCATCTGTCCCCTGGTTTGTCTGTCCCTCCCACCCTGTTCTCACCCCCTGGTGTTCCACCACACAGCCCCCATGTCTGTGTGTCCATCTCTCCCCCTGCTCTCTGCCTGCACCCCAACCCTTCGGTCTGTCTCACTGCCCCCCTCTCCCTTGTTCCTCATTGCCCTGTCTGTCCATCCTGCCGCTCCTGTCCCACTGTCACTGTGTGCAGCCCCCTGTCCATCCATCTGTCCCCAGGCCTATCCTCATGCCCTTGTCCTGCACCCTGACCCTCGTGTTCATCTGTCTGTCCCACTCTGTACCTGCCCCCAACCCTAGGTGGCACGTTCACCTTTCTGTCCCCTCATCAACCTGCCCATCTGTTCCCCTGTCTCCCTGTCCATCCCTCTGTCCCTTCATCCCCCTGTTCTGCCCCTACTGCCATCCCCCATCTTAGTGGGTCCTGTCCCCCCGTCCATCCCATCATCTGTCCCCCTGTTGTCCCTATATCTGGACCCACGTGCCCCCTGTGCCCCCACTCCTGTCCCTGACCCCTTCATGTCCTGGCCCGGTCTGTCCCTGCCATGCCCCGTGTGACCCCTGACCCCTGTGGCCCCCGTGACCCCCTGACCCCTGTGACCCCAGGTGTCTGCAGAACTACATTCCGGCCCAGAGCCTGTCCCTGTCGTGCCCCGTGTGCCGCCAGACCTCCATCCTGCCCGAGCGGGGCGTCCCGGCGCTGCCCAACAACTTCTTCATCACCAACCTGATGGAGGTGCTGCAGCGGGACCCCGACCCCCGCGGGGCCCCCCCTGCGCCCCTGCCCCCCCTGGGCGCCGCCACCGGGCAGCCGCTCTGCTGCCCCAACCACGAGGGAAAGGTGGGGCCAGGGGCTGGGCAGGGGCTGCTCTGGGAGCTCAGGGGGTCTGGGGGGCTGCGAGGGGCTGGGGGGGTTGGGGGGGTCCCAAGAGCTGATGTGACTCAGGGGCACTGGGGACCTGCAGGAGCTGGAAAGGCTTTAGGAGGGCTGGGATCTCGGGAAGGAAGGCTAAGGAGGTCTGTGAGGATGTGGAAGGGCTGTGAGCGTCAAGGGGGTGGGGGGGCTGCAGGCCTTGGAGAAAGGGTCCAGAAAGGGTCTGGGGAGGCTGCAGTGGTCCCGGGAGTCTGGGAGAGGCTGTGTGGGCTCAGGAGGTGATTTGGGGCGGGCTGCAGGCTCCTTGGGCTGAGGTGTGGGGCAGCAGGTGAGCGCAGGTGTGGCAGGTGATGGAGTTCTACTGCGAGCCCTGCGAGACGGCCATGTGCCGGGAGTGCACGGAGGGGGAGCGGCGGGAGCACCGGGACCACCGCACCGTGCCGCTGCGTGACGTGCTGGAGCAGCACAAGGCCGCCCTGCAGCACCAGCTCGACGCTGTGCGGGCCAGGTACGGGGCAGGGCTTGCTGGGGATCCTCTTGGCCCCACTCCCACTGGTATCAGTGCCAGCTTGATGCCACCCACACATGGTACTGAGGGAGGGGTGGCTGAGGGCGTCGTGGGTACTGTGGGGTTTGAGGGTTCAGGGAGTGCCTGTGTCCTCCTGCAGAATACCTCAGCTGGATGAGGGTGCTGTGGGGGTTTCAGGGTTCAGGTGGGGTGGGTGGGGGTTTGAGACTTCAGAGGTTCCCGTGTCTCCCCAGGCTCCCGCAGCTGGCGGCAGCTGTGGGGCTGGTAGCCGAGATCAGCCGGCAGCTGGGGCAGCGCCGGGCTGAGGCCGAGGCGGAGATAGGGAGCAGCTTCGAGGAGCTGGAGGCAGCGCTGAGGCAGCGGCGGGAGGTGCTGCTGCGTGACCTGGAGGCCACCTGTGCTGCCAAGCAGCAGGTAACACCTGGGGCTCTGTGCCCTTCACCAGCCCTTCCTGGGAGGGTGTGTGGGTACCCCAGCCATGCCCCAGTGCCAGTGGCCCAGCTGGTGCAACACTTGGGGTCCCGGTGCAGCACCAGCCTTGGGGTTGTGGCCATGGCTGCGCTGCAGGTGGGGGAGCCTTGGTTAGGGGTGCTGGGTGTGGGGGTCCCACATGGACACCACAGAGATGTGCCATCCCCACAGGATGCGTGGAGGCGCACCTGGAGGTGCTGCAGCAGGGCCAGGATGTGGCTCAAGTGTGGGTGTTGGCACCGGGGTCCCAGCCGGTGCCACAGGTGATGATGTCCTGTGGTTCAGGTGTGGGTGTTGGCACCGGGGTCCCAGCCGGTGCCACAGGTGATGATGTCCTGTGGTTCAGGTGTGGGTGTTGGCACCGGGGTCCCAGCCGGTGCCACAGGTGATGATGTCCTGGTTGTGCAGGTGCTGGAGGCGCAGCTGGAGGTTCTGCGGCAGGGCCAGGAGAGCATCCTGAGCAGCTGCGCATTCACGGAGCAGGCGCTGCACCACGGCTCAGCCACGGAGGTGCTGCTGGTGCAGAAGCAGATGGGCGAGCGGCTGCGGGAGCTGGCGGCGCGGCCCTTCCCCGAGCACCCGCACGAGAACGCGCAGCTCGAGTTCCACGCCGAGCCCGAGGGGCTGCGCCGCTCCATCCAGAACCTGGGCGCGCTGCTGACCACCAGTGCCACGGCGCACACCACGGTGGCCACGGGCGAGGGGCTGCGCCAGGCCGTGGTGGGGCAGCCCTGCTCGCTCAGCGTCACCACCAAGGACAAGGACGGGGCGCTGGTGCGCAGCGGCGGCGCCCGCCTGCGCTTCGCCGTGACGGGCCCCGATGGCGCCGCGGCCGAGGCCGAGGTGCAGGACAACCGCAACGGCACCTACGAGCTGGTGTACACGCCGCGCAGCGAGGGCGACTTTGTGCTGTCCATCCTGCTGTACGGGCAGCCCGTGCGTGGCTCCCCATTCCGTGCGCGCGCCCTGCGCCCCAGCGACGTGCCCCCGTCCCCCGAGGAGGCCAAGCGCCGCGTCAAGTCCCCGGGCGGGGGGCACGTGCGGCAGAAGGCCCTGCGCCGCCCCGCCAGCATGTACGGCAGCGCCAAGCGCAAGGAGAACCCCATCGAGGACGAGCTCATCTTTCGTGTCGGTGAGCAGGGGGCGCAGGGGTGTCTTGGGATGATGGGGGGCTCCCCAGGGCTCCCCAGCATGGTGGGGTCTCCCTGGGCTCCTCGTGGCTCCCTGGGGTGGTGGTGGAGGGCCCTAGGGCAGGGCAGGGGTTTACCGGGGTGGTGAGTGGTCTCCTGGGGCCCCATGTGCCCCCCTGACTGGTGCCTGCAGGCAGCCGTGGCCGGGAGAAGGGCGAGTTCACCAACCTGCAGGGGATCTCCACATCCAGCGCCGGCCGCATCGTCGTGGCTGACAGCAACAACCAGTGCGTGCAGGTATGGACACCCTTGGGACCTCCAAACCCCCCCAGGACCCCCACTGACTCTTGTTGACTCCCACTGACCCTGACAGCAACAACCAGTGCATGCAGGTATGGACCCCTGGGACCCCCACTGACCCCCCCGGGTAGCCCTGGATCCCCATGACCCCACTGACCCCATCAGCAGTAACCAATGTGTGCAGGTACGGCCCCCTCCCTGGATCCCCGAACTGTCCCAGGACCCCCACTGACTCCGCCTGCTCCCCCCTGGCCCCCACAGTGGTTCTCCAATGGGGGGCAGTTCCGGCTGCGTTTCGGGGTGTGGAGGTTTCCCCTGGTTCCCTGACCCTGCTGCCCTCGCAGGTGTTCAGTAACGAGGGGCAGTTCCGGCTGCGTTTCGGGGTGCGGGGCCGTTCCCCAGGGCAGCTCCAGCGCCCCACGGGGGTCTCAGTGGACACCAACGGTGACATCATCGTGGCCGACTACGACAACCGCTGGGTCAGTGTGTTCTCACCTGAGGGCAAGTTCAAGGTGAGGCCAAGCAGGGCTCTGAGGGGGTGCTGTGGGCCGGGGGGCTCCGAGGCACCTCCCAGCCTCACTGCCTGTACCCCCCAGACAAAGCTGGGCGCGGGGCGGCTGATGGGCCCCAAGGGCGTCGCCGTGGACAAAAATGGGCACATCATCGTGGTGGACAACAAGGCTTGCTGCGTCTTCATCTTCCAGCCCAACGGCAAGCTGGTGGCACGGTTTGGCTCCCGCGGCACCGCCGAGCGCCAGTTCGCAGGTACCTGCCCTGGAACCCCCCAGCTAGAGCCCAGGGCAGGCAGGACCATGTGCCCCACTTTGCTGGGGCAGCTGGTGGCGCTGGGACCCCCAAGAATGGCCTGAGGCTGGGGCACAGGTCCAGGCTGCAGTTCTAGACTGGCTTTCTGGATGCAGCTCTGGGCTGTGGGTTCAGGTTCTGGGCTCAGGACTTGTACTGAGCTCTAGTTTGAGTTCTGGGGCTGGACAGGGAGGCAGGATCTGGTTCTAGTCCAGCACCAGTTTCAGGCCTCTGGGATGGTGATCCAGTTCCTGGTTCTGTCTCTGGATTCTGGTTCGGGACTGAGATCCCAGGCTCTGAGTTCAGTGTCTGGTTCTGGTTCCCAGGCTGGGATGTGATTCCAGGTTCTGGGTTTGGATCTGGGTTCTGAGCTGTGTGTCCTAGACTGGGGCACTGGGTTTGGTTCTGGATACAGATTGTGGGTCTGGGTTCTGGGTTCAGTTCTGGGCTGGGGCCCTGGGCTCAGGTTCTGGCAGTGGCTCCATCTTGGGGGCTCTGAGTTCTGGGCTCTGTCCATGCCTCAGGGCTCTGGGTGCCTCCTGGTCCTGCCATGGAATGGGGCTGGGGCTGAACCTCCCCATTATCCCTCAGGGCTGAGCTCCCCAGTCCTGGGGATGAGTTCCCTGTGCCCCTCTTGGGCTGAGCCTCCTTTTTCTCCTCAGGACCCCACTTTGTGGCTGTCAACAACAAGAATGAGATCGTGGTGACTGACTTCCACAACCACTCTGTGAAGGTGAGCACAGGCACAGGCAGGTGCTGAGAGCCCCTGGAGCTCTGAGGGAGGGCTGGGGGCTGCAGTGACCCCCCTGTGCCCACCAGGTGTACAACGCCGAGGGTGAGTTCCTGTTCAAGTTCGGCTCGCACGGCGAGGGCAACGGGCAGTTCAACGCGCCCACGGGGGTGGCTGTGGACAGCAACGGCAACATCATTGTGGCTGACTGGGGCAACAGCCGCATCCAGGTACCACACCTGTGCCCGCATGGACGCCTGTGCCTGCACAGACACGGCCACCCCCGCCCGCACGGACACACACACACCTGTGCCCGCATGGACACACACACCTGTGCCCGCATGGACGCCTGTGCCTGCATGGACACACACACACCTGTGCCCGCACGGACACCTGTGCCTGCATGGACACACACACACCTGTGCCCGCACGGACACCTGTGCCTGCATGGACACACACACACCTGTGCCCGCACGGACACACACACACCTGTGCCCGCATGGACACACACACCTGTGCCCGCACGGACACACACACCTGTGCCCGCATGGACACACACACCTGTGCCCGCATGGACATCTGTGCCTGCATGGACACACACACACCTGTGCCTGCATGGACACACACACACCTGTGCCCGCACGGACACCTGTGCCTGCATGGACACACACACACCTGTGCCCGCACGGACACACACACACCTGTGCCTGCATGGACACACACACACCTGTGCTGTCACGGACACACACACACCTGTGCCCGCATGGACATCTGTGCCTGCATGGACACACACACACCTGTGCCCGCATAGACACACACACCTGTGCCCGCATGGACACACACACACCTGTGCCCGCATGGACACACACACCTGTGCCCGCATGGACACCTGTGCCTGCGTGGACACACACACACCTGTGCCTGCATGGACACCTGTGCCTGCATGGACACACACACACCTGTGCCTGCATGGACACCTGTGCCCGCATGGACACACACACACCTGTGCCCGCATGGACGCCTGTGCCCGCACGGACACACACACACCTGTGCTGTCACGGACACACACACCCACACCCACGCACACACACACACACACACACACACCTGTGCCCGCATGGACACCTGTGCCTGCATGGACACACACACACACACACACAGACACACACATACACACACACACCCACACACACACACACCCACACCTGTGCTGGCATGGACACACACACCCCTGTGCTGGCACAGACACACGGACACCTGTGCCCACACGGACACAGACCCACCTGTGGCTGCATGGACACACACACACACACACACACCTGTGCTGGCAAGGACACACACACACACACACACACCACACACGCACACACACACACACACACACACACACCTGTGCTGGCAAGGACACACACACACACACACACACACACACACACACACGCACACGCGCACGCACACACACACACACACACACACACACACACCTGTGCCCGCACAGACACACAGACACCTGTACCTGCACAGACACCTGTGCCTGCATGCCTGTGCCTGCACCTGCACTGACACCTGCACCTGCACACCCGTACCTGCACAGACACCCGTACCTGCACTGACACCTGTACCTGCACTGACACCTGTACCTGCACACCTGTACCTGCACAGACACCCGTACCTGCACTGACACCTGTACCTGCACTGACACCTGCACCTGCACACCCGTACCTGCACAGACACCCGTACCTGCACTGACACCTGTACCTGCACTGACACCTGTACCTGCACACCTGTACCTGTACAGACACCTGTACCTGCACTGACACCTGTACCTGCACACCTGTACCTGTACAGACACCTGCACCTGCACACCTGCACCTGCACACCTGCACCTGCACAGACACCCGTACCTGCACTGACACCTGCACACCTGTACCTGTACAGGCACCTGTACCTGCACTGACACCTGCACCTGCACTGACACCTGTACCTGCACACCCGTACCTGTACAGACACCCGTACCTGCACTGACACCTGTACCTGCACACCTGTACCTGTACAGGCACCTGTACCTGCACTGACACCTGTACCTGCACACCTGTACCTGTACAGACACCTGCACCTGCACTGACACCTGCACCTGCACACCTGTACCTGCACTGACACCTGCACACATCCCCCAGTGCAGCCCAAGGGGGCTCAGCCCTACCCCCTCCCCATCCCACGTGTGTGCTGGGGGCACCTGCAGGGAACCCGGACACAACTGGGTTTGAGTGAGAGCAACTGGAGAGGATCTTGGGTCAGTGGGGAAGAGTCTCTGCAGGGTCTGCAGTCAGCTGGGAGGGGTCAGGCAACTGGGAGCAACTGGCATCAACTGGGAGCAACAGAGGAGGGTCTCTGGTCAACTGGGAATGGTCCATGGGGGCCTAGGGTCAACTGGGAGGAACTGGGAAGAGTTTTGCACCGAGAGCAACTGGGATGGACTGGGAAGGGGTCTGGGGTCACCTGGGAGCAACCGGGAGGGTCTTGGGTTAACTGGAATAGACCGGGGGGGAATCTTGACCACGTGCCCCCACAGGGAGTGCATCCTGCAGGTCCAGGGGCTGTCAGGGCTGGGTGTCCCTGGGCCATGGGGCCATTGGGGGTCCCTGGGGCTGGGTGTCCCTGGGGCTGGGTGTCCCTGGGCCGTGGGGCACAGCACTGTGCACTCCTGCAGGTGTTTGACAGCGCGGGCTCGTTCCTGTCCTACATCAACACGGCGGCTGACCCGCTGTACGGCCCACAGGGGCTGGCCCTCACCTCCGACGGCCACGTGGTCGTGGCTGACTCGGGCAACCACTGCTTCAAGGCCTATCGCTACCTGCAGTGACGGGCAGGGCACCGGGCACGGCACCGGGCACCGGGCACGGCAGCAGGAGCCTGCAGCTGCACCGGGGGCACGGCTGCCCCACGGCCTCGCCTGCCCCCCAAGCGCCATCCTGGCTTCATGTGCACTTTATCCCAGGGGGCAGCCGGGCCTGGGGGGGTGAGGATGGGTCCCATGGGGTGGGGGCTGCCTGGGGGTCACAGTCTGGCCCCTCACCCACGGCAGGGCCAGCATCCCACTGCCCCTGCTGCCAGGGTTCCCGAGGTGTGGGGGGAGTGAGGGGCAGGGGGAGCTGCTGGAAGGGCTTGTGGGGGGCTGTGGGGTGGCCAGGCCAGAGCCCCATGGCCCTTGAGGGCTGCCCCCCAGCTCCCAGCTCCCCTCCCCAGCTGTGGGGTGACTGTGTGTGCCTGCTGCTCCACTGCACTGCTGCTCCACAGCTCTGGGGGCTCCAGGGGCTGTGGGGCAGCTGCCGCACGCTGACAAAACTGTATGTACAAAATAAAGTATTCTGGAAGTACCCCGGCCCGTGCTGCCCCGTAGCCCTGGCTGTCCTTCACACACCCTGCCCTGCAGCCCCCATGGCCTGTGAGCCCCCCCAGCTGCACTGGGCACCCCCAGACAGTGCCAGGCCAGCAGGGACAGGAGCCGTGCCTGGAGCTCAGTGGCACCGCGGGCGCCTGCCTGGCCTGGGCGTTCTGCCAGCACTGACCCATCTGCAGGGACAGGGACACACTGGCAGTGGGGACTGGGCTGGGCTGGAGTGGGGACAGGGTTAGACTGGTCTGTGTTGGGTCAGACTGGTCTGTGCTGGCAGCAGGGTTTGGGTTGGACTGGTCTTGTACTGGGTCAGGCTGGTCTGTACTAGGAGTAGGAACTGGTCCGTGTACCCAGGAGAAAGTGGTCAGTGACCCGCTGAGCCACTCAGACCCCAGTGGGCCCCCAGGGATGCCACAGGGGCTGTGGAGGGGTCACAGGGCTGCTCCGCCTGGTCCTCACCAACTCTGGCCATCCCTGGGGGATCCTGGGCAGCAGCAGAGCTCACCAGACCCTGCTCATCGTCCCCCACCAGCCCCGGGGGTCCCAGGCCACAGAGGTGGCCCATGACCCTGTTCCCAACAGGGCTGGAGGGAGGATCCAGGGAAGTCCAGCCTGTGCCTGGTCCTGATGCTGGGAAGTCCCTAGAACAGATCACCTGTGGGTCCCACAGCATGGGCAGGACAGCCAGGGGATCAGATCGAGCTGGGGGCAAGGAAAGGCAGGTCCCGCTGGGACAGGGTGACCTGTGGGACAGGTGTGGGTGTGGCTGCCTGAAGCTCAGCAAAGCCTTTGGCACTATTTCTGTCTCCCTGGCATCCCACGGAGCACCTGCAGCCTGGCTGGGACAGGTGATCCTTGTTGGGAGCACCTGGCTGAGGGCCAGGGAGGGAGGGGAATGGGGCCACACTGGGGGTCAGGCACTGCTGGGCTCCCCAGGGCTCGGTTCTGGGGCCAGGCACTGCTGGGCTCCCCAGGGCTCGGTTCTGGGGCTCCCCAGGGCTCAGTGCTGGGGCCAGGCACTGCTGGGCTCCCCAGGGCTTGGTTCTGGGGCTCCCCAGGGCTCAGTGCTGGGGCCAGGCACTGCTAGGCTCCCCAGGGCTCGGTTCTGGGCTCCCCAGGGCTCAGTGCTGGGGCAGTGCTGTCCCAGAGCTGTCAGTGACCTGGATGGAGCATGGAGTGTGTGCTCAGTGAGTCCATGAACCACACAAGGCTGGCTGGGTTGTGGCTCTGCTGAGGGTAGGAAGGACCCCAGAGGGGTCTGGCCAGGCTGGACTAACAGGCCAAGAGCGTGAGGGTCAGCAAGGGCAACTGCTGGGGCTCCTGCTCGGGTCACCAAAACCCCTGCGACACCCCAGGCTGGGCAAACGGCCCTGGGGGTGCTGGTCACCGTGGCTGGATGTGAGGCCAGGTGTGCCAGAGGCCGATGGCACCTGGGCTGTGCCAGCCCCAGTGTGGGCACAGCCCCAGGGCAGGGGTTGTCCCCCAGGGCAGGGATTGTCCCCTGTGCTGAGCACTGTGGACACCTCAAGGGCTCTGTCCAGTTCTGGTCCTGCAGGAGAGCCCTGGAGGGGCTGGAGCATGTCCAGGGCAGGAAATGGAGCTGGGAAGGGGCTGGAGAGTTCCTGAGGGAGCTGGGAAAGGGCTCAGCCTGGAGCAAAGGAGGCTCAGGGGGGACCTTCCCAGGAAACAAGTGACAGGACAAGAGGAAACGGCCACAAGCGGTGCTTGGGGAGGTGCAGGTTGGACGTCAGGAGGAATTTCTTCATGGAAAGGGCTGCCCCATGCTGGAAGGGTCTGTCCAGGGAGGTCTGGAGTGCCCATCCCACGTCCAAGTAACAGCTGGAGGCGGCACTCGGAGCTCTGGGCTGGGGACAAGGTGGGGACCAGTCACAGGCTGGACTCAGCCTTGGAGGTCTCATAGAACGGAGTGGCTGCGATCCTCTATGGGACCAGACTGGTCCCCATAGCCCGGGTCCTGCTCCCGGCCGGAGCCCCCAGTGCTGCCCCTCCGGGGCTGGTAAGAGCCGGGAGCCTCCCGGTCCAGCCGGGGTTTGGGGGGTTCCGGGGGCACAGCAGCCGCACGGAGTGCCGGTGCTGCCCCGTCCCGGTGCCGGTGTGGGGGCAGCGGGGCGGAAACCGGCGGTGCCGGTGCCTTGGGGGGACCCGCTAGGAGTAACGGGGGGCTCAGCTGGGCTGAACGGGTTCGTGGCACCGGAACAGTGGGGCGGGCACGGGCAGTGTCGGGGTCACGGGCCCCGGGAGCATCATCGGGGGGAAAGGTCCCCCGTTCCGCCCAGGTCCCGCTGCCCGCCGCCGGCAAGGCCTGGGGCTCCCGGTCCCGGCGGGTACTCGGGGGTCTCCGGTGGTGCGTGTCGGGCAGGGCCCGGAGAGGGGCCGGCGGTACCGGAGAGGGGCCGGGCAGGGCCCGGGGGAGGCGCCGGTGGTCCCGGCCGGTGCCGGTGCCGGTACCGGTACCGGAGGCGGCGCTGTCCCCCCGCCGGGCGGAAGCGGAAGTGACGCGGCCCCGAGCCCCCCACCCTCCCCCGCGACCCCCGGCAGCGGAGCCGCCGCAGGTACCGGCAGCGGGCAGAGAATGGGGGAGGGAGCACGGGCGGCCCCGCTGCGCTGGGGCACGGCTGGGGCCGGGGGCCCGAGCCCCGCGCACACCCCCGAGGCCGAGCCGGGGCAGCGGAGGGGGCCGTGGGTGCGGGGTCCCGGTGGGATCCCCCTGGCGGGGCCGCGGGGCGGATGCGGAGGGACCCCGGGCCGGGGCATGGAGGGGTCACCCCGGGGGCTGCGGGCGCAGAGGGGACGGCGGGGGGACCGGGGCCGGGCGGGATGCGGGGCCGTGCGGGATGCGGAGCCGAGGGGATGCCGGTGCCGGGGCGTCCCCGCGTCCCGGGATGCGGGGATGGGGATGCCGGTGCCCCGGGATGCGGGGATGTGGATGCCGGTGCCGGGGAAGGCTGCCCGGGGCCGGAGAGGGCTGCGAGGGGATGCCGAGTCCTTGGGAGGAGCCGCGGCCGCGGAGCGTCCGTGCCGGGGTCCCGGTGCTACCGCCGCTCCCCACAGGCCCGATGGACGCGGAGGCGCCCCGGGGGCTGTAGGACCCCCCCGCCCGCCCACCCCAGCACCGGCAGCCGCGGCCGGGCCGGGCCGGGCCGGGCTCCCGCCGCGCCGGGGGTCCCGCCGCTGCCCGCGTCCTCGCGCCATGTCGGGGGCCCTGAGCAAGCGCAGCGACCTGGCCAACGACAACCGGTGCCCGGGGCTGAGCCTGGGGCTGCCTGCGGCCCCCGACCCCCGCACCGGCCCCGGCGGCGCCCCCGCCGAGGAGCTGCCCGGCGCCGGCTGGGCCAAGGCCGGCCAGGACCAGAACCGCAACGAGCTCGAGCCGGGGCCGGGGCCGGGGCGCTCCCCCGGGGCGCACGGGGACTCCCCTGGGGCGCTGGAGCCGGGGCTCCGGGCCCGCAATGCCCGGAACGCCGCCCGGGACCCGCGGGCCCTGCTGATCGGCGCCTCGGAGGAGGAGGAGGAGGAGGATGAAGAGGAGGAGGAGGACGAGGAGGAGGAGGACGGGCCCGGGGTGTCCCCGCCGGCCCTGGGCGCGGAGCGGGGCCTGCGGGAGCCGCCGGGGCGCAGCGCCAGCCGCCTCTTCGGGGGGCCCGGCCCCGGCAGCGACGAGGACTCGAGCTGGGCCACGCTGAGCCAGGGCAGCCCCGGCAGCTCCCCCGATGAGCCAGGTGGGCACCGCCGGAGCCCCCGTGACTTGTGGCTGCCCCGCGGAGCCCCACGGTGAGCTCTCGCTGTCCCACAGCTGCCCCGTGGAGGCTGCCGACACTCTCTGGCTGCCCCGCAGAGCCCCATGGCTGCCCCGTGCTCCTTCCTGCCATGCCGCGGGCTCCTGTCAGCTCCACATCTCCCCTGGGCCTTGGCTGTGTGCCGGCTCCTGCGCTCACAGCCCCCCGGGTGCCATTGCTGGTCCCTGGTCCCCAGCCCCCGGGCACTGTCCTGTGTCCCCAGCCCGCACTGGTTCCATGCCCTCCTTTGTCGCCGTGTCCCTGTGGAGCCCCCGTGTCCCTGGCACGGGGAGCTGTCCCTGGCACAGGGCCTGAGCCCTCTGCCCCTGCCCCACAGAGTCGCTGTGGCCGTGTGGCGCGGGGGCACACGGGGACCTGCCCCCCGGCTGGCTGCGGGTGCAGGACACCTCGGGCACCTACTACTGGCATGTCCCCACCGGGACCACCCAGTGGGAGCCCCCCGGCGCGCCCCACGAGACCCCTTCCGACGGCAGCACCCCCACCGAGGGGCCCACCGTGAGTCGGGACCGAGAGGGCTGGGATTGGACTGGGAGGTGGCTGTGGGGCCATGGGGGTGGCTGTAGGGCAGCCCCTGAGGGGTCACAGGGGTGGCTGTAGGGCAGCCCCTGAGGGGCCATGGGGGTGGCTGTAGGGCACGGGGTGGCTGGGGATGATGGTGGGGTGGTTGTGGGGGGCACAGGGCACCCCCGGTCTGGGCATGGATTGCTCTTGGGGTTACCATGGGGTTCCCATCGTGTGCTGTGGGGTGACTGGGGGGAACCGTGGGGCACTGGGGGGCTGCCCTACCCAGCACCCTGACCCAGCCCCCTGCAGCTTTCCTGGACGAGCTTTGCCCCGGCCGAGACCTTCAATAATGGAGACTTGTGGAAGGTGAGAGGGGGTAGTGGATGGGAAAGGGTGGGGGGTCAGTGTCCCCCAACCCCACAGAGCCCCCTTGCCCCTAGGACCCCACGGCTGAGGAGGAGGAGGAGGAGGAGGAGGAGGAAGACGAGGAGCCAGGAGTGTCAGACCTGGAGATGCTGTCACCAGGCCCAGGATCGCCAGGAGAGGGGTGCGGTGGGAGGCACAGGGACTGGGGGACGCATGGGCAGGGCTGTGCCTGGGCCCTGCGGGGATGTGGGACACTGGGTGACAGGTGAGAGAGGGTGTGAAGTGGGAGCTGAGGGGGCAGGGACCCAGGTGTGGGGCAGGGAAATGGGGTCTCGGGATGGATTGGGGGACTCAATCCATCTCAGGGATCTCAAGGCAGGGATTTGGGGGGGAAAGTCCGAGGTACTCAGGGTGCCATGACCCAGGTATGGGATGTGGGGGATCCCAGAGGGCTCTCAGGGGCAGGGTTTGGGGGTGGAGAGGCCCCAGAGTGTCAGGGTGCAGTCGGTGACGCCCCCACCCTTCCCCTTGCAGCATGGCCCTGGGCGAGGAGGATGTGCTGGACTCCAAGGTAGGGCCTCTCTCCTGACCCTGCCCGCCCGCAGGGCCCCTTCCCCACTCTCCTGGGGTCTGCTCCGCTGCTGGGGGCTGGGTCCCAAGGCAGGGGTGCCCCAGGTGTCACCTGGCGGGGAGGGGCCTCGGGCACGCCCTGTGCGGGCCCGCCTTGCCCCGGGGCGGTGCAGATGGGGCCGGGTTACTGCCGGGGAGCTGCGGCTGCCCCCTCGCCCCACACATCCCCGCTGAGCGCCGCTCCCCGCTGCCCCCAGGGCCTCCCGGTGCGCTCCCTGGGCTGGGTGCAGCTGCGGGAGGAGGAGCTGGGGCCCGGCCGCAGCAGCAGCGCCGTCAGCGCCTGCATCCGGCAGCTCTCGGGGCCCCGCCAGGGCCCCCCCGGCACCTGGGGGGAGGTGAGTGACCCCGGACCCCCTGTGCCCCCCGTGTCCATCCCACACCCTCTGTGCTGCCCCTCTAGGGGGAGGTGAGTGACCCCAGACTCCCTGTGCCCCCCGTGTCCATCCCACACCCTCTGTGCTGCCCCCCCTGGGGGGAGGTGAGTGACCCAGACTCCCTGTGCCCCCCGTGTCCATCCCACACCCTCTGTGCTGCCCCCCTGGGGGGAGGTGAGTGACCCCAGACCCCCTGCACCCCGCACACCCATCCCACACCCTCTCCACTGGCACCTGGGGGAGGTGAGTGACCCCAGGCGTCCTGTGCCCCCACACCCCTCCCACACCCTCTCCACTGCCCCCCTGTCACCCGGGGGAGGTGAACCCCCCCTGACGCTGCCGTGCCCAGGCGCGGGCGCTGCTGGTGCTGGAGGAGCGCACGCTGAAGCTGGTGGACCCGCAGGACCGGGCGCTGCTGCACGCGCAGCCCGTGGGCGCCATCCGCGTCTGGGGCGTGGGGCGGCACGGCAGCAGGTGGGGCTGGGCACGGGGGGCACTGTGTGTGTGCAGGGCTGGGGGGCACACGGGGCACACTGTGTGTGTGTGCAGGGCTGGGGGGACACACGGGGCACACTGTGTGTGTGTGTGCAGGGCTGGGGGGCACACGGGGCACACTGTGTGTGTGTGTGTGTGTGTGCAGGGCTGGGGGGCACACGGGGCACACTGTGTGTGTGTGTGTGCAGGGCTGGGGGGGCACACGGGGCACGCTGTGTGTGTGCAGGGCTGGGGGGCACACAGGGCACGCTGTGTGTGTGTGTGCAGGGCTGGGGGGCACACGGGGCACACTGTGTGTGTGTGTGTGCAGGGCTGGGGGGCACACGGGGCACGCTGTGTGTGTGCAGGGCTGGGGGGGCACACTGTGTGTGTGTGTGTGTGTGTGTGCAGGGCTGGGGGGCACACGGGCACACTGTGTGTGTGTGTGTGCAGGGCTGGGGGGGCACACGGGGCACGCTGTGTGTGTGCAGGGCTGGGGGGGCACACTGTGTGTGTGTGTGTGTGTGTGCAGGGCTGGGGGGGCACACGGGGCACGCTGTGTGTGTGCAGGGCTGGGGGGGCACACGGGGCACGCTGTGTGTGTGTGTGTGCAGGGCTGGGGGGCACACGGGGCACACTGTGTGTGTGTGCAGGGCTGGGGGGGCACACTGTGCGTATGTGTGCAGGGCTGGGGGGGCACACGGGGTCTCTGGTGTCTGCAGGGTACCCAGGGCTGGGGATCCTGTGCACGTGGGGCGCAGGGATGGGGGGTCTGAGTGTGCGGGACCCCCACGGGGCCTGGAGGTCCCACACCGTGTGGGGTGGGGGCTCTGGGATGCCCCTGGGGGCATTGCTCTATGGGGGCATTGGGGTGTGGAGGGGGCTGGGGTCCCCACAGGGGTGAGGTGTGGGGCTGTGGGGGTCACCTGTGCACAGGGCTCGGAGGTCCCGCCTGCCAGTGTGGTGCCATGGGTTGGACAGGGGGGGCCATGGGATCCCAACACTGAGCCCCCCCAGCAGAGAAGGGGTGGGGCAGGATCAGATCTGCCCCTCAGGGGCGTGGGGCGGGTCCTGGGGCCGAGGGGGCCCCGTGCCCCCCTGGCACCCGCTAACCCTGCTCTGTCCCGCTGTGCTGCCGGGGACACAGGGAGAGGTATGGCTCCAACCTGCCCCCGACCCCCAGTGCCCCCAGTCCCGGCTCGGGCTGGGTGGGGAGGGCACCGGGGTGGTCCTGAGCGTGCCCCCCTCTCCCCAGGGACTTTGCATACGTGGCTCGGGACCCCCTCACGCAGGTGCTGAAGTGCCACGTGTTCCGCTGCGAGGGGTCTGCCAGCGCCGTCGCCGCCGGGCTGCACCGGGTCTGCGCTCAGGTGAGACCCCCCAGAGACCCCCAGCACTGCCCCCAATGCCTGCACCGGGTCTGTGCCTAAGTGAGACCCCCAGAGACCCCCAGCACTGCCCCCATGGCCTGCACCGGGTCTGCGCTCAGGTGAGACCCCCAGAGCCCCCCAGCACTGCCCCCATGGCCTGCACCGGGTCTGTGCCTAAGTGAGACCCCCAGAGACCCCCAGCACTGCCCCAATGCCTGCACGGGTCTGCGCTCAGGTGAGACCCCCAGAGCCCCCCAGCACTGCCCCCATGGCCTGCACCGGGTCTGCGCTCAGGTGAGACCCCCAGAGCCCCCCAGCACTGCCCCCATGGCCTGCACCGGGTCTGCGCTCACGTGAGACCCCCAGAGACCCCCAGCACTGCCCTCACACTGTCCCATGGTCTGCACTGGGTCTGTGCCAAAGTGAGACCCCAGAGACCCCCAGCACTGCCCCCATGGCCTGCACCGGGTCTGTGCCTAAGTGAGACCCCCCTAAACCTCACCTGGGACCCCCCACTGTGGCCAGCACTGGTTCTGTGTCCAGGTAAACCCTCCCAACCCTCTGCTGGGCTTTCCCCCAAACTGCCACCTTGGCCTGAGCTACGTCTCTGCCTAGATGAGAGCCCCAAAAGCCCCTGGGAACCCCCCACCCGGCCTGCACCAGGTCTGGGCCCAGGTGAGACACCCCCAGGAGCCCCCAGGCCCAGGTAACCCACCCCAAATTCCCCTTCCTTGGTCTGCACCACATCTGTGCCCAGGTGAGACCCCCAGAAACCCACCAGGACTTGCCCTAGCTGCACATCTGCACTCAGGTGAGACCTCAGACCCCTCCAGCCGCCCCTAGGGGTGACCCCTGCCCACCCCAGTGTCCCCACAGACCTGCCACAGGGCACCGGGGCCAGGGGTCCCTGGGGTGCCCAGGGTGTGACAGCCAGGAGGGCTCGGGGGTGCCCGTGTGTGACTGTGGGTCACCGCGGGGGTCCCTGGAGGTGACAGTGGTGTCACATCTGTCCCCAGCTGACAGCGGAGCGGCGAAGTGCCCGGGCAGCAGGGAACGGCCTGGGGACAGAGCCCCCCCGGCTGGGGGAGCCTCCCCTGCAGGGTACGGGCTTAGGGGGCACCTGGGAGACACCTGGGGGGCTCTGGGGATACCCTGTGAGAGAACTGGGGGGCTCTGGGGGGGCACTGGGAGTCTGGGGGTAACTGGGAAGGGGGAGTCCTGCGGGGGGACAGGGACTGCAGGGAGGGGCCTTGTGGATCTGGAGGGTGCATTCACTGGGGGAGAGCAGTGGGAGGGAGGGTGTGTGACAATGTCCCCCACCACAGCAGGGCTTCTGGCCCCCATGAGCAAGGCAGTGCAATTGGGGGTGCTGGGAGCTCTGGGGGTGCTCTGGGGGAGTGTTAGGGTGCTCTGGGGAGGTCTGCCATGGCCCCCCTCACTGGAGCGTGGCATCCAAGAGGTCTTGGGGGGTTTGGGTGCTGGGTGAGCCCTGAGGGCTGGGGAGGGGTTCTGCAGGGATGCTGGGGCTCTGAGGTTTTTTGGGGGGCTTTGGGGGTGTCTGACAGTGCTGCCCCCACAGTGGAGTTCCCAGCCCCCAAGAGTGAGGTGGTTCAGCGCTTCCCCGTGTGTTACCTGGGCTGTGTCCCTGTGGCCAAGCCAGTGGGTGAGTGGGGTACTCGAGGGGAAGGGGGGAGTCTCAGGGGGCTCCTCTGGCCCATGCTCAGCCGCTGTGGGGCGAGGGCACCCCCAGGGCTGCCCTGAGCCTCCCTGTGCCCCCAGGCATGGATGTGATCAACGCAGCGCTGGAGGCGGCGCTGGCCCCTGGCTCGGGGGAGCCCCCTGCGCCCACCCCTGTGGTGGTCAGCGTGGCCCCTGCCACCCTCACCATTGCTCACCGCCAGGTGTGTGCCCCCTCGGACCCCTGCCCTGGCACCCCCACCCACGCCCACCATCACCAGGGGCATCCATCCCCACCTCGGACCACCACCCTGGCCTAGGGGGGCTGTGGTGACCCCTACTCACGCTGGGGAGATCTATTGGCCCCCACCCTCACTGGTGGCCCTGTTCTGGGGTCTCAGTGACCCTGTCACGTGTCAGAGGGGCTGCAGAGACCCATCCTTGTACCAGGGGTGGGCTGGGTACCGCCATGGCTCCTCCCATCGTGTCCCCATCCCACCCCATCCCGCGGGGCCTCGGGGGATCCCCTCCCAGCCCCAGGGTACCGCAGTGACACCCCCACCCTTCCTGGGGTGACACCCCCGCTGACCCTGTCCCCGTGCTGGGGGTGTCCCGTGGCCCCCTCCCCACCGTGGTGTCCCGGTGTCCCCAGACAGAGGCAGTGCTGTGCGAGTGCCGCGTGCGCTTCCTGTCCTTCATGGGGGTGGGACGCGACGTCCGCGCCTTCGCCTTCATCATGGCCAGCGCCCCCGGCACCTTCCGCTGCCACATGGTGTGGTGCGAGCCCAACGCCGCGGGGCTCAGCGAGGCGCTGCAGGCCGCCTGCGTGGTGAGTGCCGCCCCTGTGTCCCCCGGGCTGCCCCCGGCCGCGCTGCCCCCGGCCCCGCTGACCCAGCTCCCTCGCTCCCTGCCCGCAGCTCCGCTACCAGAAGTGCCTGGATGCGCGGCCCCAGGCCTCCAGCTCCTGCCTGCCCGCGCCCCCGGCCGACTCGGTGGCGCGGCGGGTGGGCTCCTCCGTGCGCCGGGGGGTGCAGACCCTCCTGGGGACCCTCAAACCGCGGCGGGGAGGGGCGCAGACCCCCTGAGCGGGGCGAGGGCAGGGGGGGCATGTGGCTGGGCGAGGCAGCGTCGGGGGCAGGACCACGGACCCAACGCTCCAGGGCACGGAGTCACCCCGAGTGTCGGGTCGGGGGTCCTGCCCCCACCGCTGCCCCCACGATGGGTCACGCCCCCCCCCAGGGTCCCCAATGCATGTGGCGTAACGAGGGTCTGTGTTGTACTAAATCATTAATTAATAAACCCATTCCACCAGCCTGGCTTGGCTCTGCAAGTGGCCTCACACAGGGAGGCGCAGCAGGAGAAAGGAGCAGGGTGTTGTGGCTGGTTTGGGTCTTCTTAGGATGTCACAGGTGAAGTGGGGCAGTGGGGTCCATCCACACCCTATTAGGGGGGTGATGGGAGTACAGGGATCACAGGCTGATCGCAGTTGTGATCCCAGTGGGTGAGAATTAGGACAAGGAGGCGGGGTGGTGGGGCCCCAGCATCCCTGATTTGGGTCTCCCTAAGTGGTGGCTGAGAATTGCAGTGAGGAGGATGGACAGTGGGGTCCATCACACCTGTACTGGGGGGTGATGGGAGCATGAGGACTACGTGCTGATCCTGATCCCCGTTCTGGTCCTGGTGGAGAGGATTAGGAGGGGTGGTGGTGTCCATTGTGCCTTTATTGTGTAACTGCTGGGACATGGGGACCACGTGCCAATCCCGACCTCACTCCCAGTGACCTTGTACCGATCCCACTCCTGCTGTGACCTGTGCTGGCTACAGTCCTGCTCCCTGTGTAACCGTGTCCCTGCCCTGCTTCCACTGCTGACCCTGCTCCCGGTGTCACCATGTCCCAGGGGCTCCCAGTGTGGCCACATCCCAAGTGCTCCCAGTGTGGCCTCATCCTGGGAGCTCCTGGTGTGACCACATCCCAAGGGCTCTTGGTGTAACCACATCCCAGGAGCTCCCGGTGTCCCCCGTGTCCCAGGGGTTCCCAGTGTCACCACGTCCTGGGAGCTCCAGGTGGCCCCGTGTCCCAGCCCTGCTGCCTGCAGCCGTGGCTCAGCAGAGGCGCCGCTGCTGCCAGAGCTGCTGGATGTGCGGGAAGGGCAGCGCGGGGCGCAGGGGCCGGCAGAGCGCGGGGTCGGCGGCGCGGCCGGAGCGCAGGGCGCAGAGCAGGGCGGCCTTGCAGGGCGCGCCGCAGGGCTCGCGGGGCGGGTGCCCCTTGTGCAGGTGGAACCAGAAGAGCTGGAACAGGGGCTCGTCGTCCTGCATGCGCCGCACCAGGCGGTCCCAGTCGGCCGGGAAGGCGGCGGGCAGCCCGTAGGCCTCGCGGGCGCCGTAGAGGCGCCGCCAGCGCGGGGCCATGCCCGGGGGCGCCGCGTTGGCCTCCGTCAGGTTGAGGATGAAGGTCTCGTGGTCCAGGACCGCGTGGGAGCTCCCGGGGTAGGAGGCGGCCACCTCGTACACGCGGTACCCTGCAGCGGGAGGGACGGTCAGCGCCGGGGGGCACGGGGGACACACGGCAGGGGCTCAGGGCAGGGGCTTGAGGCGCACCAGGATTGAGGTTGATGTAGGTGGTGACACTCGGTGCGATGAAAGCGATGGACACGGGCCGTGACAGCGTCTCCTCATCGTAGAACAACTCGAACTCGTCCAGGTGTGTGTGCCCGAAGAACTGAGCCGCGATGGTGCCCTCAAACCTGCCAGGGTGGGTGAGCAGGGGGGCATCCCCAGACCCCCACCCTGGAACCCCAACCCTGGCCCTGGGGTCCAGCATGTGGGCTGGGGGTCCAGGATACATGGGGTGGGGGTCCAGGATACACGGGGTGGGGGTCTGGCACATGGGGCAGGCAGTGTGGTGCATGGGATGGCACATGGAAAGAGAGCCCGGGTATGGGGTGGAGCCTGGTGCAGACGTCCAGCATGTGGGGCAGGGGCCTGTTGTGTAAGGCAGGGGGACTATTGTGGGATGGGAGTTCAGGGTGTGGAGCCAGGCTCTGGCTTGTGGGGTGGGGGTCAAGGGCACATGGACAGGGGTCCAGCACATGGGGATGGAGGCCAGGGCATGGAATGGGGGTCTGGTGTGTGGGGTGGGGCACACGGTCAGGGGTCTGGGCAGGGGTCGGTGTCTGGCACACGGTGTGGGGCCTGGGCAGGGATCAGGGGTCTGGCAGGGGTCAGGCACTGACCTGCTGACGATGCGGTAGTAGTTCCAGCTCCAGCTGCGCAGGCAGTGGGCTGGGGGGATGTGCCCGATGATGTGCACCTGTGGGCAGGGAGCCAGGGCTGGGGGTTTGCCCAGGGCCCACCAGGACCCCACGTGTCCCCCCAGAACCCCCCCACACCTTCTCCCCATCACGCTCAGCATCTGCCAGGACCCCCATGAGCCACTGGAGCTGCCCTGCAGGGTCCGTGGCGTTGATGAGAAGCCAGAAGTTCGCCTGGGAGCAGAAGTTCATGTTGAGGGAGACGAGGCGCAGCCCAGGCCAGACCTGTGCCGTGTAGAACCCACCAGCCCTGTGTGGAAAGGGGGGGTCAGTGCTGCATCCCCCTGAGCCACAGACCCTGCACCCATCCCACAGACCCCCAGCTCTCTGCCACCCGCACTGCCCACCCACCTACAGCCCCCAGCCTGGAGCCCCCATTACCCCACAGCCCTCTCTGTACCCCAGCCAGCCATTACCCCCTCCTGGCACCTCTCCCCCCGTGAAGCTGAGACATCTGCACGCAGGCCCAGCTGGCCTGGTACCCCCACTGCCCCTCCAGCATGGAGACCATGCCGTGTCCTGCTAGTCCTGAGCCCCCAGTATTCCAGAGTCCCATGCTCTGAGCCCCCAGCCTGTGCTACTGCAGCTCTCACAACACCCAGCAGCCCAGATGCCCCCGGTCTGGAGCCTCCCCGCCCTGTGTCCCCTGATCCTGGTACCCCAAATGCCACAGCCTAGAAGCCCCCTCCCGTGCCCTCCCACGCCCAAGGCACAAACCCCCCCATCCCCATCCCCCGGGCAGAGGGATCCCCCATGCCCGGCCCGGTGCCCACCGCAGGGTGTGCAGGGCGGCGGGGGGCAGCCAGTGCTGCCAGGCCTCGGCCATGGCGTCGTAGAGCCAGGCCGCCGAGCGGTTGCCGCGCACGTAGGGCGGCGGGAAGGCGTTCACCGGCGTGGCCTCGTGGTTGCCCACGGCGGGGAAGACGCGCAGCGGGCCGAGGCGGGCGCGCAGCAGCGCCGTCACCGTGCGCAGCGCCCGCAGCTGGTCCCCGCGGCTCTGCTGCCACACGTCGTGCGCCGGGATGTCCCCGGTCCAGTACGCCGCCGCGAAGCCGCCGGTGCCGTTGCCGGTGCCGTTGCCGGTGCCGTTGGGCAGCTGGGCCAGCAGCGCATCGATGGTGTGCAGGGGAAGGTCGCACTTGCCGTAGGTGCCCCAGAAGCCCGCGGCCCCCGGGCCCTCGCCGGGCACCCCGCGGCAGCACAGCGGGTCGGGGCAGGCGGCGGCGCTGCCCGGCACGTACTGCCGGTCCCAGTGCAGGTCCGTGAGGAACAGGATGCGGGCGGTGGGCGCTCCGGGCGGCGGCGGCACAGGGGGCCGCACCGGCGGCTTGGGAGCAGCGGGCAGGGACAGGTTCCAGTCACCCAGGATGTCCCAGTGGCCGCAGCGGGGACCCAGCAGGAGCCCGCAGGCCTCGGGCGGGCGCAGCACGGAGCGAGCCCAGGCAGCCACCACGTCGCCCTGGAAGAGCTGCACGGCCTGGCGGCACACGGGCGGCCGCGCCAGCCGCAGCTCTTGGCACAGCCGCGACGCCACGCGCCCCACGCGGGCCACGTTGGGCTCCAGCTGCGGGAGAAGGACACTGGGATGGACACGGCACCCCCGGGATGGGCACAGCACTGCCAGGTTTGGCACGGCACCCCCGGGATGGGCACGGCACCCCAGCTGCCGTCACCGTGCAGCACCCAGCAGCTCCCCGGGATGGTCCCTGGCTGCTGTCACTGTCCCACACCCCCCGGCCCACTCAGCTGGATATCCCGAGCCCAGAAGGGACCCACACGGTCCCCCAGCCCCTCTGCCCTCAGCCTGGTGCCTTCCTCCCTCCGTTCCCGTCCCCGGCCCAGCCTGTCCCGGTTCACGTTCCTGTCCCGGTTCCTGTCCCTGTCCCAGTTCAGGTTCCCGTCCCTGTTCCTGTTCCTGTCCCGGTTCAGGTTCCTGGTCCGGTTCCTGTTCCGGTCCCAGCCCATCCCCGTTCCCCCGAGGGGAGCCGCTGGCATGACCCCGCCCGTCCCCGCTGCTCTTCCAGCCGTCCCAGCCTGTCACTCTCCCCGTCCCCGCCCGTCCCTGTCCCCATTCCCAGCCCGGTCCCGTGTCTGTCACAAGCCCCGACCTGTCCTGGTCTGTCCCGGCCCCGGCCCGTCACGAGGGACTGGACTGGCCCGGCCTGTCCCTGTCCTGTCCCTGTCCCGTCCCGCCCTGTCCCCTCTGTCCCCGTTCCTGTCGCCCCCGCTCTTCCCGTCCTGGTGTCCCGGTGCCCACCTATCCCCGTGCCTAACCCGGTGTTCCGGTGTCCCCCGTGTCCCGGCACTCCCCGACCCCCCGTGCCCACCTGCAGAGCCAGGTCCAGCGCCCCGAAGAGCACCCGGCAGGCCGGGCACGACACGTTCCGCCAGCCCCAGCGCGGCGCCGCCGCCGCCAGCTGCTCCTCGGGGCCGGGCGGCGACCCCGCCGACACCGGCAGCGCCAGCAGGGCCAGCGCCAGCGCCAGGGTCAAGGCCAGGGGTGGCAGCGGTGGCAGCAGTGGGCACGGTGGGCACGGCGGGCACGGTGTCAGCTTTGGCCGCGGGGGCCGCGGGGCCCGAGCCCCGGCCGCCATGGCCGAGGGAGGGGCGGGACCGGCTCGGGGGCGGGGCCGAGCAACGCCATTTATGGACGAGGGGCGGGGCAAGGGCGCAAAGGGAGGGGCCAAGGTCTGGGCTGGGCCCGCCCCCGGCGCCATGGCCGAAAGCGGCGGGGGCGTGGCCTTCAGGGGGCGTGACCACCCGGGGCGGGGATCGTATGCAAATGAAGGAGCCGAGACTACGTAGGGCGCGCGGGGCATGGTGGGAGATGGAGTCCTGGGGCCGGTGGCGCTCCCCGGGGTCCCGCTCCCCTGTGTACGGTCATCCCCCGCAGGGTCACCCTTCCCCCCCCGCCCCCGCTCCGGGGCGGCACTGGGTGCATTGGGCCCGGGGGTCCCATCCCTCCAGCTGCTGCCAGGCTCAGCAGCTCCCGCAGTGGAGGGTCCCAGCCCGCAGCCCCCGAGCCTCGCTCAGTGCCGACTCCCCGTCCCGCCCGGTTCTGGCCCGCGGTGCCGGTCCCCCGTCCCGCCTGGCTGCGCCCCGCGGTGCCGATCCCCCGTCCCGGCCGGTTCTGCCCCGCGGAGCCTCCGTGCCGGCGGGCAGGGGCGCTGGGAGCAGCAGCGCAGGTGGGCTCGGGGTCGACTTTATTGTGGCCGTAGCCGGGGAGCAGCGCGGGGAGACTCCGGGCTGAGCTGAGCTGGGCTGGGCTGGGCGCCTCGCCCTCCCTGAGCCTCCCCTTGCCCGGCCCCGGGGCTCCTCCCGCCCCCACCCCGCCGGGCTCGGGGCCGCTGGGATGGAGGGGGGGTGCCGGGCAAGCGTGTCCCGGGAGGGCGGGCGGGCGGCTGGGGGGGCACGGGGTGCCGGCAGGGCAGGGGTTCATGCTCGGGGGTGTCCTGCTGGGGGTATCCAGCTCGGGGGGGCAGGCACTGGTGTTAGGGTCCCTAAGGGCGGCTAGCTCGGGGGGCCCAGGCTGCTGAGGATGGGTAGCTGAGCTTGGAGAGAAAGGGGTTGGCCGTAGGGGCTCGTGGGGGTCCCGCTCTCGGGGGACCCAGCCACCGGTGTTGGGGGGCTCGGGGGGTTCTAGCTTGGGGGGCGGCTCAGGGGGGTCCCAGGCTGCTGACGGTGGTGTAGCTGAACTTGGAGAGCGAGGCGCTGGCCATGGGCGGCTCGTCCTCGGGCGGGCGGCGGGGGCAGGCGCGGCGGCAGCCCCAGCCGGCGCAGGTGGCCCCGAAGGCCTTTCGGAAGCGGCGGTTCATGAAGCAGTAGATGAGGGGGTTGGCGCAGGCCGAGGTGTAGGACAGCAGGTGGATGAAGGCGATGGGCGTGCCCGAGAGCGCCCGCTGCGCTGCCCGCGGCGAGAAGGCGCGCCAGGTGTTGGCGGCGAAGATGGGCAGCCAGCAGAGGAAGAACATGGCCACGATGACCACCAGCATGCGGATCACCCGCCGCTTGGCCGCCAGCTGCGCCCCCGAGCTGTTGATGCGGGCCCGGTCCTGCTGCGCGGCCGCCCCCAGCGCCCGCAGCTCCAGCGCCGCGCCCGGCCGGGACAGCTGCAGGTAGCAGCCGTCACCCTCGTCGCAGCTGGGCGCCGGGTCCCCTCCGGTGCCGTGCTGGGCTGTGGAGCGAGGAGGCATGGTCATGGTCACGGCACTGCAGGGACACGCTGCACCCCGACACTGCGGGGGCGTCCTCCCGGAGCAGGGGATGGGGTGCAGGGGACACGGAAATGGCCATGGGGACACGCTGCACCCCAACACCGCGGGAGCGTCCTCTAGGAGCAGGGGATGGGGTGCAGGGGACACGGAAATGGCCATGGGGACACGCTGCACCCCAACACCGCGGGAGCGTCCTCCAGGAGCAGGGGATGGGGTGCAGGGGACATGGAAATGGCCATGGCACCCCGGGGACACGCTGCACCCCGAGGCCACAAGGAGGTCCCGGGAGAGGGGGTGCCCCTGAGGAGCACCCTGCTGTCGGGAGCAGGGGTGAGGGCTCAGCCCTGCCTGTGCTGCTGGGGTGGGCACTCTGCCCACACAGGAGCCACCCGCAGTGTCACCCCCGCTCCATCCCTCACCTGCCACCTCCCTCTTGACGTCCAGCTCGAAGCGGATGCCCCGGTAGAGCTCGCGGGAGATGAGCCCGTACGCCACCGTCATCACCACGCCCGGGATGAAGAAGAGCACGAGGAGCAGCAGCACGTACCTGGGACAGGTGGCCCCGGTCACCCGGTGTCCCTCGGGCCCCGTCCCCCCCGGGTGGCCGGACTCACCAGAGCTGCCGGACGCGCTCGCTGGGCCAGTGGTGCGTGCACTGCGCGGGCGGCGGGCGCGGCGCGGCGGGCCGGGTGCTGCTGTACACGGCGTAGGGCAGCATCAGCAGCGCCGCCAGCGCCCAGGTGCCCGCGATGACGCGGCACGCGTGGGACCGCGTCTGCCAGGCGCGGGACTGCAGCGGGTTGCAGATGGCACTGTAGCGCTCGATGGCGATGGCCACCAGGCTGAAGGTGGACACGGCCACCGAGACCCCTGCGGGCAGCGGGGAGTGTCGGCGGGCACGGCGTGACCCTGCAGGCCCCCACGTGCTCCCGGAGCCCCCTTGTGCTGCGCTCCGTGCGCCCAGGGGTGGGGATAATCCCCAGGTATCCACGGCGAAGGGACGAGCCCCCTCCCTGCACCCCCAGTACCGGCAAGGCAGGGATGCGGCACCCCCGTGTGCCCCAGCTCGCCCAGGAGAGGGGACAGGCCCCTGTGTGTCCCACCCGGAGAGGGGACAGGCCCCTGTGTGTCCCACCCAGGAGAGGGGACAGGCCCCCGTGTGTCCCACCCAGGAGAGGGGACAGGCCCCCGTGTGTCCCACCCAGGAGAGGGGACAGGCCCCCGTGTCCCCCACCCAGAGAGGGGACAAGCGCCCACTCTGTCCCACCCTACCCATGAGGTAGGCCACGAGCTTGCAGACGACGTCGCCGAAGATGAAGGCGCCCATGAGGCCGGGCAGCAGGGTGAAGGGCATGCAGCACAGCGCCAGCAGCAGGTCGCTCAGGGCCAGGGACAGCAGGAAGCAGTTGGTGACGGTGCGCAGCCGCCGGTTCAGCGCCAGCACGGCCACCACCAGCGCATTGCCCCCGACGCTCAGCACGAAGATCAGCACGTAGAGCACCACGCGCACTGCCACGTCCAGCTCTGCGGGCACGGCGCTGCACTGGCATCCCGGAGGCACCACGAGGGCAGCCCGGTGGCACCCAGGTGGCACCCTAGAGGGCACTGTGAAAGCACTCCCGAGGCCACCGCACATACACCCTCATGGCATCCCGAGGGCAGCCCGGTGGCCCCCCAGACGTGCTCTGAGGGCACGCCAAAGGCGCCCCAGCACAGCCCGGGCACCGGGACACCGGGGCTCCGACGTGGGGAGTGCGGGCTCGGCGGACACCCATCAGATAAGTGCATCGTTTCCCCGCCGTGTGGCAGCCGCCGGCATTCGGGGTGAGCCCCCCGCCCCTTGGCTCAGTTCCCTGAGGCTGAGGGACCCCCATCCAGGTGGGTGCCCCATCCTGCCCACCCTCCGCCTCGGTGCTGAGCCGCGGCTCCCCCGGCGGCGCGGGGACCGGGCACGTCCTGCCCGGAGAGCGGAGGGACACCGGAGCAGGGGCCGCAGCCGGGGCTGGGCTGGGGTCGTGCCAGCCGAGGGTCCAGCTGGAGGTCCCGGCCTGGCAGTGGGACAGGGGTGCGGGGCGGGCGCTGCCTGTGTCTGTGGCGTCCCTGTCGGAGTCCCCTCCGCCCTCCTGCTGCCACCGACACAGCCCGGCTTGTTCCCCCGGCAGCGCCGAGATCCGCATCGGAACCGCTGGGCAGCGCCGGGGCCACCGAGCCCGCGGGGATCGGGACGATGGTGCCGGCTGAGGAGGGGCACGGCGGGGACGGGGCGGCACCGCTCGGTGACCGGGAGAACCGGAGCGCAGGGCGGCGGGCACCGGGGCGGCACGGCGGGAAGGAGCGGGTGGTGCCGGGGCGCCGGGGAGCGCAGGGCCGGGAGCGAACGGCGGGGGGGGGTCCCTTCCCGGGTCCATCCCGCTCCTTCCCCCCGCCCCGCTCTCACCTCTGGGCGCCGGGGGCCCGCGGAGGCCCCTGCGGAGGAGGTCGCAGACCGAGCCGTTGGTCCCGTTGCCGGTGCCGGTGCCGGGTCCGTTCCCGGTGCCGTTCCCGGAGCGGCAGAGCATCTCCTGCAGCGACTCGTTGAGGGGCCGGGGGTCCATGGCGGGGACCCCCCCGCCTCCCCCCGCCCCTCCTCCGGCAGGAGGCACCGGGAAGGAGCAGGCACCGGGAGGCTCCGGGAGGGACGAGGCTCCGATCCGCTCGGAGCCGCCGGTGGATAAGCGGGGGCGGCGCCCGGCGCGGGGCGGGCCGGGGGCGGGGGGCGGTGGCGGCGGCGGGGGGAGCCCGGGGGGTGCCGGGGGGCGCGGGGGAGGCGGGAACAGGGGGAGCCCGGGGCGGGGGGGGACGGGCGGGGCCGTGGGGAGCACCGGGAGCCGGGCTCGGGGGGTACCGGGCTGCAGCCGAGAGCCGGGCGGGTCGGGCAGCTGGGGGGGCTCGCAGGGAGCGCTCCTGAGGCACCGGGCGGCGGCCGCCACCGCGGGGTCTGTCACCGCGTCCCTGCGGCTGCCCCGGGACGGCCCGGCGGGGCCGGGGGTCCCGAGCTGCCACGGCTCCGAAACTCCGTGACCGTGACCCATTCCCATGCCGGCTCCTTCCTCTCCCGGTGCCGCAGCAGCAGCTGTCGGTGTCACCCACAACAGTGGTCGCTGCTGTGTCCCCCTCCAGTCAGCCCTCAGTCCCGCGGCACCCCCACCCCTCGTGGGACCCCCTGAGCCCCGGGGACATCATGTGCCCCTGTAGATCTCTGTGCCCCGGAGGGACCCCGTGCCCTGGGCAGAGCCTGTGCCCTGCCGGGACCATGCATGCCGCTGGGCCCTCGTGTCCCAGTCTGCCTCCGTGCCCTGGGCAGCCCCTGTGCCCTGAGCGGACCCTCTGCCACGGGGATGCCATGTGCCTTGAGAAGAGCCTGTGCCCTCCCGGGGCCAGACATGCCATGAGGACCTCGTGCCCCAATGCGACCCCGTGCCCTGAGGAGCCCCTGCACCGTGGGTGCTTTGGGGGGACCTGGCACGTCACTGGGACCCTGTGCTCTGTGGGGACTCTGTGCCCTGTGGGGACCCTGTGCCTTGGAGGGGCCCTGCACCCCAGTGCGACCCCGTCCTCCTGCAGAGCCTGGTTCCTGGGCAGGACCCCGTGCCCTGGGGGGACCCTGCACCTCGGAGGGACCCTGTGCCCTGGGGGGACCGTGTGTCCTGAGGACAGCCTGGGCCTCGGTTGAACCCTGCACTCTGGGGGGGCCCTGTCCCCCGGTAGGACCCTGTGGGCAGGCAGGCTGCTGCGGTGAGGCCGTTCCTGCTGTCCCGTCTGCCCACCCGGCTCCGTCCCGCCCGGCTCCGTCCCGCCCCGCTCCGTCCCGCACGGCTCCGTCCCGCCCCGCTCTATCCCGCCCGGCTCCGTCCCGCACCGCTCCGTCCCGCCCCGCTCTATCCCGCCCGGCTCCGTCCCGCCCGGCTCCGCCCCGCACCGCTCCGTCCCGCCCGGTCCCGTCCCGCCCGGCTCCGTCCCGCACGGCTCCGTCCCGCCCCGCTCCGTCCCGCACGGCTCCGTCCCGCCCCGCTCTGCCCCGCAGCTGCAGCCGTCCCTCGAGGCGCCGGACGCGCAGGGCCATGCGCAGGGCACTGGCCTCCAGCTGCGCCAGCAGCCGCGCTGCCCGCGTCTGGAGCCCCTCCAGGGCCGCCTCCAGCCCCCGCAGCCGCCGCTCCGCCTCGGCCTCGGCCGCCAGCGCCGCCGCCTCAGCGCCGGTGTCCAGCTGGCCCATGCGGAGCAGCAGCTCCCGGCCCTTGGCCTCCATGGCAGCGCGGGCGCTGGGGAACTCGGCCAACACCTCCGCCAGGTCCTCCTTGCCCAGGCAGAAGAGGTCCGAGTAGCCGATGCTCAGGATGTTGGCCGTGCGCCGGTTCCCGGCCGTGTTGCCTGCGGGGCGGGGGCCGTGAGCCCGAGGGGAGCACGGGGCAGCAGCATCGGGGCGCGGCGCGGAGCTTACCCTTGATGTTGATGAGGCTGATCTCGCCGAAGTAGAGCCCCTCGCCCAGCACGGCCAGCTGCGTGACGCCGTCCGCGGCCAGCACGGCCAGGCGGCCCTCGCGGATGAAGTACATCTCGCGGCCCACGTCCCCGCGCCGGCACACGAACTCGCCGGGCCCGAAGACCTGCGGCCGCAGGCGCAGCACCAGCTGCCGCAGCACGCCGCGCTGCCAGCCGCGGAACAGCCCCACGCGCTGCAGGGCCGCCAGGTGCACGCTGGCCGCCACCTCGGCCCGCAGCCCCCGCGGCAGGTGCTGCAGGACCCGCCACTCGGCCGGCAGCTTGCGCTGCGCCCGCAGGTGCTGGTGCCAGCGCGCCACCCGCGCCTCCAGCCGCCCGCCCGCGCCCCGCGCCCGCAGGTACCGCCGCACCGGGCCCGCCTCGGGGTACAGGGCGTTGGCGGCCGAGCTGAGGTTGACGATGACGGTGCTGATGCTGCCGGTGATGGTGGCGAAGCCCAGCACGGCCAGGAGGAAGCCGGCGGTGAGGAAGAGGAGCTCCTCCTCGCGCTGCGCTGCCGGCGTGTCGCCCACCATGGCCAGCACCAGCGTGGAGATGTAGAAGCTGTGCAGGTAGCGGCGCAGCAGCCGGGGGAAGCTCGGGCACACCCAGGGGTCGGCGCCCAGCCCCAGGCGTGCCGACAGCGCGAAGTAGAGGCAGGCGTGCCAGTGGATGCCCAGCAGCAGGTACAGCATCAGCTTGGCCATGCGGAAGGCGTTGGGCCATCCCGTGCGCGTCTCGCACCGGTCGAAGGCCTCGAAGAGCCGCGGCGCCCGCAGGCAGCGGTTGGCACGTGCCGCTGGCAGCCCCGGGACCCTCGGGACCCCCGGGAGCAGACAGAGCAGCTCGGTGGGCAGCACGGCCACCACATCCCAGGGGAAGGTCCAGGAGCCCAGATAGCGCCGCCGCGTCCGCCTGGCGTCCCGCACCAGGATCCCGTCCTCCAGGAAACCTGGGTGGGCAGCCAGGGCAGCCGTGGCACCCCCGGGCACCCAGCCCTGCAGGGGCTGCTCCCCGTGATGGCAGTGGGGACCACGCAGGCGCCCAGCCCGGGGCACAGGGAGGCACAGGAACCCTGGGTGGGCACCCCGGGGGAGGTCACTGGTGGCTCCCTGGGCTGCCATGAGGCTGGGGGCAGGGGCTGGGTGTGAGACTCTAGAACGCCCACCCAGACATCCTCTGTGTGGAGCTGGGTGGTGGCTGTACCAGGTGGGACTACACGTGTGTGTATGTACATGTACACACCTGCACGTGTGTGTGTGTGTGTACACACCTGTGTGTCTGTGTGTGTGTCTGTATGTACACACCTGTGTGTGTGTGTGTACACACCTGTGTGTCTGTGTGTGTGTCTGTATGTACACACCTGCGTGTGTGTGTGTACACGCCTGTGTGTCCGTGTGTGTACGTACCTGTGTGTCTGTGTCTGTACACCCCTGTACCTGTCTGTGTGTGTACCTGTGTGTCCGTGTGGCTGTGCCCGTGTGTGTCCGCATGTCTGTGTGTCCGTACCTGTGTGGAGGTGCACGGCGATGTCCAGCAGGTACAGTGCGTCGCTGAGCCCGTCCAGGGCCTGCCACAGCCCCTCGTGTGCCTCCTGCACCTCAGGGAAGCAGCACCTGGGATATGAGTGGCATCACTGGGACGGGGCCAGGACACCCCCGCTCCAACCCCAACCCCACTGCCTGGCACCTGAGGATGAGCACGACCCAGTTGTAAAGGATGGGCAGCACCATGAGGCTGATCCATCGGTAGTGCCAGTCCCCGGCGGGGTCCAGGGTCCAGTTCTGGGAGGTGGCAGTGCGGCTGGGGGCACAGAGGGACCGGGGTCACTCTGTCCCCATTTGGGATCCAGGGTCCCACCCAGTTCTGGGGGGTGGCTGGGGGCACAGAGGGACCGGGGGTCACTCTGTCCCCATTTGGGGTCCCTCTGCCCGTGCTCAGCCCGGCTGCCGGTGGCTCTAAGACTCATCCAGCCCCCCCAGCACCGGTGGGACTGAGGGGGTCCCTGCGGCGCCCCTACCCCAAGGCCGCAGGAGGCGGCCGTGCCCCGCTCACCCCGTGGCGTGTCCGGTGCCGGTGCCGGTGCCAGCCCGGGCTGTGGCCATGGCTCAGCGGTGCTGCCGGGCTGGAGCCCGGCCCAGCGGCGGGACAGGACGGAGCCGAGGGGGCCGGTGGGGTCCTTCTCAGCGGGAATCCCGTGCGTCCCGGTGCCCGGGGGTCCTGCACACCTGCCGGGTGCTGCCGCGGCCCCGGTGCCGGGCGCGGCTCCTCCAGGGGACGCAGCCACGCGGCTCCTGCGACACCGGGTGTGTCCTAGCAACGAGGGGTCCCCAGGGCGCCCGCTGGCCCCGGGGACACCTGGGCGGAGCAGCCATCGTGCCAGCTCCGCCGGGCACGCTGGGGCACGGAGCCGTGGCCAGGTGTGCGGGGCCCGGGTTAGCTCCGGGAACAACAGCCGGTGCCAGGCAGCGCCCGGTGCAGAGGCGGCGGCGGCTCCCGGCACCTGGCACGGGGCTGCCTGGCACAGAGGCGCCCCGTACAAGGTTATCTGGCACAAGGTGCCCAGGGCCAGGGAGGGCCCGTTTCTGGGGTGCCCGCGAGAGGGGTTCTGAGGGTCCCGGTACCGGGGTGCCCGATTCCGAGGCGCTCAGTTCCGGAAAGCGCAGCGTGCAGGGGTTATCCGGTGCAGGGTTACCCGGTACTGGGGTGCCCAGTTACGGGGGTCCCAGTACAGGGGTGGCTGGGCAGCGGGGTGCCCGGTTCCGAGTGGTGCCAGCGCTGGGGCTCTCGGTGCCGGGAGTCCCGGCAGCTCGGTACCCGGTTACCGCTGTCCCGGCTCGGAGGGCTTCCCGGTTTCTGGGGATGCGCCGCTCCGGGGGTGCTCGTACAGGGTACCCAGTGCCGGGGTGTCCCGGTACCGCCTGTCCCCGATCCCGGTTCCCGGTTCCCACGCACCCCGGCCCCGCCCCACTCACGGTCTAGCCAATGAGCGCTCGGGCTTTCCCGGAGAGACCACGCCCACAGAGGTATGTGGGCGTGTCCCCGTGCCGCGATGGGCGTGTCCCCGTGCCGCGATGGGCGTGTCCCCGTGCCGCGGTGGGCGTGTCCCCGTGCCGCGATGGGTGTGTCCCCGTGCCGTGGTGGGCGTGGCCGCGCGCGCGGTGCGTCGGGCGCGGCGGGAAGATGGCGTCGGGAGCGCGGGGCCCGTGGCGGGGGCGGGCGGTGAGCGGCGGCGCCGGGCGGACCGGGAGCGGCCGGGGGGCGCCGGAGCACCGGCAATGGGGACACGGCGAGCGGGGACAGCGGCAGCGGGGGGTGCGGGGAGCGGGGCGGGCCGCGGAGCAGGTCCAGCCGCCCTTGTGCCGCGGTGCCGGGGTGCCCGGGCCGCCGCCCGCCCTTGGCCGCGCGGGGCCGGAGGGACCGGCCCGGCCCGGGCGGTGTCGGGGGCGAGGGGCCGCGGAGGGGACGGGTCCGAGCGGGCCGCAGGGGCGAGGGCATCCGTCCCGCGGAGGCCCGGGGGGTCCCGGGGGTTCCGGCCCCGCGCCCGACGCCTCCTGTGCCCTCCCCAGGTGCGGCGCTGACGGGACGGGACCGCCGCGACCTTGACCCAGGTAGGCGGCTCGGCCCCGCGGCATGCAGGGGCCCCACTACGCGTGACCCCGGAGCCCCAGGGCGTCCCGGTTTCTGCCATGGTGCCGGTGCTCCACGGCTCCGGGACTGAGGATGCCCGAGTGAGCAGCGCCTTCCGCGGGCTGCGGGACCGCGGCCCCGGGCTGTGGCAGCCCCTCGCCTCACCCGGACCACCGGCGCCTACCGGCGACCGCCCTGGCGACCCTTCGGTGACCCCCGCACGGTGCTTCCGTTCCCGGGTGCATCGGAGGGGCCGGCGCTCATCACCCACAACCTGCTGGCACTGGGAGCCATGCTCTGCCCATGGTGGCCGTGCCCCGGTGGCCCTGTCCCTGCCCTGGTGGCACCTGCTGTCCCTGTGCCCTCGGTGTCCTGCCTGCAGTGTCCCTTTCCCTGCTCTGGTGGCACCTGATCATCTGCAGTGCTTTGGGTGCCTGCTGCCCGGGTGGAGGGTGCGACCCCACCTCAGCCCGTCCTGGTGACACTGAGGTGACGCTGGGGTGATGCTGGGTGACACTGGTGTGGTGCCACAGCCCCGTGCTGTGCCCCAGTGGCTGGGCCCTTTGGCGTGTGACAGGCACAGCCAGGTTGGGGCGAGGGGCGCTGGTACAGGACAGAAGCGGTGGCAGCTGGTGTCCCTGTCCCACGACATGGCTCTGGCCGTGTGTCACACGGGTCCCTGCACAGGGACACCACACTGTGGCCTTTGCCTCTGTTCCTGCAGGGCCGCAGTGCTGGTGGCAGGGCTGGCACTGCCCTGGCATTCGGTGGCTCTAACTTTAGCAGCCACACGAGCGCTGCCTGTGGGTGGGACGGGCTGAGCTGGGTATAAATAGACAGGCCCTGCCTGTGCTGTGTCCCACTGCCCCAGCTTCAGCCACTTTCCCTTCCTGCCGCTGTGGTTTGGGGTGTCTTTAATGGCTCTTTCACTTCCCCAAGTGCCATGTAAGGGCTGTGGCACTGCCTCTCAAGGCCACTGCCCTCCCCACGAGCTGGTGGGGAACTGGGGGGCCCCTGTGGTGTCTCTGTGGTGTCTCTCTGCCCCAGGCACAGTGGTGCTGTGGCTCTGGGCCTCGGTGCTCAGTGCTGTGCTGGTGCCTGCGGTGGCAGTGCAGGTGCTAGGGCACGGGGCACTATAAATATTCTGGCAGCGCTGTTGTGGGTGCTGCTGAGCATGGGGGTGGGCAGCTGTCCCAGCTGTCCTGGTGTCCCCGTGGCTGCTGGGTACGCCCCACACCCATGCTGGGCCAGTTCCTAGTTTAAAGTCCAGTCCTGGGTGTGAGCAGGGCTGGGATCCAGAGTCCTCCAGCCACCACTGCTCTGGCACGCCTGCCCAGCCCAGTTCCCACTGCTGTCTCTCCTGCCTGCCTTTCCTCTTGACTGCCTTCCTTTCCTCCTGACTTTCTTCCTTCCTGGCTTCCCTCCTCTTCCCCTCCTGCCTCCCTCCCCGCTGCTGGCCGTGAGGCTGGGCTGGGTGAGGCTGGGCTGGGTGAGGCTGGGCCGGGCTCTCTGACGGCCCCTGTCCCTGCAGCCCGCTGGCAGCAGCATGGAGAGAGGACCCTGGCCCCCCGCCCGCTGCCCTGTGCCCCCGCGGTGGTGCCAGGCCGCGTCCAGCCCGGCAGGGGTGCCCCGGTGCCGTGCGTGACCCCGAGCCCATGGAGAGGATGAGCTGGCTGAGCAAGCTGACCCCACGGGCGGGCGGGCAGCGAGCCCCCCGCAGCGCCAGCCTGCAGCCCCCCGTCACCGCCGACCCTGAGACCTGCCTCATGGTCTTCAAGAACCACTGGGCACAGGTGAGTGGGGCTGGGGGCGGCGAGGATCCCCCGACCCTGCAGCCCCCAGCCCCCGCTGCCAGCCCCCCCTCCCACAGGTGCTGCGGATCCTGGAGCGGCGCGGGAGCAAACCGGCCCCCGACGACCTCAGCGCCGTCCGCAACAACACCTATCAGATGCTGAACCTGCTGGCTGAGGACCGGCCCTGGGGGGACGGGGACAAGGACAGGGCACAAGGGGACGGGGACATGGCCTGTGGGCCCATCCTGGAGTTTGTGGCTGCTGAGAACCTGCTGGAGCGGCTCCTGTGCTGGCATCTGCAGGGCGACTTCACCGAGGAGAGGAAGGTCTGAGTGAGGGGAGCAGGGGGGTCTGCACTGCTGGGGGGTCTCTGGGGAGGTTGGGACAGGCTGGATCCCAAGGGTGAAGGTGCTGGGTTGAGGGTCAGCCACGCCAAGGGTAGCGCACTGTCCCATGGCAAGTTCAGGTTGGGTTGGAATTGAGACTACCCAAGCCATTCTGAGAACTCTGTGATGCTGGAGGAAATGCCTCACTGAAGGAATTCTCTCCAGCCCTGTCACAGATGGCCCAGGGCAGTGCTGGGATCCCCAGCCCTGGGGGGGATTTCACAGCCACGTGGATGTGGCACCTGGGGCCATGGCTGGATGGGCTGGGTTGTGCTGGAGGAGCAGCAGGTCCAGGTGGTCTCTGTACCTTTGCTGTGCTCGTGTGCAGGTGGAGCAGCTGAAGCTGTACGAGATGCTGATCAGCCAGGCCCGGCAGCCCCTGCTGCGGCACAAGCCGGTGCTGACGCCGCTGCTGCGCCTGCTGAGCGTGTGCGCCGAGCCCGCCTCGGCCCCGCTGGAGAACAGCCTGGTGCTGCTGCTCAACCAGCTCTGCGTCTCCGTGGCGCGCGAGCCCGCCATCCTGGAGCTCTTCTTCCACAGCCACACGGACCAGGGCCCCGCCAACCTCATCATCTTCTCGCTCCTCATCCCCTTCATCCACCACGAGGGCGCGCGGGGCCAGCAGGCACGGGACGCGCTGCTGCTCATCATGGCCATGTCAGCCAGCAACCGCGCCGTGGCCCAGTCCATCACCGACAACTCCTACTTCTGTCCGGTATGGATCCTCCTGGGGCAGCGTTCCCCTCCCTGGGGCAGCATTCCCCTCCCTGGGGCAGCATTCACCTCCTTGGGGCAGCGTTCCCCTCCTCGGGAAAGCGTTCCTCTCCTTGGGGCAGCGTTCCCCTCCCTGGGGCAGCGTTCCCCTCCCTGGGGCAGCGTTCCCCTCCCCGGGGCAGCGTTCCCCTCCTCGGGGCAGCGTTCCCCTCCCCGGGGCAGCGTTCCCCTCCTCGGGGCAGCGTTCCCCTCCCCGGGGTGATGTCCCCTCCCCAGGACAGTGCTGGGACCCTGCATGGCTGGCACAGACTTGGGCCAGGTGGGACAAGAGGAGCCATGGACAGGCCTAGAGGGAGAAGTCCTGCGCTGGCTTGGAGATGGTGGGGGGCAGGGCTGGGGATTATGGGGGAATGGAAGCTGGATGATGGAGAACTTCCAAATGATGGAGAGCTTTGGGATGGAGGGCTTGGAAATGGTGGGAGTCTGGGGATGATGAAAAGTCTGCAAGCGATGGGGGGCTTGGAAGTGCCAGAGTAGCCTGGAGATGATGGAGAGCTTGGGGATGAGAGGCCTGGGAACAGGGTGCTTGGAGATGATGGGGAGACTTGATGATGATGGGAGGCTTGGAGATGGTGGAGGGTCCAGTGCTGGGCTGGGGATGATGGAGCCACTCCCTGGGGTCAGTGGTGGGCAGGGCCCAGCCCAGCTGCCCTGCCTGGAGCGCTGGAGTGGGGCAGGTCTGTGGGGGGCAGGTTCCTGGGCTTTGGGGAGGGCTGGCTGGGTGCAGCGGCCGGAGGGGCTGCGGGGCAGCCGAGTCCATGTGTTCCCAGGTGCTGGCCACGGGCCTGAGCGCCCTGTACTCCTCCCTGCCCCGCAAGATCGAGGTGCGAGGAGACGACTGGCACTTCCTGCGGCGCGAGGACTGGATCGGCGTCTCCTCCCTCGTGCTCTTCATGAACTCGCTCGAGTTCTGCAACGCCGTCATCCAGGTGGGGCTGAGGGGCTGCGAGGAGCTGCGAGGGGCTCCCAGCCCCACAGGGGCTGCCTGACCCCCCTGCGGCCCCTCAGGTCGCCCACCCGCTGGTGCAGAAGCAGTTGGTGGATTACGTCCACAACGGGTTCCTTGTGCCCGTCATGGGGCCGGCGCTGCACAAGGTGAGGGACCCCTGGCAGCAGGGGTGGGATGGGGGTCTGCTGCCCCTGCGGGTGGGCAGGGCCCCGTGGTGCCCGTCCCTGCGGCTCCCAGCTGCCTGTGCCCCTCCTGCAGACCTCGGTGGAGGAGATGATTGCGAGCACGGCGTACCTGGACCTGTTCCTGCGCAGCGTCAGCGAGACGGCGCTGCTGAAAACCTTCCTGCGCTTCGTGCTGCTGCACCGGCACGACAACACCACCATCCTGGACACGCTGGTGGGCCGCATCAACAGCAACTCCCGGGTGAGCCCCGTGCCCCCATGGCCCCCCAGCACACCCGTCCTCATCTTTATCCCATCCCCAGTGTCCCCATCCCCATCCCATCCCCTTCCCCTGTCCCACCATGGGGTGGGTGGCACTGCCCCCTACCCGCTCCGCTGCCCCCCTGATGCCCTGCACTGTCCCCAGCTGTGCATGGTGTCCCTGAGCCTCTTCCGGACCCTGCTCAGCCTCAACTGCGAGGATGTGATGCTGCAGCTGGTGCTCAGGTGAGGGGGTGAGGTCACCTGCTGCTGACCCGCTCTGGGAGGGGCCTGGGGAGTTGCTCCCAGGTGGGCATGTGGATGTGAGGCAGCCACATCATCTGCCCCACTGTGAAGGGGCTGGGGTCCTGTGGAGGACCCTGTCCCCGCGTGTCCCCTGCAGCTGCCCTGTGCCACCCTGCCCTGCAGGTACCTGCTGCCCTGCAGCCACGTGATGCTGAGCCAGAAGCGGGCGGTGCGGGACCTGGACATCTACGGGAAGACAGCGGCCAAGTTCCTGTCCCTGATCCCGCGCTGCTGCCGGCCCGAGAGCCCCCCGCCGCCCCGCGACCGGGACGAGGAGCCCCCCTCCCGGGCCAGGGGTACGCCACTGCGACCCCTCAGAGCCCCCCACACCTCCCCGTGGCCCCTTGGACCCTGTCCCGACACCGAGCCCTCTCCCAGCATCCCTGCAGCCCCTCAGACTCCTGGCACTGAACTGTCCCATGCTATCCCTATGGCCCCTTAGACCCTGTCCCCCTGCTGGCTTGTTGTGAAGCCCTCTCCTGGGGTCTCCATGGCCACTTGTAACCCACCCCTGTTCCAACTTGTTGATAGTCCCAGCTGTGCCATCCCTATGGCCCCCTCATACCCTGGCCCATCCTGTCCCATTGCTGAGCTCTCCTTGCAGTCCCCCGACCCTGTCCCAGCTCAGCGCTGAGCCCCTGGTGCCATTCCTGTGGCAACTTGAGCCCCATCTCCGCCTCATCCCTGCACACCCCAGTGCCATGCCACCCCCATATAGCTGAGCCCTGTCCTGGCACTGGGCTCCCCGGTGCCACCCCTGCAGCTGCTGGGACCCCATTTGTCCACCAGCTCAGTGCTGAGCCTTGTGCCACCATCCCGGGGGCACCTGGAATTCCCCCAGCCCCGGCTCAGTGCTGACCCCCGGTGCTGACCCCCCGGTGCTGACCCCCTGGTTCTGATCCCAGTGCTGACTCCCAGTGCTGACCCCGGTGCTGAGCCCCCGGTGCTGACCCCCTGGTTCTGATGCCAGTGCTGACTCCCGTGCTGACCCCGGTGCTGACCCCGTGCTGCTGATGCCCCCCCGGTGCTGACCCCCTGCTGACCCCCCGGTGCTGACCCCCTGGTTCTGATCCCAGTGCTGACTCCCGGTGCTGACCCCGGTGCTGACCCCCGGTGCTGACCCCCGGTGCTGACCCCCCGGTGCTAACCCCCTGGTTCTGATGCCAGTGCTGACCCCCGGTGCTGACCCCCGGTGCTGACCCCCTGGTGCTAACCCCCTGGTTCTGATGCCAGTGCTGACCCCCCGGTGCTGACCCCGGTTCTGATCCCAGTGCGGACCCCACTGGTGATCCTGGTGCTGACCCCCATGCTGAGCTCCGGTGCTGAGCCCCGCTTCTGATCCCAGTTCTGATCCCAGCGCTGACCCTGGTGCTGACCCCGGTGCTGCCCCGTGTCCCCTGCAGGCCACGGCAGCCCCGGTGCAGACGCCCCCCCGGCCCCGAAGCCCTCGACGCCGTCGCGCCTCTCGTTCTTCATGCGCCAGGCCAGCGCGGCGCCCGCCGAGGCTGCGCCCCCCGCTCGCCCGGGCCCCCCGCGGGCAGCCCGGCCCGGCCCGGCCCCCGGGACGAGGTGGCCGAGCTGGACCGGAACTACCTGGAGTACCTGCGGGACGCGCGGCACAGCATCGACCGCTGCGCCTGGGCCTGCCGCGTCTGGTCGGCGCCCTACGACGGCGAGGAGCCCCGCGCCCCCGACCCCGACAGCCCCCCGGGGCGGCCCCCCGGGCCCCCCACCCCACGGACTAAGAAGCGGGGGCTGCCCGAGGAGGGGGCGCGGGAGGCGCCGGGGGGGCCCCTCGGGGGCGATGAGCCCCGGGCGGGGGGGCCCGGCCCCGAGCCCCGGGAGGGGGGGACGCTGGTGAACGGGGCGCACGGGGCGGCCGAGCCGGGGCGGCCGGAGGGGGACGTGGCGGTGAAGAAGGTGCGCCGGAGCCCGCAGGGCGAGGGGGAGGGCGGCGGGGGGGCACCGAACGGGGGCCCTGGGGCGCAGCCGCCCGGCTGGGAGCCTCTGCCCTCGGTGGACTCGCTGCTGGAGGAGCTGCTGGCCCGCGTGCCCGCCGAGCCCCCGGGCGCCGGCGTGTCCATCGAGACCTTCACCGAGGAGCTGCGTGAGATTGAGGCCGAGATGCAGAACGGGGGCGTGGGGGGGGCCCCGGCCGCCCCCACGGACCCCCCTGAGCCGCCCCTGTCCCACGAGGAGGAGGAGGCCTTTGCCAGCTTCGCCGCGCTGCCCGAGGGGACGCGGGCACCGGGCGGGCACCGCCGCGGCCCCCGGACCCCCTGGCGCAGGTGGTGGCCAGCCCGCCGCGGGCGGTGGGGCCGCCCCCCAGCCAGCCCTTCACAGGTGGGCACGGGGGCACAGGGAAGGCCCCAGCTCCCTGCGGGGCCCTGCCTGACCCTGCCGTGTCCCCAGGCCCCTTCGTGTCGGTGCTCTTTGGGAAGCTGGAGAACATGCCCCACAACTCGCTGTACGTCAACTTCCTGCTGACCGGGCTGGTGGCCCAGCTGGCCTGCTACCCCCAGCCTCTGCTCCGCTCCTTCCTGCTCAACACCAACATGGTCTTCCAGCCCAGCGTCAAGTCCTTGCTCCAGGTATGGCCCCTGGGGAGCCCCTGGAGCCAGGCCCTCATGGAGCCATGGGAAAGCATTGGAAAGGGTTTTAACCCTTTTTAATCCCAAGATTGCTGAGTTCACCCTGTGCTGCCCAGCCCACCCCTGCCCCATGTCCCCCATGGCTGTAACCCCCTCTGGATCCCCTGTTACTGCAGAGACCCCCCCATTCCTGTTGGGGTACCTGTGCTCAAGGGAATGCCCCATCTGGTGGGGACCCCTGTTCCTGTGGGGACCCCCGTGCTGTGGTCCTGCAGGTGCTGGGCTCGGTGAAGAACAAGATCGAGAGCTTTGCTGCCACTCAAGAGGATTTCCCAGCGCTGCTCTTCAAGGCCAAGAAGTACCTGATTGCCCGGGGGCGGCTGGACTGGTCCGAGGGGCCCGGGGCTGTCCCTGCCCTGCGGCGCACCGACTCCCTGGGTGAGGATGTGGTTGTGGGCTGGGATCTGCCTGGGGGGCTGTGGGTTCTGCAGGCAGCTGGGAGTGGCATGTGAGGCTGGGGGCTGTGTGAAGGGCTGGGGGCTGCACAATGTGTTGCCTGGGGTGTGTCAGTGTGTAGTGCAGGGGGCGGGGGCTGCACGGGGGGCTGGGGTCTGTCAGTGTGTAGTGCAGGGGGTGGGGGCTGCACAGGGGGCTGGGGTCTGTCAGTGTGTAGTGCAGGGGGTGGGGGCTGCAATAGGGGATCTGGGAGTGTGCAGCAGGCTGCATTGTACAAGGGGCTGGCTGTGCCTGGTGGGCTGGGGGTTGCTTTGGGAGTCCGGTGTCTGGGTGGGGTGAGGGGTCTATGCAGGGACTGGGGAGGGGGCCTGGCGATTGTGTGTTGTGTGATAAGGAGGGTTGGAGGTAGCGTGGGGGAGCTGGGGGCTGCGCTGGGGGCTGGATGCCCGGACTGGGGTCTGGGCTGGGGGCTGTGCTAGGGGCTGGATGCCCCTGTCCCCCCAGGCCGTGTCCCTGTGCCCCCAGCCCGCAGTTGGAAGCCGTCCCCGGGGTCCGGGCTGGGGGCTGTGCTGGGTGCCTGGGCTGGGGGCTGCACTGGAGGTTGGGTGCCCCTGTCCCCCCCAGCCCATGTCCCTGACCCCCCTGCATGACCCCATGAGCTGTCCCTTGGGTCTGTGCTGGGTGCCCCTGTCCCCCCCAGCCTATGTCTGTGACCCCCTGTGCCCCCAGCCCGCAGTCAGAAGCTGTCCCTGGGGTCCGGGCTGGGGGCTGTGCTGGGGGCTGTGCTGGGGGCTGTGCTGGGTGCCCCGGTCCCCCCCAGCCCATGTCCCTGACCCCCTGTGCCCCCAGCCCGCAGTCGGAAGCCGTCCCTGGGGGAGCTGCTGCTGCGGCACGCCAACAGCCCGACGCGGGCGCGGCAGGCGGCGCAGCTGGCGCTGCAGGGGCTGCGGGACGGGGGGCTGCACCCCCTGGGACCCCCGGCGCGGCACGGCGAGGCCCTGCGCGTGCGCAACGCCGTCTACTGCGCCGTCATCTTCAGCGAGTTCCTCAAGGAGCTGGCCGCCATCGCCCAGGCCCACGCCGTCACCTCGCCGTTCCTCACCGAGCCCCCCGAGGAGTGAGCCCCCTTTTTAACCCGGACTCGGACCTTTTTAATTTATTGGGGCGGCGCGGGGCCGAGGCCGGGCCGCACCTTGCCGGCCCCGCCGCCGCCGGGGGAGCAGGGCAGGACCCTGGGGGAGCCCCGGGGCTCGCAGGGCGGGGGGCGCGGGGCGGGCTGGCTCTGCCCCCTCGGCCCCGCCGGCCGGCCGCTCTCTATGCAAGCCCCGGGGGCTGGGCTGGGGGGGCTGTGCATGGGGAGGGCTGTGTGTCTGTGCTGTGTAAACCCTTGGCAATAAAGGGTCTGATTGAGGGCAGCGCCTCCCCCTGTGTGCGGGGTCAGGGTGGGGGTCAGCCGGGGCCCCCCTGCACGGCCGGGTGACTGCATCCTGCTGCTGGCCTGGGACACCCCCTGTCTGCTCCCCCGTCGGCTCTGGGGGTCCCTGGGGTCTGTGGGCAGCCACGGGCCCTGGGCTGAGGCTGTGACTGTCAGGGACAGCAGGCAGCTCATGGAGCAGGTGCCAGCGCTGGTCCCAAGGTGCCACCGCAGTTCCCATCCAGCACTGACCAGGGACACCCCCGGGGACACCCCCCAGCACCCCTTCATGGCCCTCAAACAGAGGTTTCCCAGTGTTCTTGGGGTGAGAGTGGAGATGCAGAAAATTAAGATGGGATGGGGATGAGGAGGATGAGGATGGGGATGGGATGAGGCTGAAGGGGATGGAGCCCCAGTGGTGGAGATACCCAGTGGTGGTGTCTCATGGGGGTTCTGGGAGCCCTCTGGGCTATGGCTCCATTCTGTGTCCCAAACACCCCCTGGCTGTGTGACCTGTGGGAGCAGGGACTGGAGAACATCCGGAGTTCCTGTTCCAGCAGTTCGTGTGTTTATTGCAGTGTCTTCAGCTTTTCTCCAGCTGCGTGGTGCAGGTGCTCCGGGCAGAGTGGGGTGAGCTGTATTCAGCCTTGTCCCCAGCAGCGTGCAACAACAGCCAGCCAGCAAAGGGACATGGAGCCACCCCAGGCCAGAACCTGCAGGTGCTGCCTGCGTTACCTGCAGTCCCAGCCCTGCAGATGAGCCTTTTCGCAATTGCCAGTTTATCTGTGACCAAGCCCCACTCACCTCTTGGGGGTTTTGCCCCACGTGAGGTCCTGACTGTACCGGAGACAGTGCAGCCAGCAAGGCAGGGAAGAGCCCTGTGCTGCCACTGCTGAGGCCACAACTCGAGGGCAGCGTCCCTCAGTTCTGGGTCCCTCAGTTCAGGAAGGACACCGAGGGGCTGAAGCGTGTCCAGGGCAGGGAACGGAGCTGGGAAGGGGCTGAGGCTGGAGCAGAGGAGGCTCAGGGGGCCCTTGTGGCTCTGCACAAGTCCCTGCCAGGAGGGCACAGCCGGCGGGGTCGGGCTCTGCTCCCAGGGAACAGGGACAGGAGCAGAGGGAACGGCCTCAGGCTGGGCCAGGGCAGGCTCAGCTTGGACAGCAGCAGGAATTTGCCCAGGGAAAGGGAGCTCAGGCCTTGGCAGGGGCTGCCCAGGGAGCTTTGCAGTGCCCATCCCTGCAGGTGCCTGGAGGCGGCACACGGAGGGCACGGCCGCCTGTCCGGGCCCTCAGGCCCGCTCCGTTCCCGTTTCCCTCAGGAATTCCGGGGCCGTTCCCGCCTTTCCGGCCCAGCCGCGGCACACCGGCCGCGTGACGTCACTTCCTGCCCCTGGCCCCGCCCCGGGTTAACCCGCGCCCCGCGCGCTCCGCGGCCTCTTTCCGGCCGCGCTCGCCAAGATGGCGGACACGCAGGTGGGTGCTGCGTGGGGCCCGTGGTACAGGCCGGGCACAGCCCCGGCACAGCCCCGGCGGGACCCTGGGAGGGGGATACCAGCCCAGCGGTGCTGGGGGGCGCGGGGGAGGCGGCCCGGACCGGGGAGGGGGGGCGGGAGGGGCCTTAAGGGAGTGGGGGGGATGATGAGGGGAGGTGTGGGGGATGTGGGTGTACAGACCCGTTCCCCGCGGGGCACTCGTTCCCCGGGGTCGGTGGAGCGAAGGAGGGCCGGAATCCCGGAGCCGGCGAGGGTGGGGGATGTCTCGATGCGCCGGGGTTTGGGGAGGGGGCGGCGGGGGCGGCTCTCGGTACGCCGGGGTGGCGGGGGAGCACCGAGGGTGCCGCGCTCCGGGCTTCCGGGGCGGCGGAAACCACCGTGCGCTGGGGCTTTACCCTTCGCGGGGAGGGGCCGTGTCTCGGGACAGGGTGGCGGAGGAGTGGGCGGAATCCCGGTGCCCCACGGGTGCGGGGTGGGGAGCAAAGCGTTCCGTGCCCGGAGCTCGGGACGGGCCTCGGTGCCCCGGGGTTTGGGGGAGGGCGGAGGGTCTGGTGTCCCGGGGCTGGGGGAAGGATCCGGGCGCTCCGGGGTTTCGCAGGGACGGCGGGGCAGGGGCTCAGTGCCCCGGGGCTGGGCCCGCTCTCGGTGCTGAGTTCCCTTGCCGGGGTTCTCGGGGCCCGGCTCCCCCCGGTGCTGATCCCTCGCTGTCCCCACTCACAGACGGAACGCGCGTACCAGAAGCAGCCGACGATCTTCCAGAACAAGAAGCGAGTGCTTCTGGGCGAGGGGGGTAAGGAGAAGTTGCCCCGCTACTACCGCAACGTGGGGCTGGGCTTCAAGACCCCCAAGGAGGTGAGGGAACTGGGCTGGGGGCCGTGGTGGTCCTGATATGGGTGTGGTGTTTTGGGGTGGGTCAGTGGTGGCCTTGGCAGTGCTGCTTGGACTCGAGGCCTCTGGTGACTTTTCCCCACCTGTGTCTGAGTGCTCTCTGGGCCGTGTGTGCCCACCTGACACTCACCTGTCTCTGCAGGCCATCGAGGGCACCTACATCGACAAGAAGTGTCCCTTCACGGGCAACGTCTCCATCCGGGGGCCGCATACTCTCAGGTGAGCTGGAGCATCCCCAGAGGGGTCCTGTGGCAGGTGTGGGGCAGGTAACCAAGGTAACCCAGCCCCGAGGGTCCTGGAGCTGCAAATGATGGTAATCTCACGATGGTCTGCCGAGCCCGTGTGGGCCTGACGACACTGCCACATGACTGTACTGATGCAGGTGACAGGACCAGGTGTGCTGAGGGCACGTGGGGCGGGATGGGGGCTGGTGGGGTGGGGTGGGATGGTAGCTAGTGGTGTGGGGAGCGTTAGGAGGTGTGTCAGAAGGGTTTGGAGAAGAGCCATGGCAGGGTTTGTAACAGAAACAGGGAGGCTGTGGGCTGGCACTGAGGGCCAGTAAACAAGGAGAGGTTCCTGGGGTTGGTGCATGTTGCTGCCGGGTGGCACGGGGATCCTGGCAGTGCCCTTGCAGCCCTTCGGGTGCGTGTCCCCTGTGTCGCAGGTGTGGTGACCAAGATGAAGATGCAGCGCACCATCGTCATCCGCCGCGATTACCTGCACTACATCCGCAAGTACAACCGCTTCGAGAAGCGCCACAAGAACATGTCCGTGCACCTGTCCCCCTGCTTCAGGTGTGCGCTGTCCCCGCACCTGGGTGGGACACAGCCTCTCCTCACCTGGAGCCTGCTCACAGGTTATGATGTTCAAACTCACGATGGTCTGCAGAGTGCCCCGGCTGAGGGGCTGCTGACAATGCCTCAGGCATCCACTGAACCAGGGGCAGGCTCCAGGCCCTGGCTGTGCCGGGGAGAGGCTCTGAGGGCCAGGTGAGCCCCAGGAGCTCCCTGACCCCCCGGTGTCATTGCAGGGACGTGCAGATCGGGGACATCGTGACAGTGGGCGAGTGCCGCCCCCTCAGCAAGACCGTGCGCTTCAACGTGCTCAAGGTGACCAAGGCTGCGGGCACCAAGAAACAGTTCCAGAAGTTCTGACACCTGTGGGAGCAATAAATGTTGGGAAGGTGGAACCACCTGTGTGTGAGCTGAGTGAGTTGTGTGTGGTGCAGCCTGGGACCGGTGTCATGTGGGCTCAGGTGTGTGCTGTTGGGGTACAGGTCACAGCAGAAGGCTCAGGTGTGTGCTGCTGGGGCACAGGTCACGGCACAACGGGACACTGCAGCTGCTCTTGTCCCCTGCTGTGCCCCAGGTCAGTGTTGGTTTGTTCTGGGCTGTGTTTGCCTTCCCAGTGCTGCTGCAGCAGGTGCTGGGTGTGTGTTCGGTAATAATTCAGAACGTGAAGTCATCTGCTGGGGACAGGGACAGGTGTGGCCCTGAGGGCCCTTCTCAGCAGGAATGAGGGGTCAGCACTGGTGGCAGCACCTGGAGCCGGCTCTGGCAGTGTCACCTTCACACTGGAGTGTCCAAGGCCAGGTTGGACAGGACCTGAAGCGCCCTGGTCTTGTGGAACGTGTCTCTGCCCATACAGGGGGGTGGAACTGGGTGAGCTTTAAAGGTCCCTCAGGCCAAACTGATTCCATGACCTCTGTCTGCCTCACCCGCTCCAGGCGAGCCCCACACCTTTGGCTGTGGGCTGGAGCTGTAGCTCCAGGGTGGAGCTGGCGCCACTCTTCTTGCTCGGACTCCTGAAGGAAGGCTCAGTGTTTGAGGTAAGTTCACACAATTCCCAGCAAATTCAGATTTTTGGTGGCATCCATGCCCGTGTTCCTAGTCCTGCCAGAACCACAGGACTGTCCTGTGTTTGCACTGGAAATCAGGGAGCAGTGCAGGACCGGGGACCTGGTGTCCAGGGACAATGAGCAGGAGAGCTTCCAGTTGGCTGGGGGGGTCCTACTGGTGTCCTGTGCCAGGGGTGCCAGGGTGCCCTGGGGCTCATCCCCAGGTACTGTGGGTGCACTGGGGGGTTCATCCCCCACTTCTGAAGCTCGTGGAACTGCCTGAGTTGGAAGGGACACACAGGGACCATTGGATCCCTGTGCCCTACCTGTCACCATAGTCTCAGGAGCATTTCCCAGCTTCAGCCTCGGGTGATGTCACTGCCTGGGGCATGGAGCTTCTCCAGTTGTGATTCAAGGGGAGCACAGCGTGTGGGAGAAAAGGACATGGAAAAAAGGGTCACAGGGTGTCCAGCAGCCATTCTCTGAGACCCTGCCTATGTGGGACCCCCAGCTCCTGAATGGGGGCAGCTCAGTCCCTCCAGCACTGCACCCTGTGAACCCCCAGCACTGAGACCCCAAGCTGCTGGTGCCACCAGGGCTGTGTGTCCCACAGCAGGGACTGCAGGACAAGGTGCTGGTGGCACCAGGGCTGTGTGTCCCACAGCAGGGACTGCAGGACAAGGTGCTGGTGCCACCAGGGCTGTGTGTCCCACAGCAGGGACTGCAGGACAAGCTGCTGGTGCCACCAGGGCTGTGTGTCCCACAGCAGGGACTGCAGGACAAGGTGCTGGTGCCACCAGGGCTGTGTGTCCCACAGCAGAGCACTGCAGGACAAGGTGCTGGTGGCACCAGGGCTGTGTGTCCCACAGCAGGGACTGCAGGACAAGGTTCGTGCCCAGCTCCTTGCCAAGCCCGTGTGCTCTGGGCTGGGTGGAGCTGTGGGCAGCAGCAGCTCTGTGGTGCACCTGGCTCACCTGAGCCTGCTGTCCTGGGGGCTCCCAGAAGGGTGGGTGGGTCCTGCTGCAGGGCCCCCCTCACTGTCCAGCTGCAGTCTGTCAGCACTGGGGGGTTTGGGAGCACTGGCCTTGTGAAAACCTCATTTGTGGTGATTCCTGTGGCAGGGCTGTGCCCTCAGCTGCCCTGGGCTGACCCTTCCTGGGGCCAGACGCCACTGGGGTTTTTCTCTGGGGCGTTTGGGATGCTGGGAATGAGCCTCAGGGACTCCAGCCCAGGGACACCTTTACCGGAGTCAGAGCCAGGTGAGTGGTGCTGTGCAGCCTCGTGTTCCTGGCCCATCTCGTGATCCCTGTCCCTCTCCCCCCGTTCCCAGCACTCCTGTCCCGTGTCCCTGTCCCTCTCCCCCCGATCCCAGCACTCCTGTGCCGTGTCCCTGTCCCTCTCCCCCCGTTCCCAGCAGCCTGTCTGGGGCTGCCCTGGTGGTGCAGGGTCTCTGGGACCCCCGTGTGTCAGTGAGTGACACTTCCCAGAGCTGCAGTGCCATTCCCAGGGGAGCCCCAGGAGCCCTGCAGCGCTGAGGTCTGTGGTGTTTTTGTGGTGTTTGCCCTCACAGTTCCCACATGGAAGCCCCCAGGGCCAGGACAAAGCAGAAGCTGCTTGCAGCCTGCATCCCTCACACCTCAATGCCCAATTATTTTCTGCTTGGGAGATGATCCCAAGCCTTCATCCTGGAGTGATTAGTCCTCCTGCACTCCCTTAAGCAGATTTAGCTGGCTAATGCGCCTCCCCTGTGAATTACCCCAACAGGCTGGGTTTTAACCCCAAACTGTGATTTTAGCAGGGTGTCTGAGCTGGGCTGGGCTGTGTCACCCCTGCTGGAGCTGTGGGTCCCTGATGTCCCTGCTGCACCCCCAGAACTGGCACAGGGACAGCTCATGTTAAAAGCTTTCTCTCTTAATCCCTTCCTAATCCCTCCTAAGCCCTCATGACATGCTCAGAGCTGCTGGATTTGGGTTATTTCAGCTCCCAGCAGTGGTGAGGGGAGTGATCTGTGGCCCCTTGGGGACCCCCATTTCCCCACTCCTGGGTTTTACCTTCTGCCAAACGAGGGACCAACCCCTTCCTGTGGCAGGAGTGGGGCACTTTGCCCTTTCCTGCTTTGCTCCAGAGCAGGAACTGCTGCCTTTGGGGCTGTGGGGACGGGAGGATGCTCTGGCACAGGGCCAGACAGCCTGGCACAATCCATGTCCCTGGAGGCCTGCCTGGCATGGGAGAGCCAGCCTGGCACAACCTGTGGCCCCAAAGAGCTCCAGCCTGGCACAGCAGAGCCAGCCTGGCTCATCCATGGCCCAGGAGCTGGTGGCTGTTCCTTTGCCCTGGCCATGGCCCTACCAGCCTGGAGCAAAGCCCCCCTTCCATCGAGGTTTGCTTCTCCTGGCACGGAGTCCAGCTCTCCACAGGGGCTGTGTGCTGGCTCTGCCCCAGCAGCTCTGGGCAAAACTAGCTGCTGGGAGACATAGATATTAGGGAAAAATAGATACTAGAAAAGAATTCTTTACTAAAAGGGAGCTCAGGCCTTGGCAGGGGCTGCCCAGGGAGCTTTGCAGTGCCCATCCCTGCAGGTGTCCCCTGGAGGTGGCACTGAGTGCTCTGGGCTGGGGACAAGGTGCCCGTGGGGCACAGCTGGCACTCCATGGGCTGGCAGGGCTTTGCCAGCCCCGGGGATTTGGGGATTTGGGGATTTCAAACCCCGGCTGTGTTTCAGTTCTGGGCTCCCCTGAGCCGCTGAGCTCCCGTGGCTGCTCTGGGGTCTCTCTGAGCTCTCTGCTGGAGCACAGCCTGTGCGTGTCCCATTATTTCTGGAGCTGCTAGCTCAATTTAAGCCGTGGCTGTGCAGCTCCCGCCTCTCTCTGTGGCTCTCTCGGTGTCTCGTCCCCGTGGCTCCTTTGTGCAGCTCCTGGCAGAGCTGCCCTGCTCTGCCCCAAGGCTGCTCCTGCTGCCCTGCCCGGCCCTGCTGCCTCCCTCCCGTGTTTGTGGGTCCCCAGGACGAGGGAAGAGATGAGAATCTTGACTCCATCTTTTAGAAGGCTGATTTATTATTTTATGATATATATTATATTAAAAGAAAATTATACACTAAAACTATACTAAAAGAAAGAGAAAGGAGACATCAGAAGTTAGCAAGGAAAGGAAAAAATAATAAAATCTTGTGACTGACTAAAGAGTCTGACACAGCTGGACTGTGATTGGTCATCAAGTAAAAACAACTACGTGAGACCAATCAAAGATGCACCTGCTGGTAAGGTGTATCTACAGCCCACATTCCAAGCAATCAGATAATTATTGTTACGTTTCCTTTCCGAGGCTTCTCAGCTTCTCAGGAAAAAAATCTTAGTGAAAGGATTTTTTAGAAAATATGTCTGTGACACTCCCACAGCTCACTCAGCCGGGCTCTGGGTGGCTGTGACAGCCCCCTCGGGCCACCCCTGGCTGTGACAGCCCCCTCGGGCCATCTCTGGCTGTGACAGCCACCTCCGGCCACCCCTGGCTGTGACAGCCACCTCCGGCCACCCCTGGCTGTGACAGCCCCCTCGGCCACCCCTGGCTGTGACAGCCCCCTCGGGCCACCCTGGCTGTGACAGCCACCTCGGGCCACGCCTGGCTGTGACAGCCACCTCGGGCCACCTCAGGCCACCCCATGCCTGCCTTGGCTGCCAGCCTTTGGCCACCCCTCCTGGCGGTGCTGCTGTCTGCCCCGCTGCAGCCTGGAGCTGCACTGCATCCCCCTGAGCTCTGCAGCTCACCCAGAGCTGCCCTCAGCCCTCAGTGCCCTGAGGAGGCGGCAAATGTCCCGAGGAGGTGGCAAATGTCCCGAGGAGATGACCTGTGCCCTGAGGAGGTGGCCAGTGCCCCGAGGGGATCGGTGGCTTTGCCAGAGACACACCACCACGAGTGGCAGCTGTGGTGTCCCCAGCGGGGCACTGTGACCAGCAGGGCTGGAGGTGCTGCCAGGGCTGCTGTGCCTCTGCAAGGAGCAGGGCAGGTGAGGAGCTGCCCCCATCCAATGGGAGGATGTGCTTGGACAATTCCCTCACCAGAGGGAACAGGTAAAACCAGGGGGGCCCTGTGGGCTCCATTGGGCTTCTCAGGGCGTGCCAGCCCTGCCCAGGAGCCTGAGCACAGCTTTGTGTCCCTGTGCCACCTGCCCTGGGTCAGCTCCACTCCCTGGGCTGTTTGGTGTCCCTGTGCCACCTGCCCTGGGTCAGCTCCTCTGAGGACTTCTGCTGGTCGCAGTGACTCTGAGATATGTACAGATCTCCTTTTCCCAGCCTGGCCGTCGAAGGAGGAGTCAGGATTTTTCTGTGCTCGTTCTCAAGGTTATTTATTGTTTCTTATCTATAACATCCTTTCTCTGACCCAGCAGGTTGGTCCATGGCACACTGACCACCTTGGGGTGGTGTTAGCTTTTATACTAAAAACTACGTGTACAGTGTTTACAGTAACTTCCCAATACCCATCACCTGTGTTAGACAGTGAGTTTCCACCTTAAACCATTCTAAAAGTGCCAAATCACAGCAGAAGATGGAGGCCAAGAACAAGAACAGGAAGAAGGAGAAGGACAGGACATGCCCAGATTCCTTCATCTTGCCTCCTGAACCCCCATTCTAAAAACCCCAAAATTCTACATTTTCACCCTGTGATAAATTCACTGTCATTCTACTTAGACTTTCATGGCTTGCAGATCCTCATATAAGGTTGGTAACTTTTTCCATGGGTCAAGATCAAAGGCACAGGGGTCTGGGGCTCTGTGCCAGGGTCTCTGAGCCCCCGGGCAGGGGCTGGAGCCCTCCAGGGCAGCCGGAGGGATTCCCTGGGTTCCCACAATGTCCTGGGCTGTTCCCTGCCTGGGGGTCTCTGTCCCTGTGTGAGCCACACTCCGGGGGCACCCCCAGCCCCCGGGGGGTTTCTGTGATGGGGCAGAGCAGACCTGGCCCCGCTGTCACCCCAGCGCTGAGCTCCTCACCCCGTTGCCCAGCTGGAGAGCCCGTGCCAGGCAGGAGCTCCCTCCCAGTGCTGCCCAGCCCAGAGCCAGGACAGCTGTCGTGCAGCATCAGTCAGGAGGGTAATTACATGTCATCATCTGTAATTATGTGTAATTCCATGCCATTCCGTGCAGTTCTTTGCCATTTTGGTGACAATACGCGCTGTGGTGGGTTCAGCCTGTGCTGAGTCAGCCTTTCCCCAGCCAGGGACTCTCCCATGGGAATTCCTGACCTTGCTGTGGCCTGGAGACCTCCACGTCCCCCTCACCTCGCTGTCACCACACACCCACCCCCCTCTGTGTGTGTGACCCTTGGGACAGGGTCCCTGGTGGCCCTGGCAGGGCTGGGGGAGCTGCTGGGCTCTGTGCTCCCAGAGCGGGGGAAAAACACCAATCACTTTTTTAAAAACTGTAAAAGTTTAATAGTGATAAAATGGTTACAAAAATAGTAATAAAAATTAGAGTAATAATAATTTGGACAATTTGGATTAGGACACTATGAGACAATAGAAACAAAGAGTTATGGACAGTCTGGGTACCTTTTCTGGGCAAAATAAGCCTCGAAAAAGGCCCCACGTTAACAGAGGATTAACCCTTAAAAACAGTAACCTGTTGCATATTCATACAGCTCATCCATGGTGCATAAATTCCATTCAAACACAGGATTCTGTCTGGGCAGTGCCAGCTCCTTCCTCTGAATCCTGACGGCGTCTCCAGGGCTGAGCAAGGCAGGAAGAAGTTCATTTCTTCTGAAAATGGAGCAATAAATTCTCTTTCTCTCAAAGATTCAGGTGTCCTGTGGCTGCTATCTCAGTGCGAGTCCTTTCTTTAAAAAGTACCTTACATCGTTTCTATTTTAACATTTTGTTATAACCTACAACTATATTTAACACACTATTAAGAGAATTAACACAGCATAACTTTCTAACACAACACATATAATATTCATTTGAATATTTGCGAAAAGCCAATCATAAAATAGGCATTTTTCACAGAGGGGGTGACCAAAGGCTGGACTTGGCGACCTCGAGGGTCTTTTCCTCCCTCAGAGCCCCTGGGGGCTCCAGGTGTGGGGCAGCAGCTGCTGCAGCTCAGGTGCATCTCTGCCCACCCTGTGCAGCTGCTCTGGGCTCTGTGCTGCTCCCACAGCCCTGCAGCCCTGTGGCAGTGTGAACAGTGCACATTCCATGGCTCTGTGCAGATATTTACTCTAAGTATTTTGTTGTATTGATTAGTAGTGCTGTATCGACATTTAAATAGGATGGTAAATGCAGTTCTGTAGTTAAAAGGTAACTTTTGTAGTTAAAATAGGAACTATGTATGTGGGATATTTTTTTAAAGAAAGGAATGAGGTACTCGCACCAGATAGCAGCTACAGGACACCTGAATCTTTGAGAGAAAGAGAATTTATTGCTCCATTATCAGAAGAAATGAACTTCTTCCTGCCTTGCTCAGCCCTGGAGACGCCGTCAGGATTCAGAGGAAGGAGCTGGCACTGCCCAGACAGAATCCTGTGTTTGAATGGAATTTATGCACCATGGATGAGCTGTATGAATATGCAACAGGTTACTGTTTTTAAGGGTTAATCCTCTGTTAACGTGGGGCCTTTTTCAGGCTTATTTTGCCCAGAAAAGGTACCCAGACTGTCCATAACTCTTTGTTTCTGTTGTCTCATATTGTCCTAATCCAAATTGTCCAAATTATAATTAGTCTAATTTTTATTACTATTTTTGTAACCATTTTATCGCTATTAAACTCTTTAAAATTTTAAAAACAAGTGATTGGTGTTTTTCACAGGCAGAGAGGGCAGTTAATTGAAACAATTAATTAGCTAGATAATTAAATGCCTGCTGCTTCTGCATGAGGCACTTAATTGTCTAGTTATTTATTTATTTAGCTATTTAGTTATTGGCTTGTTTAGTTATTTATTTAGTTATTCCATAAATTCATTAGTTAATTACCAATGACTTTAATTATTTAGTTATTCTGGAAATTCATTATTCAATTACTTAGTATTGTAATTATTTAGTTTTTCAGTAAAATCATTATTTTACCTGCAGCCACAGCCCAATCTCTGTCACCCCAGCAATGCCAGGGATCCCCCAAGAGCCACCGCGGAAATCGCCAGGGCGGCAACAGGGAAATTCCTGCAGTCAGCCTCCTCCTCCTTCTGGGCTGGGAACGCCCTGAGGCCGAGCCAGCTCGGCTCCTGCATCGATGGGAATTGGGGGATTTTGGGGTGTGGAATTGGGATGGGAAGTGGGGGATTTTTGGGATGTGAAATTGGGATGGGAAGTGGGGGATTTTGGGTGTGAAATTGGGATGGGAAGTGGGGGATTTTGGGATGTGAATTTTGGAGCTGGGAATGCCCTGGGGCTCAGCCAGCTCTGCTCCTGGAACATGGCAAGTGGGGGATTTTGGGGTGTGGAATTGGGATGGGAAGTGGGGGATTTTGGGTGTGAAATTGGGATGGGAAGTGGGGGATTTTGGGTGTGAAATTGGGATGGGAATTGGGGGATTTTGGGGTGTGGAATTGGGATGGGAAGTGGGGGATTTTGGGGTGTGAAGCTGGGATGGGTATTGGGGGATTTTGGGTGTGAAATTGGGGTGGGAATGTCCCACCTGTGTGCCCGGGCTCAGGGGCAGGAGCAGCGCTCAGCGGGACCGGGGCAGCCCAGCACGGCCGGGGAAACTGAGGCAGGGGTGCAGGGAGGGTCCGGCTGGGTGTGGGGATGATGCAGCCCCCGTGCCTGGGGGGCTTAAGAGCCCTGAGGGTTGGCACTGGGGGCACGGGCAGTGGTGCCCTGGCAGTGCTGGGGGAGCATGACAATTCCATGATTCCGTGATCTGCAGGGCTCTGTGGGCACCCCTGGCCTGGCTGTGATGCACAGGAGGAGGAGGATTGATGCTGTTGAGTCAGGGATGGAAAGAAAGACTCCATCTTCAGGTGGATCAGAAGGCTCAAGAAGAATCTTTATTTGCAATCTTTATTAGAGTTGTTTTGACTTATTGGTCAGTTATGGTCAAGCTGTGTCGGGGCTCTGGAAAGAGTCACGAGTTTTTCATTATTATCTCAGGGTTAATGATTTTGTGGATTGATGATGATTTAGTGGATTGTTGATTTAATCAATGATCCTCCCGATGATTATAATCACGGTGGTCCATCAGTGCCCATGGGGTGGGGTTAGGGTTAGGGTTAATAATTTTGTAGATTAATAATGATTTCGTGGGTTGTTGATTTGATAAATGATCCTCATTGATAATTATAATTGATAACTGATAATTATAATCAGGATGGTCCATCAGTGCCCGTGGGCTGGGCTGGGCGGCAGAGGGGGCCCGGCAGCCTCAGGGGATGCTCAGGGAGGTTCCAGCAGTGGAGAGAGACGATTTTCACCTGCTGCGGGTAAAACTCTCAGACATGCACGGTGCCCCGGATCCCTGGTGTGCCCATCTCCTGCTCAGCTCTCACAGCCCGGCCCGGGGTCCGGTGCCCCAGGAGAGGGGAAAATCACTTGCAATGCAAATGCTGGGAGAGCAGGAAATGCCTCAGCGGGAGTGTTAACTGCTGTTAATGGTTAATGCGCCGGCAATTTAAGCCTGCCCGGTGCAGGGGTGATGCAGGTCCTGAGGTGCGCGGAGCAAGGATCGGTGCCCAGCCCCGGCAGCGCGGGGCTCCCCCGGCCGGGGTGCGGCTCCTGTCCCCAGCCGGAGCTGGCCCTCGGTGAGTCCTTCTGTGCCCGAGCCCGGGCTTTGGGGCAGCGATTCTGCTGAGGCTGCTGGAGGGAGCGCAGCGGCGTGTGAGGGGAATAGATTTCCCTATTCCTGGGCAGCGGAGGCGGAAAGCCCTGCTGAGCTGCTCTGTAGCCCACGCACACTGCCAGGCTGGTGCTGGGGCCTGGGAACGCGCCCAGGCTGATGGAATCCCTGCTCTGGACCCACGCTGGCTCCATCCACCCGGTGACACGGGTCTGCAGGTGGAAGAGGCGACTGCACAAATATTTGCCATGAGCTGAAGGTCTTTCCTGGCCTGAGCCGTGTTTTCTGTGGGCTTTTGGTTCAGGGAGCCGAGAGTCCTTAATGGAAGCGCTTAGAAATGCAAACACGTCTGGCTCGGGTACCTGCTGCTCGCAAGGAAAGTAAATCAGGCTGCAAGCAGGGAAGGTTTACCTTTGGTCCGAATCCAACTGGTTTTCCTCCATGCCAGCCCTGGCCTGGAGCTTTTCTGAGGTATGATGGAGTTTACACAGGGCTAGGATGGGGGAAGCTCATAGGCCCGGCAGTCCTGTGGTGGGATCTCCTCAAAGCCCTTCTGTGGAGGATTTGCAGCTTGGCTGCTTTGCATTATTCAAATCCCCAAAGATGCCCTCAGGCCATCAGTCATGGGACAGTGCTTCCAGCTGGGGACCCGGCTCCGGCTGCCCAGCGCTTCAGGAGCCGGGAAAACTGAGCTCAGGGCCTGGAGGGGCTCCAGGGCTGGGAAAACTGAGCTCAGGGCCTGGAGGGGCTCCAGGGCCAGCATCAGTGCAGAGCTCTGCACTCGGGGTGTCCCCCTGGGGTGGTTCTGCTCTGGGCCAGAATTTCCTTGTCCAGGAATCACTCTGTGCAGTCCACCATGTCTTTGCCCCTCTTAATGAAGGAGTGGAAAAGGAATGAAGCAAAAGGAGGAAAAGAAAGGGCTCCCTCTGCTCCAGAGCCAGGCTGGGAGAGCTGGGGTTGCTCAGGCTGGAGAAGAGAAGGCTCCAAGGTGACCTTGGAGCCCCTTCCAGCGCCTCAAGGGGCTCCCAGTGAGAAGTGTGATGGGTGCCACAGCCCTCAGAGGTGCAGCTGGGTGTCAGTCACATCCCAGACACTGCCTGGCATCGGTACTGGGGAAGGATTTATTCCTGTATTTGGGGTTTTGCAAGGAACTTTGGTCTGAGCAAGGTGAGAAAGTGTGTCATTCCAGCTCCCTGGAGGAACCTGCAGTGCCACCACAGACACAGCTCTGTGTGTGCTCACAGATGGAGCCACTGACTGGGACAAGGCTGAGGGTGACTTTTATGACTGTTTCGATGACTTTTACAAGGGTTTTGTGGCAGTGGATAAAGCAGAGCTGGGAAAAGGCCTGGCCTTTTAGCAGTGGCAGAGCAGAGATGTTTTCCTTGCAGCCATGCTTGGTAGGACTGGCAGAATAAACAGGGTCCTTTGTGCAGAACACAGCGAGGGAGGGCACCCCATGGGGCAGAAGGCAGGAGCCTTGTCACCTGTGAAAAATGCATGTATTTCATGATTGGCTTTTCGCAAATATTCAAATGAATATTATATGTGTTGTGTTAGAAAGTTATGCTGTATTAATTCTCTTAAGTACTGTGTTAAATATAGTTTTAGGTTATAAAAAATGCTAAAATAGAAACTATGCTTTTCTTTAAAGAAAATACTTTTCTTTAAAGAAAGGACTCACAGCGAGATAGCAGCCACAGGACACCTAAATCTTTGAGAGAAAAAGAATGTATTGCCCTCTTATCAGAAGAAATGAACTTCTTCCTGCCTCAAAGGCGCTGTTAGGATTCAGAGGAAGAAGTTGAGGATGACCAGACAGAATTTGAATGGAATTTATGCATCATGGATGAGGTGTATGAATATGCAACAGGCTGTTGTTTTTAAGGGTTAATCCTCTGTTCACGTGTGTCCTTCTCCGGGCTCGTGCTGCCCAGAAAAGGTACCCGAACGTCCGTAACTCTTTGTCTTTATTGTCTCATATTGTCCTAATTCAAATTGTCCAAATTATGATTACTCTAATTGTATTACTATTTTTATAACCATTTTATTACTTAAATATTAAAACTTTAAAAACTTTAAATTTAAATTTAAAATTTTAAAAACAAGTGATTGGCATTTTTCACATCACCTGTGTCCCACTTTGCAGCATCTCTCAAGTGCCATGGGCAAAGCCAGGCTCACAGGGGTGGTTTGTCCCTTCTCCTTCCTGCACAGAGCCGGGTCAGGCCGGGCCTGAGCCCGGGGGCGCCATGTACGAGCTAAACGAGAGCAGCTTCGATCCCATCACCTTCGTGCTGACGGGCATCCCGGGCATGGAGGAGTCCCACATCTGGATCTCTGTGCCCTTCTGCCTGATGTACCTCACCGCCGTGCTCAGCAACCTGCTGCTCCTCTTCCTCATCGCCACGGACCGCAGCCTGCACGAGCCCATGTACCTGTTCCTGGCCATGCTGGCCCTCTCGGACCTGCTGCTGTCCACCACCACCGTGCCCAAGATGCTGGCCATCTTCTGGTTCGGCGCCAGGGAGATCTCCTTCGACGCCTGCATCACGCAGATGTTCTTCACCCACTTCAGCTTCATCGTGGAGTCCTCGGTGCTGCTGGCCATGGCCTTCGACCGCTACGTGGCCGTGTGCGCCCCGCTGCGCTACGGGGCCCTGCTGACGCCCTCGGCCATCGCCAAGGTGGCGGCGGCCGCCGTGGCCCGCGGGCTGTGCATCATGTGCCCGCCCATCTTCCTGCTGAAGCGCCTGCCCTACTGCGGGCACAACGTCATGCCCCACACCTACTGCGAGCACATGGGCATCGCCCGCCTGGCCTGCGCCGACATCCGCGCCAACGTCTGGTACGGGCTGACCATGGCGCTGCTCTCCTCGGGGCTGGACGTGGTGCTCATCGCCGCCTCCTACGCGCTCATCCTCCGCGCCGTGTTCCGCCTGCCCACCCGCGAGGCGCGCCTCAAAACCCTCAGCACCTGCGGCTCCCACCTCTGCGTCATCCTCATGTTCTACGTGCCCGCCTTCTTCTCCTTCCTGACGCACCGCTTCGGCCGCCACATCCCCGGGCAGGTGCACATCCTGCTGGCCAACCTCTATGTGGTGGTGCCGCCCATGCTCAACCCCATCGTCTACGGGGTGAGGACGCGGCAGATCCGCGAGCGCGTCGCCCGCCTGCTCTGCCCCGCGGGGACGGGCTGTGCCTGCCCCGGCTGGGGGGACAGCTGCTGAGCAGGGATGTGTGGGGGGATAGAACATTAGTAAATAAAGGTAGTATAGAAAGCAATCTTACCCCCAAAGAGTTGCAGCTGAGCCAATTATTAAGGATTAGGAGCAGGCCTGATGTTAACAGGCCACACCTGTAGTCAATCAGAAGAGTGTTATAAAAGAGTGGATTGGTTGGTTGAAGGAACCGGAGTCAGTTGGCTGCTGTGAGGACAAGGAAGAGTCAGTGCCTGGAGGAGCTGCCTACAAGAAACATTAAGGAGGTGCAAAACTCTAGCGATGTAGAACTCTTGCAGTGTAATGACAATAGAACTCTTGCACTAGATATGACAACAGGTATGGGTGTGGGATGGCTCTGGGCTGTGCCACGGGCTCTGGGCTGTGCCATGGGCTCTGGGCTGTGCCACGGGCTCTGGGTTGTGCCATGGGCTCTGGGTTGTGGGCTTGGCTCATCAGCACCTCCACTGCTGCTGGTTTCTCCTGGAGCTGCTTCCCCTGGATCTCCTTCACTGGCACAGACTGGGCAGGCTCAGCTGAGAAGCATCCAGGCACTCAGACGTGCTGATTCACTGTCACCTGCTACAGCTGGTCACGTTTGCTGTCCTACAGCTTCATTTCTGCCCCTTCCTTCACCTTTCCAACGGAGACCACACCATGGACACCTTGCTGGTGGCCAGACTGAAGCACGGCACAGCAAGCACGGCTGGATGTGCCCCACAGTGCTCCCCATGGCACGGAGCGGGTTGTCCTGCCCTCACTGCTGAGGGACCCTGGCACTCCGGCTGCTGAAGCTGCTTCCCTGCTGAAGTGCCCTGAGAGCTTGGGAAAGGCTTTATGGTCCCGTCTCTGAGGGAAACATTTCCCTTAATGACTCCCAAATGCATTTCAACCTTCAGAGGGGCGTGTAAAGGGCAGAGGTTTCCTACACCCACCACATCCCACAGGGATATGTCGCTACAGGACATGAAATAACGTGACACGGACACGCAGTTTTTTGATGGTAAAAAGAGAACTTTTAATTTTTGACTCTTAACATTTATAGATTTCTAAAAGTGACAGTGGATTGGAGGGTGACAGTGCCACCTCTCCAGCGACACTGGGAAAACAAGTCTGTTAAATTTCTCTTCTTCCATAAAAGAATGTAAAACAATAAGTTATTTACATAAAGTGTGTGAGAAAGTTTGCTACAAAAATATAAACATCAGAAGGCTTAGAAAAACTTAAAAAATCAGGGCGACAGGGATGCTTTCTGTCTTGGCAGTACAGCTCTGCCTCATCCAGGCAGCGACCAGAGAGTTTTGTCTGTGGTGCTCAGGGAGCCCTTTCTGGAGGCTCCACAGCTCTCACAGCAATGCAGGAGAGGGATGGTCTGACCCTGTGCCACCTGTGAGGCCCCAGGAAGGGTCTGGTGTGTTCCTGGTGTTAAGATCAGCCATTTCTGCAGAACGTGCCTTTGCCCTGACTGGGGGCAGCCAGCACTTGCAGTCCCACAGCCTGGCTGGGCTGCAGAGCCCTGTCAGCCCTGCCCAGGTGAGGAAGGCACTGCTGCACACCTGGCTGGGCTGCAGAGCCCTGTCAGCCCTGCCCAGGTGGGGAAGGCACTGCTGCACACCTGGCTGGGCTGCAGAGCCCTGTCAGCCCTGCCCAGGTGGGGAAGGCACTGCTGCACACCTGGCTGGGCTGCAGAGCCCTTTGGGACCTGCCCAGGTGAGGAAAGCACTGCTGCACACCTGGCTGGGCTGCAGAGCCCTTTGGGACCTGCCCAGGTGAGGAAGGCACTGCTGCACACCTGGCTGGGCTGCAGAGCCCTGTCACTCCTGCCCAGGTGAGGAAAGCACTGCTGCACACCTGGCTGGGCTGCAGAGCCCTGTCAGCCCTGCCCAGGTGGGGAAGGCACTGCTGCACACCTGGCTGGGCTGCAGAGCCCTTTGGGACCTGCCCAGGTGGGGAAAGCACTGCTGCACACCTGGCTGGGCTGCAGAGCCCTGTCAGCCCTGCCCAGGTGGGGAAGGCACTGCTGCACACCTGGCTGGGCTGCAGAGCCCTTTGGGACCTGCCCAGGTGGGGAAGGCACTGCTGCACACCTGGCTGGGCTGCAGAGCCCTGTCAGCCCTGCCCAGGTGGGGAAGGCACTGCTGCACCCCTGGAGCTGTCCCGTTTGCAGGGGTGGTGGCCTGGGAACGGCTCTGTCGGGATCTGGGCTCTGTGAAGTGCTGTGCCCTGCATCAGGGCCCTGCTGTGGGCCCTCCTGGCTGGGGCTGATCCCACCCCGTGTCCTGGGGGAGGGCAGGAGCCGTGGGCACACCAGGTGTGCTCACACCTGAATGGCACAGGAGCCGAGATCAACCCACCTGCAAACTCTGCTCCAGCCACACCAGTGATGCTGCTATGGCCTCCAAAGAAAAGGGGAAGAGATGGATTCATGGTTTCAGAGCAAAACCCCCCAAAAGTTTTCACTTCTGCAACACGTTTTTTCTTTTCTTTGTTTTATTTCCCTCTGATTTGATCAAAGGTGGCACCCTGTGACGGGCACAGGGGAAATGAAAGTCTGTTCATTAAAGGCTGTTTGTCTAGCAGCAGAGATAACGGAGCTGGTACAAAAGCTGCTCCTGTCGCTGGGCTTTCAATGTCCCCAAACCTTCGTGTTTGCTTTGGCTTTCTTAGCAAAAAGGGGAAAAAAAGAGTGTTTGCACAGAGCTGCCATGTGATTTTTGATAGGAGATGGAACTGTGAGAAGGGAAATCTGTCAGGAGAGCACATTGCTGTGGGCAGCTCTGACAACAATCGGGCTGCCCCTGGATCTGTCAATACATGGGGCTGGAGCAGCCTGGGACAGTGGAAGGGGTCCCTGCCACGGCAGAGATGGGATTTGAGGTCCTTTCCAGCCCAAACTGCTCTGTGCCCCCATGGCTCTGTGGATCTGTCTGTTCCTGGGGTTTCCCAGGATGGTGTCGCACCACGGAGGAGGCAGATTGGAATTTGGAGGAGGCAGATTTGAATTTGAATCCCTGCTCTGCTCCTTGTCTGGAGGTGGGGGCCAGGTCAGGAGAAACTGCCCAGGGAAATGTCCCCAAGTCAATGAATCACCAGCTGGGCCATTCCTGGCCAGGGGCCCGTGCCTAATGGGGCATTAGCCAGCCAGGCAGGGAGATTTATATTCCAAGGTGGTTAAAATGTCAGCTTAATAACTCACACAGGCTGGGAAACCACAGCCCCTTCATATTTTTTTCCCCCAAATCTGGAGACACCCACTGTGTTTTTGTGAGTGTGCTTGGATTACAGGGATCTTTGCCTGGAAGGGAGGGAGGGAGGGAGGGAGGGAGGCTCCCTGCTGCAGCACCGAGTTAGAACGAGATGAGCTTTAGGGCCCCTCCCCACCCCAACCATTCCACCCTTCCATTATTCTATCATTTCACAGAATTCCACTATTCTATCATTTCAACGGGTGTTTTTCCCACATGGAAGAAGTAAATGGAATGTCAGAAATGTTTGGGCAATAAGTGGAAGTCACTGAGAAACCCTCGTGTGCCCTCAGTGAATGTTTCTGTGCTGGAGAAGGAGCTGAGCCTGCACCTGGAATGGAGATGGAGCCCCGGGCTGTGAGTCAGGCTGGGGACAGGGACAGGGCTGGGGTGGGATGGCAGTGCTGCAGGGACAGGGACAGGGACAGGGCTGGGGTGGGATGGCAGTGCTGCAGGGACAGGGACAGGGACAGGGCTGGGGTGGGATGGCAGTGCTGCAGGGACAGGGACAGGGACAGGGCTGGGGTGGGATGGCAGTGCTGCAGGGACAGGGACAGGGACAGCTGGGGTGGGAGGGCAGTGCTGCAGGGACAGGGACAGGGACAGCTGGGGTGGGAGGGCAGTGCTGCAGGGACAGGGCTGGGGTGGGATGGCAGTGCTGCAGGGACAGGGACACGGCTGGGGTGGGATGGCAGTGCTGCAGGGGCAGGGACACGGCTGGGGTGGGATGGCAGTGCTGCAGGGACAGGGACAGGGCTGGGGTGGGATGGCAGTGCTGCAGGGACAGGGACACCTGGGGTGGGATGGCAGTGCTGCAGGGACAGTGACAGGGCTGGGGTGGGATGGCAGTGCTGCAGGGACAGGGACACCTGGGGTGGGATGGCAGTGCTGCAGGGACAGTGACAGGGCTGGGGTGGGATGGCAGTGCTGCAGGGACAGGGACAGGGCTGGGGTGGGATGGCAGTGCTGCAGGGACAGGGACAGCTGGGGTGGGATGGCAGTGCTGCAGGGACAGGGACAGGGACAGCTGGGGTGGGATGGCAGTGCTGCAGGGACAGGGACACCTGGGGTGGGATGGCAGTGCTGCAGGGACAGGGACAGGGACAGCTGGGGTGGGATGGCAGTGCTGCAGGGACAGGGCTGGGGTGGGTGTGCCAGGCCCGGGGCCCTTTCCCATCATCTTTGTTGCTGTTCACAGACACGGTGCTGGGTACCTGTCCCTCATTTACAGCAGAGCTCCCTGGTCTGAGCTCTCCTCTCTCAGCACTGCCTGGCAAAGGGCAGGACAGCGGCTCTGGGAGGGATGGATGGGCAGGGGAGGGTCCCCCTCAGTGCCAGGGAGTGCCAGGGGCGGGGAGCCCGCCTGGGATGGGTGAGGAGCCCACCTGGAATGGGTGAGGAGCCTGCTGGGAGGATGCCTCTGGATCCCTGGAAGTGTTCTAGGCCAGCTGGATGGGCCTTGGAGCAGCCTGGTCCAGTGGAAGGGGGAGAACCAGGACAATTCCATCATTCTCTGCAATGTTAATTTAATGAAATCCCATGGGAATAAATCACATGGACTCCATTTTCTCCATGGTGGAAAAAGCCTCTTCTTTATTCATGTAACTTGTTTTTATATAATTTTTACAGACCTCTCCTTTTACAGACTCAATTGGTCAGGAGCTTCCTTGCCAATTAACTTTATTGGCTAATAACAAGTTGTTATTCTGTATTGATTGGTCACTGTATTGATTGTTATTCTGTATTGATGGTCAGGGGCAGTTGTTTGTTGGAGACAGTTTTCATTTTCCCATCTAACGGTGCAAAAACAGTTCATGCAAGTGCTGGTTGTTTCTCAGCCAGGAGCAGATTGTTGTGCTAACAAACTGCTCTCACCAGGGCTGCCTTCACACGGGAACATGCAAAGTGCCAGCTTTGACAAGGCCAGCCTGGAGAGCAGGCTTGATTTTATGAAGCCTTTCTTTGTGATTTCCTACCTTACTACAGCAAAGTCCCGCTCCACAGAAGGCAGACAATAAACAGCATCACCTCCTTGCTGAAATGAGATGGTAACTCAGCCTTCGGGGGCAAGTGCTGGGTGAGTGGTTTGATCTCATGGACTGGAGATTCCTGCTGGTCCCAGAGGTCTCTGAGAGCTCCCTGAAGGGTGCTGGCACTCAGGGAGCTGCTGGCTGCAATTCGCTGCCGAGGGTCTCTGCAGGGTTCGGGGGGCCCAATTCCAGTGGTCCAAAAAATCAGAAATGGGGACAAAACCACCTGAGAGGATTTTAGCAGGAATGTCTGCTGACCTCCAGCTCAGAACTCCCAGTTTGCTCTCCACTGTGGTTCCCAAAAAGTTCAAACAGTTCTGGGTCCTAAAGCACTTCCAGGCTGGGGCAGGGCAGGGGCAGAGCAGGGGCAGAGCTCTCACCAGGTCCCTGCCAGCCCAGGCTGGGGTGCAATGAGATGGACTTTGAGGTCCCCCCAGCCTGAACCTGGTGTAATTCAGTGATTCCCCAGCTCCTGCAGGTGAGGAATGGTGTGCTGTGCTGCAGGGACAGACACCCTGTGACCATCCCTGGCTGCAGGGACACCCTGCCTGGGGACACGCAGCCCGGCAGGATCCCTGTCCTGTGCTCCCCCTGGGGACAGCTGGGCTGGAGAGGGCTCCCATGCTGGTCTGTGCTGGGTGCTGGGCCCTGCTCTCCCTGCAGGGAGGGAGGGCAGCCCCATCCCTGCACCCTGCTCTGCCCAGACCCCTGGTGTCCTCTGCTCTCTGTCCTCTTCTCTTTCACTGTGTGCCTGGGGCAGATGCCAAGCAATCCTTCCTCAGGTGTCTCTGGCTCAGGCTACTAGGGGAAAATAAAAAAAAAAAATTGACTTAAGTCAGGAAAACCATAAGTTCACGTGCTTAAATTGAACAGGGGAATGGGATTATCAGAGAAATCTGAAACAGCTTCATTTGCCTTTAGATTCAAATAAAATAATGGCAAAGTGAATCTGAGACTTGATCAATAAAGTGTAAAAGGGCAGGAACGTAATTAACGGCAATCAGGGCTCGTTTGGGCATCCAGCTTCCGTGGAGACATGGGATTTCATCTTCTGCTGCATCCACATGGCTGATAAAGTTACCCCCAGCCTGAAGAACTTATCCCGAGGCTTGATGCACCCTGAGTGCATTTATATTCACAGCATCATGATACGGAGCTCATTGTGCACACAAACAAATGAATAAATGATGAGTAAAGCAGCTGCTGGTGGACTTTGGCCAAGTGCAGCCCCTCTCTCCAACACAGGTCTCATTTTCTGTGTGCTCTCTCCAACACAGGTCTCATTTTCTGTGTGCTCCTGGAGAGGGCCTGCAGGGACTGGCCTGACGCTGGCTCTGGTGCTGTGTGATTGGGATCAGTTGTGCACACACAAGCCTAAAATCGTTGCTAATGAGATTTCTGGCTGATGCAGAGACACTCATTTACTAATTTACTAATTTAATTGAGGGGAGAGCGTTCCCCCCCCCAGGAGGGGCCTGGGCAGCTCCGGGGTCTGGGGGAAGGAGGGCCTTGGTGGGGACACCTGAGTGGCCACAGGAGGGTCACAGGGTGTCCCTGGGTCACAGGGTGTCCCTGCAGCCAGGGATGGTCACAGGGTGTCCCTGGGTCACAGGGTGTCTGTCCCTGCAGCCAGGGATGGTCACAGGGTGTCCCTGCAGCCAGGGATGGTCACAGGGTGTCCCTGGGTCACGGGGTGTCTGTCCCTGCAGCCAGGGATGGTCACAGGGTGTCCCTGCAGCCAGGGAGGATCACAGGGTGTCCCTGCAGCCAGGGATGGTCACAGGGTGTCCCTGGGTCACAGGCTGTCTGTCCCTGCAGCCAGGGAGGCTCAGGGTGGCGGCACAGGGCCAGTGTCCCTCACCGGGCTCCCCAGCACTGCCCCAGCCCCAGGGTGGCGGGTGTGGGCGAGGGAGGGTGGGAGCAGCAGGGCTGGGGCTGTGCTGGCCCCAGGAGAGGTCCTGCTCCTGCCCTGCCAGGGCCAGCAGTGCCCGGTGCCCGTGGGACACGTGCCCTGTGCCAGCCTGGCTGCTCCCAGCCCTTCTGGGAGCAGAGCCCCTTGCGGGGGTTATGGGGGGCAGAGCTGAGTGATCCCCGAATCCTTCCTTGGGAAAAACGAGACTTTGGTCCCAGAGCTGCTGGAAATCAAGACGGGCTCCTGGAGCCGAGGGGATGGGAGGCCAGCAGGGGCTTCAGGGGAGCCCTGGGTGCTGCCTTGGCCTGAGCAGCGTGGCCTTGGCCCCGGGCTGGGATGGCAGGTGGGCAGCGCTCTCCTGAGACCTATTTCAGCATTTAGGGTGTTAAATACGCTCCTGCCCCCAGCCCTTCCCTGTGTCTGGTGAGGCAAGGAGAGCAAAGCCCTGGTTTGGGCCAGGGACATCTCTGGAGTGTGAGCAGCCTCTGCAGAGTTCTCTGGCACCAGAGCAAAGCAGCAGCTGAAACACCTGCCTGGAATCCCAGCTCTCTCTGGACACTGTAAATTACCAGCTGCAATGGGAACAAAGCGTGAGTTTTCTGTTTCTTCATTCAATGCTTACATTTTGAAATGGTGTGGGGATGGAGGGAGGCAAACTGAGCTGGGGAGAAGAGGAAAACAGGCTCTTATTTTACTGTTAGATATTTACTGTTATTAGAAATTCATCCAGTATTAGATATTTATTTACTATTTACCATTAGATATTTATATGTTGTTAGATGTTTATTATTAGATGTTTATATTGATAATTGTTTATCAATTGATAAACTGATATTGATTCCCAGCCCAGAGCAGGTTCCTGGAGTGTCCATCCTTGGAGGCAGCTGAGGCTCAGCCCTGGCTGACTCTGAGTGCCCCCAGGTGTCCCTGGCTCCTGCCCAGCCTGGAGTGCCCCCAATTCTGTGCCACTGGTGTGGGCCAGGCTGTGCCACGTGTGTTCCAGAGCTCCAACGCTGATCTTTTGTCCTTTTTCAGTCACAGAAGTGCAAGGAGCAGGCAGTTCTGGCAGCTGGCAATGGCACTGCCCCAGCTGCTGTCACCTGTGTCCCCTTGGCACGGGGGAGCCCCCAGCCCCTTGCAGAGGCAGCAGTTGTGGCTGTTGGACAGGGGTGGTTTCTGTGCAGCCCCTCAGGGACTGGGGGTATCCAGGGGATGCTCTGCCTTAGAATCATGGAATGGTTTGGGTTGGAGGGACCCTAAATCCCACCCAGTGCCACCCCTGCCATGGCAGGGACACCTCCCACTGTCCCCAGTGTCCAGCCTGGCCTTGGGCACTGCCAGGGATCCAGGGGCAGCCCCAGCTGCTCTGGGCACCCTGTGCCAGGGCCTGCCCACCCTGCCAGGGAACAATTCCTCATTGCCAAGATCCCATCCAAAGCCCCCCTATTTTAGTTTAACCTGTTTCTCCTTGTGCCATCCCTCATTTCTCACTGACCTGGGGCCAGAGCTCGGGCAGCAGTGACGGGGGGTGGTGGGGACACTGCCACAGCTGTCCCCAGCAGCAGCAGCAGGGCTGTGGGTGGCACTGGGGGGACACAGGGTCAGTTTTGGGGTTTTGGGGACAGGGAGTGACCTGGCGTGGGTGTCTGTCCCGGCTGTGCGTGGCAGGAGCTCTGCCCAGACAGACAGACAGACAGTGCAGGGCTGCAAACACCTGCTGGGCTTGGGGCACGGGGCCCTGGCACCTCAGGGCACCCTCACCACCCAGCCCACTCAGGAGCTGTCTGGGCACCAGCTCAGACACGAGCCAGGCTCTCTGGGAACTGATCAGGAGATTTCTGATGGAAGGAAAACGTCTGTAATTTAGAAAAATGATGTCAGCATCAGATATCCTGAAAGCTGTGAGTGAAGCCTGAACACATGGAGAGGTTTTGCTCTGCCCCTGGCTGTTCTGGTCCCTCTGTGGACACTGGTTTGTGGATTTTGCAGATGAAATTGAGCAGTGACCTGGGCACTGTGGAGACTTCTTTCCATGCAGCACACAAATAAGAAATGAACCGTGGGTTGCTGGGACACATTTGCCTCCTTTTGGCTTTTTTTTGAAGCAAACACCCTTTTTCTCAGCTGGGTAAATATTTGTTCTGCTGATGGTGCTGGGAGGTGTCTGCTGTGGGCACAGGGAATTGAACAAGGACGCTGCCCAATGTGCCAGGAGAGGGTGAGCCCGGGTGGGCACACAGGGCTGGCAGCAGGACCCCTGCAGGACCCACAGGCTGCCTGGGCTGTGGAGTGCCAGGGTGCAAAACACATCCCCAGAGCAGACTTGGCAGGATGGGGGGTTAGAGGAAGCAGGGAAAAAGGGGCTGGAGCAGACAGGGAGGGTCCCTGGGGCTGTCCAGGGGCCTTGGCCAGGGCAGATTGCCAGGGGCTGGGTGAGGTGGTTGTCCCAAGGGGAAATGGCCCTGCAGTCCCCTGAGCCCCCATCTCCCATCCATGGTCTGCTCTCCCCGCAGATGAGGCCCTTGGGAGCCAACCTTTGCCATCTGTCCTTGGTGCACTGCCTGGGCTGCAGTGCCCACCCACGTCCCCTGGCACAGCCGCAGCCCTGGGCACCTCCAGGCACACGTTCCTGGCCTGGCCAGGACGGCAGATACCCTCTGGAGAACACTCACTGCTGGCTGACCCCGGGCCAGCCCTGGGCACAACCCAGAACAGACAGGCATCGCCTGGATCGTGGATTTACTTGGATTAGCAGTCCCAGGAGCAGAGAGTGGTGGGACACAGGGAACGGTTCTCACCAAGGGAGGTCAGAGGCTGTCACCTGGCAGGGTGGGCAGGCCCTGGCACAGGGTGCCCAGAGCAGCTGGGGCTGCCCCTGCATCCCTGGCAGTGCCCAAGGCCAGGTTGGACACTGGGGCTGGGAGCAGCCTGGCACAGTGGGAGGTGGCAGGGCGTTGGAAAGAGATGAACTTAAGGTCCCTTCCAGCCCACCCCACTCCATGGTTCTGTGATTCTGTGATTCCATGATTCCTGGAGCACCTGCGCTCCTCAGCAGGACTGGCAGGGTGGCACTCCTGCCTCGGGGGCTCAGGGGTGTTGGATGCTGAGTGCCACCACTGCTCCTGCGGAATTATTGCCTTCATTATGGTCAAAACCTGCCCACGTTCCTCCCCTGGGGGTGACAGCCCCGCGGCTGTGGCTGGAATGGCCCAGCCTGCAGGAAATCCTGCCCGCAGAGGGATGGGGTCCCACGGCCAGCACGGGGGATGGATCCCTGGGGCTGCAGGGAGAGGCGGCCACCCCGACCCAGGGCACGGGGTCCGGCCATGAGCAGGGTCACATCGCAGAGAGGGCTGGGGTTGGGAGGCACCCTAAAGGACGTTTCACCGCCCAAACGGGCACGGCTGTCGTCCTGCTCAGCCCCAGCAGGGATCCCGAGCCCGAACTCTCCTCCCATCCCTGGAGCAGCCGAGCCCTCAAACCTCCTCCTGCATGCCCACGGGGAAACTCTTTTCCAAATTCCCTTCACCCAATTAACCACCAAGAGCGATCTGCATGTCGATAATTATTCAAATCAGGGATTGCTGTTTATAGAGACGCTGCGGTTGGCAGAATCATCCCGTGTCAGAGCGCTGTACCGGCTCCTCACGCCGGCCCGGCTGTGTTTGCCATCGCCCGGGGTCCGTCTGCGGTGCCGGGGGTCCCGGGACAGGGGGGACCCTCGGTGGGCCGGGGAGGCACCGGGCAGGCACCGGGGGACTCCGGGAATTCCCGAGCGGGACGGGAGCGTCCCCAGGCGCTGACACCCCGCGGAGGGACCGCTGCTCCCTTCGTCCCCGGCCGGGGGGCGCGGAGCTGTTCGTGCTGGGGATCCGGGCATTGAGGGGTCTCTGCAGCGCTGGGGGGCTGGCGCAGAGCCCCCAAATTCCCCGGGAAGGTAAACGGGGCAAGAGCCCTCCCTGCCGAGCCCTGAGAGCCGCCGTGACACGGACGGGGACACGGACAGAGCGTCCCTGCAGCCGGGGTGGCCGGGCTGGAATGGCCGGGCTGGAATGGCCGGGCTGCAGTGACCGGGCTGGAATGGCCGGGCTGCAGTGCCCGGGCTGCAGTGACCGGGCTGGAATGGCCGGGCTGGAATGGCCAGGCTGCAGTGACCGGGCTGGAATGGCCGGGCTGCAGTGACCGGGCTGGAATGGCCGGGCTGGAATGACCGGGCTGGAATGGCCGGGCTGCAGTGACTGGGCTGGAATGGCCGGGCTGCAGTGCCCGGGCTGCAGTGACCGGGCTGGGGTGACCGAGCAGCGGCAGCAGGCACCGGGGGATGCTCGCGGGGCGATGCTCGGGCCGGCTGGGCTGGACTGCACCGGACCGCCCGCCCCAGCACCGCCCGCTCGCCCCCGCCCGGAGCCGCGGACGGACCCCCGCGAACGAGAAACGCGGCTGCGGCTGCATTCCGCCCTGAGGAGACCCGGGATTCCCGGGAACACCCCGGAATCCGCGGGAACACCCGGGACCCATGGGAACCCCCGTCCCTGACCTCCTGCCCGGGGCCGGGCTCGGGGGGCTCCAGCCCCTGTCGGTCCCGGGGCAGATGGAACTCGTGTTTTAGGTAACTGCTTGGAGTTTAAAGTAAAAGGGAAAGGTTTGAGGGAAGAAGAATCCAAGGAGCCGCTTGGGCAGAGCTCTGCATCCTTAGAGTCGCATAGAAAAGTGTAATTGTAGAGTTTTATAGGGAGGATGGGTCATGGGAAAGGACCTGGAACATCGTGGAGGAAGGGCTCGGATGGGTTTGGCAGGAGGGGTCTAAGGGGTCTAAGGAAGTAATCTGACAGACTCCTTTGGTGCAGAGCTCCTGGGTGTGCTGAGAGTCCCCCTGGATCCCTGTTTATTTGCAGTTTAATATTTGCATTTTGCCACAGAGGCTGAGCTGTTGGCATGGCAGCACAGCTGCCAGCTCCCAGCACCAGTAATATCTTTTCTGTTAACACCTCACATCTGTTTTTGTTTGGTGCAATATTTATTCTGAACTGCTTTTAAAAAATTACAACATTTGTTGTTAGTATTACAGAATAGTAGTTTTTGTTATATAATTCTTCTTCTTCTTCTTCTTATTGAATCAGGTATGATTTTTATTAATTTTATTTTTAAAGATGATCCACTGTCATATTGTGTTTCCCTGGACACTTTCTTGGTTCAGGATATTTTAGACATGAACTTGAGTGTGAGCAGGGAATCCAGTCTGTTGTTGAAGATATAGGTGGTTTTTCATGCACAGAGTCAATATTTTGGTGTGCAACAACATCACAGTTTTTCAGCACTTACCCCACTTCCTCCTGCCTTATGGATAATTCCTTATGGTTTGGGTTTTGAGATTTAAGACCTGAGTGTTGGTGCAGGAGTTGCTGAAAACAGTCACATTCCATCTTAATTTGTGTGACTGGGTCTGATTGAGCCCCTGGGGCTCTTGAGGGCTCTCCAGGGCAGCAGCACTGCCCTTCCTTTGGCTGGAGGGAGATTCCATCTCCCACAGGTTTTCTTCCTTTGACACTAAGGTCTTTCCAACTGCCTGGTTGAATTTTTGTTCTGCTAGATTTTCTCTGAAAAGTGCTGCGAAACAAATTGAACTGGGTCTCCGAGCTAAAAGAGGAGGGAAAGAGAGGTTTGGAGATAAGGAGCATAGGCAGCCAACTCCAGACCTGGAGTTAATTTTGTTCTCTGTCCGAGCTGAGCCCAGGGGCCCTAGAACTCCCCTCTCTGGGTGCCTGAGAACATCTTGCTCACCCCTGCAAACACTTGAGTTCTTCTCTCCTTGCCTGACTCCTTCCTTCTGCTCTGCACTCAGAGAGCACAGAAATACCCCAGTATTCATCCAACAGGAGCTGGCTCTGTCTCCAGCCACTCTGCTTGAAGTGGAAGCACTTGGAAGAAAAATGTGTGACTGTTGTGTTAGAATCAAGTGAGGAGGAGATCAGGACCCTTTTTCTCACTCAGCAGAGAGTAAGGACATGGGGTTTGCAGCCTGGCTTTGTACCCCTGCCTGGGGCTCCAACCCGGCTTTGTACCCCTGCCTGGGCTCCAGCCTGGCTTTGTACCCCTGCCTGGGGATCCAATTTGGGTTTGTACCCCTGCCTGGGCTCCAGTTTGGCTTTGTACCCCTGCCTGGGCTCCAGCCTGGCTTTGTACCCCTGCCTGGGCTCCAATTTGGCTTTGTACCCCTGCCTGGGGCTCCAGCTTGGCTTTGTACACCTGCCTGGGGCTCCAGTTTGGCTTTGTACCCCTGCCTGGGCTCCAACCTGGCTTTGTACCCCTGCCTGGGGCTCCAGCTTGGCTTTGTACACCTGCCTGGGCTCCAATTTGGGTTTGTACCCTTGCCTGGGCTCCAGTTTGGCTTTGTACCCCTGCCTGGGCTCCAATTTGGGTTTGTACCCCTGCCTGGGCTCCAGTTTGGGTTTGTACCCCTGCCTGAGCTCCAGTTTGGGTTTGTACCCCTGCCTGGGCTCCAGTTTGGGTTTGTACCCCTGCCTGGGGATCCAATTTGGGTTTGTACCCCTGCCTGGGCTCCAGTTTGGGTTTGTACCCCTGCCTGAGCTCCAGTTTGGCTTTGTACCCCTGCCTGGGCTCCAGTTTGGGTTTGTACCCCTGCCTGGGCTCCAGTTTGGGTTTGTACCCCTGCCTGAGCTCCAGTTTGGCTTTGTACCCCTGCCTGGGCTCCAGCCTGGCTTTGTACCCCTGCCTGGGCTCCAATTTGGCTTTGTACCCCTGCCTGGGGATCCAATTTGGGTTTGTACCCCTGCCTGGGCTCCAGTTTGGCTTTGTACCCCTGCCTGGGGCTCCAACCTGGCTTTGTACCCCTGCCTGGGCTCCAGTTTGGCTTTGTACCCCTGCCTGGGCTCCCTGCAGACCAGAGCAGGTGACAGGAGGCATTTGGTGCTGCTGCAGGAGCTCAAGCCCCACAAATCACCTTCTGCAGCACCTTCTGCCTTTGCTTCCAGGTGAACATGCCCCTGTCCAACCTGAACATGCCCCTGTCCAACCTGAGCACCCCAGACACGTTGATCCTGGTGGGATCCCGGCATGGAGCAGCTGCAGGTCTGGATCTCCATGCCCTGCTGCTGCAGGTCCGTGGCAGCCCTGCTGGGCAGGGGTGCTGCTGCTGCTGACCGTGTGGGCAGAGCACAGCCTGCACCAGCCCACGTCCCTGTTCCTGCCCTGCTGGCCCTTGCCGACTGTGAACAGCGCACATTCTATGGCTCTGCACAGGTACTTACTGTATGCATTTTGTTGAATTGATTAGTAGTGCTGAATTAACATTTTAATAGGATGGTAAATGTAGTTTTGTAGTTAAAATGTTACTTTTGTAGTTAAAATAGGAACTATGTATGTGGGATATTTTTTTTATAAGAAAGGAATGAGGTACTCACACCAGATAGCAGCCACAGGACACCCCAAAAAATCTATTTTTCCAGCTTGTGATAAATTCACTATCATTCTACTTAGACTTTCGTGGCTTGTAATTCTTCATATAAGGTTGGTAATCGCTTTTTCCAAGGGCTCAATCAAAGGCACAGGAGTCTTGGGCCCTGTGCCAGGGTCTCTGAGCCCCCCGGGCAGGGGTTTGAGTCCTCCAGGGCAGCCAGAGGGATGTCCTGGGTTCCCACGCTGTCCTGCTGTGGTGGCTGCAGTTCTGGGGCAGTTCTGTGGGCACGTCCCCGTCACCGTGCACACCCACGGCGAGCACACGGGCCTGGCCTGTGCCTGTTGTATTGCACTAAACAGGTATGCAGTGTTTGGGTAATTTGCACTGTTCACATCATTTGCATCCTAGGGCCTCATGGTTTTCCCCTTTTCCCCTCCAAGCGTTATCCCTGGTGGTCTCTTCCCTGGTCAGTCCTTCCCCCTGCCCGACCCGGCTCAGGGGAGGGGCTGTGTGGGTTTGCTTTCTGGAGGGGCCCCTTTGGAGGTTTTCTCCCAAATGTGCCCTAAACCAGGACCCCCCGAGGCACACATCCTGCTGGCCAGCCTGCACGTGCTGAACCCTGTCCTGTTCGTGTCTTTTTAGGGTGTTATTCTTTCAAACAGTACCGGCTGTCTCTCAATTTACATCTACACTGGTGACATCGCTGTCTGCTTCATAGCTCAGGCCATCTTGGGAGGCAGCTGAGGCAATACTCGATGGGAAAAAAGGTACAGGCAAGGGAAGGCACTGCTGGGTGATCGACAACACTGGTAATCAACAGGACTGACACCCTCAGCTTGGTGATCAACATCCAGTAACCAACAAACACCGTACCTTGTTCCCAACAATTCCAAACCGAGGTCATCCTCAGCAGAACCTGCTGGTTTTAACTTATCCTTGAGATATGGAACCACCTTGTACGCCTTCAGCACAAGTTCCCAGTCCAGCTCGGGTAAGGTCAAATTTGCAAGTGTGCCCAGGATCACTGCGTTCCTGTGAGGACACAGCAGATCAGGGATGGGGTTTATTGATGGGCAGCTGATCAGGGACAGGGTTTATTGATGGGCAGCAGATCAGGACAGGGTTTATTGATGGGCAGCAGATCAGGGATGGGGTTTATTGATGGGCAGCTGATCAGGGATGGGGTTTATTGATGGGCAGCAGATCAGGGACGGGGTTTATTGATGGGCAGCTGATCAGGACAGGGTTTATTGATGGGCAGCAGATCAGGGATGGGGTTTATTGATGGGCAGCTGATCAGGGATGGGGTTTATTGATGGGCAGCAGATCAGGGACGGGGTTTATTGATGGGCAGCTGATCAGGGATGGGGTTTATTGATGGGCAGCTGATCAGGGATGGGGTTTATTGATGGGCAGCTGAGCAGGGATGGGGTTTATTGATGGGCAGCAGATCAGGACAGGGTTTATTGATGGGCAGCAGATCAGGGATGGGGTTTATTGATGGGCAGCTGATCAGGGATGGGGTTTATTGATGGGCAGCAGATCAGGGACGGGGTTTATTGATGGGCAGCTGATCAGGACAGGGTTTATTGATGGGCAGCAGATCAGGACAGGGTTTATTGCTGGGCAGCAGATCAGGGACAGGGTCCTGGCGCTGTTCATCCTCCCCAAGGGCTGCCTGTCCACACGAGAGTGAGAGTGATGGGCGCCTAAATGGGGCTCCAGCTCCCCGAATTATCTTTCAGGCAACACCCTGAGTCTGCTGCCCCAGGCAGATACAGAGCTCCCAACGGCCTCCTGTCGCTGTCCCCGGGTTTGTACAAACTGCAGGATAAGGGCAAAGCTCGGGATGGCAGATTGGCAACGGGAGGAGAGAGATGACAGGAATGAGACCCTGCCCAGGCACGTCCCCTTCGGGAATCCCAGGCTCACGGAGGAGCTGGGGTGGGAAGGGACCTGCAGGGACCAGCTCAGCTGAGCCCCTGCTCACTCGGGTTCACCCAGAGCAGCCTGCACAGGATCACAGCCAGGGGGCTCGGCCATCTCCAGAGTAGGAGACCCCACAACCTCCTGGGCAGCTGCTCCATCGCCCACACAGCAAAAGGATTTCCCTCATGCTCAGCTGGAAGTTCCCATGTAAATCCCCTACAAGGAGGAGGAGGTAGGTGGAATTCCACTGTGGGGTGACAATAAATCTGGACTCAGGTGGAATGACACGTAATGAGCGTGCTCTTCTGAATGACACATGTGTAATGAAATTCATCTTAGAGAGTTGTTCTTCATTAAAATTCACGGTATTGAAAAATCTCCCAAAGGAGTAGTACAGAAATAAAACCAAGTGTTGCACTTCAACATTCATGGGGTGTCTTTATTCCTTAACTGCATCACTTGACCTTGCTTTGAGTAAACATGTCAGTGAAAAATCATTCTCAGAAGAATCACAGACTGGCATTGAAGCAAATTGTTGTTATCAAATCCTGAAAATGCTCTTGCTGCCGAGTAGCTGCAAAATCTCCTGGGCATCAGTTTGGAACAGCAGCTGGAGACAGCAGAGCAACGTTCCCCAGAGCAGAGCTGCAGCTCTGGCGCAGTGAGCCCTGTGACTGAGCACAGCGCTCTCTAAAAATAGAAAAAAAAAATCTAATGCCATTCTGAGATGGAACACAAGAATTTTCAGTAGCTTGGCTTCATTTCTGGTTGCTTGGAGGTTCCCCACGGCATTGCTACTTTGTGAGGAAGTGAAGGGTGAAGGGATGACCAGGCTGCCTGTTCAGGGCTGGCTGTGAGAGCACAGAGGCTGACCCTGCCCTCCAGGGCCTTCAGCCAGGGCCAGCCCCAGGGGCAGCCACATGTGCAGCCCTTTGTTTTCTCTACAGAAACGTGTGTTTAATCTGTTAATAATTTATCACTCGTTTTAACGGCAGCAGCTTAATGTCCCAGTCAGAATTCACCCACCAGTCACCCACCAGGGCACCCAGAGGCTTTGCAGAGGGCTCAGACCTGCCAGTTTGGGAAGGCAGAGGGACAGAGGCAGGATTTATTCTCATTTTGAGTGGTATCTATTCTCATTCTGAGCAGCAAAAATGAGTTCAGTGATTTGCCTAAGGTGTATCAAGCCTCATATTAGAAGCTAAATGGATTAATTTTTTTAAGTGGTAAAAGTCACATTTTCTAGACCCTCAGCTGCAGTCTGAGACCTCGGCAGGTTCACGCCTCTGCCCAGTGCAGGGATCAGTGCTCATGATGTGCCTCACTTTCACCCCCAAAATAAAGGGTTAAAGACAGGGGAGCTGCTGGGGCAGTGGTGTCCATGGTGGAGACCACTGTGACCAAAAGGGTGCCTTGGAAATCAGAAAGGTGCTGGAGTGCAAAGCAAGAAAGCAGAGAGGGATTCCTTGTCTCGCTACATATTCCAGATTTAAAAACAAACCCAACTATCTCAGGTCCAAAACCTGTCAAGTTTCAATTGGCTCTTGACCTTGAGAGATTTCTGTGCTCCAGCACAGCCAGAAGAGCCGCCAGGGAGAAGGAGACTGGCGCTGCAACGCTTGAACCCAGCACACTGACAGCATTTCACCATTTCCCTGCAAAACAGAGCATTTCTTTCTGCCAGGAGTCACTGATTCTGGAGAGTTCTGAGGTAAGCAACAAACCCAAGTTGTGCTTTGGTTTCCAGTGTTTGAGTAGCATTGGGTCAGAGAGGAACTCTACAGTCCCCACCAGCCCCAGCCACTCTTGGATTCCGTAAACCCTGCACTGGGTTTGATTCACCCTGAGCTCTGCTCTCTGCCATCCAGTGCAATAAATCTGTGTCTGTGTGCGTGAGTGTGTGTGTGTGTGTGTGTGTCTGTGTGTGTGTCTGTCTGTCTCTGTGTGTGTGTGTGTGTGTGCGCGTCTGTGTGCGTGAGTGTCTGTGTGTGTGTGTGTGTGTGTGTCTGTGTCTGTGTGTGTGTGTGTCTGTGTCTGTGTGTGTGTGTGTCTGTCTGTCTCTGTGTGTCTGTCTGTCTCTGTGTGTGTGTGTGTGTCTGTCTGTCTGTCTCTGGGTGTCTGTGTGTGTGTGTGTGTCTATGTGTGTGTGTGCTGTGTGTGTGTCTGTCTGTCTCTGTGTGTGTGTCTGTCTCTGTGTGTGTGTGTCTGTGTGTGTGTGTCTGTGTCTCTGTGTGTGTGTGTGTGCTCTGTGTGTGTGTGCTGTGTGTGTGTGTGTGTGCTCTGTGTGTGTGTGTGTGTGTGTGTGTGTGTGTGTGTGTCTCTGTGTGTGTGTGTGCCAGACCAGGCTGACGCTGTTCTGCTGTGGGTTTGCCCTGGGCATGTGTGCCCTGTGACTGGCACAGCTCCTTTAGGGAAGAGGAAAGAAGGGATTTTCTGGGGCTGTGGGGAGTCCAGTGAGCAGCACCTTGCCCACCAATAAACCCTTGAAATTCACCTGCTGCTCTGGCTGCCAGCACGGCACAGCACGGCACAGCACAGCACAGCATGGCACAGCACACACAGCACACACACACAGCACACACACAGCACACACACACACACACACACACACACAGCACACACACACACACACACACAGAGCACACACACACACAGAGACACACACAGAGACACACACACAGCACACACACACACACACACACACACACACACACACAGCACACACACACACACAGCACACACACACACACACACACACACAGAGCACACACACACAGAGCACACTCACAGCACAGCACACACACACACACACACACACAGCACACACAGAGCACACACACACACAGCACAGCACACACACAGCACACACCACACACACAGCACAGCACACACACACAGCACACACACACACACACACACACAGCACACACACACACACACAGCACACACACACACACACACACAGCACACACACACACAGCACACACACAACACACAACACACAGCACACACACACACACACAGCACACACACAGCACAGCACACACACACAGCACACACACACACACACACACACACACACACAGCAAACACACACACACACAGCACACACACACACACACACAACAACAAGCACAGCACACACACACACAGCACACACACACAGCAAACACACACACACAGCACACACACAGCACACACACACACACACACCACACACACAACACACACACCACAGCACACACACACACAGCACACACACAGCACACTCACAGACACACACACACAGCACACACACAGCACACTCACAGCACACACACACAGCCCGTCCCTGCCCGGCCGCCTCCCCCCGAGGGCTGTGCAGGACCCATCCTGGCCCTGGGCATGTCCTGCAGGGTGTCCCCAGGGTCCCCAGGGGCTGGAGCCCTCCCATGCCCGCAGTGCTGCTCAGCCATCGGTGCACACCCGCCTCCCCCTCAGCGTGGCCAGGGCAGGGGGTCAGGACCGAGGGGAGTCACAGCTCAGCCCTGCTCTGCCCTGTGGGGGCCCCAGGGGATGCCAGCCCGGCCCCTCGGGCAGTGCCCTTCCCTGTGGGGCGGCAATCCTCACTGGGACCTGCCCAGCACAACCTTCTCAAGGCTCAGAAAATCCCTGTGCTGCCCCCAAAGCACAGAGCACATGTACACACACAGCTACATTTTATTATAGCCGTCATATTTTATTTCATAAACTGCCCAAATCCACAGCAGTGGATAATAAACACTCCACTGGCTATTTTACAATTTTCACTGGTGTCCCAGGGATAAAGTGCCCATGAGGGAGAGACAAATTTAGGCAAAATCTTCAAGGAATTTGTCAGTTTATCAGCTGCCTCAATACTTAGACGTTTCCCCACAGCAATGTTGGTCTTTTTTCAAAACACAACTCTTTCAGAGTCATGATTAAAGCCCATGTGTCCATCCAGCAGTGAGCTTGAATTTCTCAGTTCCTCTGATCCAGATTCTGTCTTGGGCAGGTGAATGACTCAGAATGACTGTACTGAGAATGTTTTGGGGTTGTTTTCACAGTAAATGTGAAAGTTCTGATCCAAAGAACTTATAACTGTTCATCTGATAGACAAGGATTGAATAAGGTCTTGAGATAAATTTGCAAAAAATTGAAAATGAAAACGAAACAAGGATATGAAAAAAGAAGAATGCAAATTTCACCTAAGATACCAGCAGAGAGAAAGAAAGTCCAGGGAGAGGCCTGACTTAGTTCAGACAATGTGAGAGTTAGAAGAAAAGCTGAACTGATCCCAAACCTGTCCCCAGTCCCGTGTGGTGGCTGGGATGGCTCCCCAGCACCACCCCCAAGCCTAACATCACACACTTACACAGGAATGGGATGAACGAGGCACTGCTGCCCTGCAAATCTGAAAATAAAAAAGATAGATGGCAAATTCTTTGTCTTTTGGGAGCCTGAAGCTGAGGACAGAAGTTCTTGTGCCTTGCCTGATGCCCATTGCAGGGGTTTGGGGACAAATGGGTCGCAAAATTCCCAGAAATGCGGAAATGCAGCACAGGATGTCACAAGAGATCACAGTGATCCCCTCCAGATCTGATATCCTGCAAGTCTCCTGTACCCAGGAACAAACCCCTCATGAATTAACACACTAATTAGAACAGAGAGCAGGGACTAAACGCTCTTCCCATGCTTTGCCCTTGAGTCCCATCAGCAAAACCTCTCAGCAGTGACATCAGGCTCTGCCAGTGCCCCCGAGTGACAAAACCTCCTGGCACTGCCCTGGAAATGCCCCAATGGGATCTCTGTGGTTTCTGCCCTGGAGTTCTGGAAATGTCCCAGATGGGATCTCTGTGGTTCTTCTGCCCTGGAGTTCTGGAAATGTCCCAGATGGGATCTCTGTGGTTTCTTCTCTGGTGTTTTGGAAATGTCTCAGATGGTGGGACCTCCTGGCACTGCCCTGGAGTTCTGGCAATGTCCCAGATGGGATCTCCATGGTCTCTGCCCTGGAGTTCTGGCAATGTCCCAGATGTGCACGGCTGAGGCTGAGCTGGGCTGTGGAGAGGGAGGCCCAGCCTGAGTGAGTGAGGCACAAGCAGGCAGTGAAATCAGTGCTCAGGGGGTGCTGAGGCCTGGCTCTGCTCTGTAGGGGCTGCAGCTGGGTGATGTCCTCAGTGCTGCGTGCTGGGAGCTGAGCCTGGGGTGGGCAGAGCTGTGCCTGTCCCCTCCGGCTGTCACTGTCACTGTCACTGTCACTGTCACTGTCACTGTCACTGTCACTGTTCTGGGTGTTTCGAGGCATTTAGAGCCCATTTCTGTGCTGTGGCCAGCTGAGGTGTGTGTGTAGAACTGCTCTGATCAGCTGCAAGGCTGGAATTTCTCCATGGAAAGGGTTGTCCAGCCCTGGCACAGCTGTCCAGCACAGTGGTGCAGTCACATCCCTGGAAGTGCTCAAAAACCTCGTGGATGTGGCACCTGGGGACACGCGGTGGTGACCGTGGTGGCAGAGCTGGGTCAAGGGCTGGACTCAAAACCTGCAGAGATCATTCCCAGCCTTAAGGACCCCCTGATTCTGTGATTTCCCAGGAGCTGCATCCCAGCACAATTTGGGTTTGATTCCCCATGAGCTGCATCCCAGCACAATTTGGGGTTTGATTCACTAAGAGCTGCATCCCAGCCCAGTTTGGGGTTGATTCCCAGGGCTGCATCCCAGCACAATTTGGGTTTGATTCCCCAGGGGCTGCATCCCAGCACCTGGAGAGCACAGAGGGATCACTGCCCTGCCAGCCTCCATCCACCTGAGCCTCTGGTGCTTCCTGAGCCAGGAGATCCGTTTTGTGGGGATATTCTTTGATGGATTTGCTTTTCCTGTGGATTTCTCCCACCACTTGGTGAAGCCTCTGCAAATTTTGGTGTTTGCAGTTTGCTCTGAGAAAATGTTCCAAAGATTAATCCTGCTGAGGGAAAAACGCCTCCTGTACCTGGTTTTAAATTTGCCACCTGCTATTTTATTTAATGCAGCTTAGTTCTTGCACTAAGGGAGAGCAGACAATCTGACCTGAGTGCCTCCTGCAGCCCCCAGGACACCACAGAGCCCTTCTCCACCCTCCAGGTGTTCCCCTTCCAGGCTGGAGACTCTGGGTTCACCCACACCTTCCTCTCTGGGAACTATTTGACACTTGGTTGTGTTTGCTGCCTGCTCCCAAAACCCTTCTACTCCCCAAGAGGACAAGGGGAAGGGGAGAGCATCTGCTCTATGGAGCTTTCAGATGGAGATTTTTGTGGTTTAAAGGAAAGGAAAGTAACTGCGAGGGATGCACCACAGCCCTGGTAGTTAATGGGTACAACAGCCGTGAAAAGTGCATATTACATGGCTCTACACAGATATTTACTCTATGTATTTTGTTGTATTGATTAGTAGTGCTGTATTAACATTTTAATAGTATGGTAAATGTAGCTTTGTAGTTAAAATGTTACTTTTGTAGTTAAAATAGGAACTATGTATGTGAGATTTTTTTTTTTAAAAAGGGAATGAGGTACTCACAGTGAGACAGCAGCCACAGGAACCTGAACCTTTGAGAGAAAGAGAATTTATTGCCCCATTATCAGAAGAAATGAACTTCTTCCTGCCTTGCTCAGCCCTGAAGATGCCTCAGGATTCAGAGGAAGGAGCTGACCCTGCCCAGACAGAATCCTGTGTTTGAATGGAATTTATGCACCATGGATGAGGTGTATGAACATGCAACAGGTTATTGCTTTTAAGGGTTAATTCTCTGTTAATGTGGGTCCTTTTTCAGGCTTATGTTGCCCAGAAAAGGTACCCAGACCATCCATGATTCTTTGTTTTTATTGTCTTATATTGTCCTAAATCCAAATTGTCCAAATTATTAATACTCTAATTATATTGCCATTTTTATAACCATTTTATTATCATTAAACTTTTAAAATTTTAAAAAACCCAAGTGATTGGTGTTTTTCACAATAGCAAAGGCTAAAACTCTGCAGCCAAGCACTGATGGGCCATTGGCAACTCAAGCTTGGTTTGGAGAGGGGCAGCCTGGCTTTGAAGCTGAGACAAAGCAGGATGGGATGGAGCATTCAGGGTATCTGAGTCCTGCTGGACCCTGCAGAGCCCTCAGAGGGAGCCTCAGGAGAGGCTCAGCAGGGAAAGGGGTGCTGGGGGCACAGAGGTGGGGAGATCAGGGGTCAGGTACCCAAAGGGCTGAGGGCAAATGCTGGAGCAGGCTGTGGGATCCAGCCTGCCCTGTGCCCACAGCCCAGCTGGAGCTGGTGGCAGCAGCAACCCAGTGATGCCTCAGGTTTGGCTTTTCTATTTCCACATTCTGTGCTGCTTTAGTGTGTGGGTCTGGGGGATGCTGAGCTCTGTGCACAGAGCAGGGAGACAAAACAATTCCTGCTCCAGCTGGGCACCAAGGACAAATGACCCAAATCTCAGCCCAGGAGCACAAACACCGTGGGCTGCAGAGAGAAAAACAAGCAGGGTGGGACTGCAGGGGCTAAAGCTGGAACGGGACAATGAACTGCAAGGTGCAAATGGAGCAGAACTGATCCCAGTGACAGACCCCGTGCCCGGCCGTGCATTTTGGGGCCATTTTGGTTCATCTTGGGTGCAGCCCTGGCTGGGCTCTTGTGCTGCCCAAGGTGGGTCCATGGAGGAGATCCTTTGAATCAATCCCTGCTTTATTCTGTAGCTCTGCCCAGCCTCTGCTCTGGCTCAGCCTCCCAAGGCATGGCCAGCAGCAGCGGTGGCAGCTCGGTGGCCCTGGGGCAGCAATGTCCCCCTGGCTGCTGGGCAGTGCTGTTGGTGCCCTGAAGGCTGCAGGGGCTGTGGGAACAGAGCTGTGCCCAGAGCTGTGTCCCCCTGCTCATAGCTGCTGTCCCAGGATGTGCCCGTCCATGTGCACCTCCCCTGCGTGCTGCCAGTGTCCCCCAGCCCCAGCAGCCCCCCAAAGCATCAGTGACCCCAAAGCATCAGTGACCCCAAACCATCACTGACCCCAAAGCATGGCTGACCCCAAAGCATCAGTGACCCCAAAGCATGGTTGACCACAAACCATCACTGATCCCAAACCATGGCTGACCCCAAAGCACCCCAGGGAAATCCTCCTGGGGTTGGTTCTGGGCTCTGCAGAGCCAGGGCAGAGCTCCCTGCTGCAGGGTGAGTGTGCCAGGAGAGGAGCTGGGCTGGGGCAGAGACCTCCAGGGAGACAACAGAGAGTGGGTGGGTGGGGAGGTGTCACTGCGATATTTTATAAAAAATCCCTTTGCCAGGATTTTTTCTCCTGAGAAGCTGAGATGCTTCAGAAAAGAAATGTAAACAATAATTATCTGATTGCCTGGGACGTGGTCTGGAGGTTGCTCACCAACAGGGGCATCTTTGATTGGTCCCATGTGAATTGTTTTAATTAATGACCAATCCCAGTCCAGCTGTGTCGGACTCCCTGGTCAGTCAGAGGTTTTTATGATCATTCTTGTTTAGCCTTCTGATGTCTCCTTTCTCTTCCTTTAGTTTAGTTTTAGTATAGCATTGTCACATAATATAATATAATATAATATAATATATATATATAATATAATATAATATAATATAATATAATATAATATAATATAATATAATATAATATAATATAATATAATATAATATAATATAATATAATATAATATAATATAATATAATATAATATAATATAATATAATATAATATAATATAATATATATCAACCTTCTGAGAACTTAGAGTCCATTTTAATCTCTCCCCTTGTCCTGGGGACCCTCACAACACTGCAACAATTAGTGACCACAGGAAGGTCTTGGCCAAGAGCAGGGGGAGGTCTCTGAAGCCCTCCTTGGGTATAAAACCCTGCTTCTGGGCACTTCCACTGCTCAGCTGCTCCTTGTTGCTCCTCCTTTCAGCTGCAGCAACAGCCAGGCGAGGGATGATCTGTGCCCAGTGTTATGGGGTTATTTTTATTATCCTCCTTACCTCACAATACCACAAATGCTGGGAATTAGAGCCTTGGGGTGGCATTCATGGCTGACCTCTGCAGGGCCTGGACAGCAGAGCCCTCAGATCAGGGTGACTCACCCTGGGAGCAGGGCAGGAATTATCTCATCCTCACTCATCAGAGCAATGTGGTTTTGCTGGGGGAGGGATGGATTCAGGGTAAGAAAACAGTTCTGGATAAATGCTGGAAAAGAGAATCATTTTAATGCTGGGCCACTTTTCCCTCCAGCAAACAACCACAATTAATGATGCATTTTTCTGAAAACTGGGATTTTATCAGATGCCTGACCCTGCCTTTTGTATTTTTATTTTTCAAGAGAGATAATTTCTTTCATTAGCCCAAAGGCTGGAGCTGGGAGATAAATCTTGCAGAAGAACCTCCTTTCTATAAAATGTGCTGATGAAAAAACAGCCTCTGGTCACACTTTGCTCCCTCTTTGATCAGTTATTCTTTTAGGGATCCTTGTGGCCCCACAGGGGAGCCAGGAGGGGAAACCCTGTCTGCATGGAGAGTTCGGAGGGGAAAATCCACGTGCAGCCAAAAATCCCAGAATCCCAAATCCCCGGGGCTGGCACAGCCCTGCCAGCCCATGGAGTGCCAGCTGTGCCCCATGGGCACCTTGTCCCCAGCCCAGAGCACTCAGTGCCACCTCCAGGGGACACCTGCAGGGATGGGCACTGCAAAGCTCCCTGGGCAGCCCCTGCCAAGGCCTGAGCTCCCTTTCCATGGGCAAATCCCTGCTGCTGTCCAAGCTGAGCCTGCCCTGGCCCAGCCTGAGGCCGTTCCCTCTGCTCCTGTCCGTCCCTGTTCCCTGGAGCAGAGCCCGACCCCCCCGGCTGTGCCCTCCTGCAGGGACTTGTGCAGCAGAGCCACAAGGCCCCCTGAGCCTCCTTTGCTCCAGCCTCAGCCCCTTCCCAGCTCCCCTCAGGGATTCTCCAGCCCCTTCCCAGCTCCCTCAGGGATTCTCCAGCCCCTTGCCCAGCTCCCTCAGGGATTCTCCAGCCCCTGCCCAGCTCCCTCAGCCATTCCCCGTGGTCTGGCTCTCTGATAACGCTCAGCATCCTGCAGTGACACCTTTGCTCAAAGCCAGGTTCCCAGACTGAGTCTGGATGAGACTCACAGAGAGCAAAGTCTGGCTTAAACCCAGGATGCTCAGGAAAACACACATGCCTCCCCCTCAGCTTTAGGTAAGAATTTATTTTTTTTAAAGCTGAGAAATCCAGCCAACCCACGGGATTTGCTGAGAGAATACAGGAAGGGTTGGTGGCTCCTCTCCAAGCCCCAGCTCTTTATCTCGACTGAAATAACACCCACTTGTGGTGGAAGGGGTCCCTGCCCATGGCAAGGGTGGAACAAGATGATCTTTGAGGTCTCTTCCAACCCAGACCTGCTGGGATTCTGTGATATCAGCCCCCTGTCACTGGAGGTGAAGATCAGCCCATGGGCAGGAGGAGAAACTGCCCTGGGTGTACATGAGGAACCCCAAAATGCACAAACAGCCAGTGAGATGGGCAGGGGGGGAAATAAACATCTCACACGAAATTTCTGGTGAAATATGCAAAGTAGGAATGCAGGGAACCTTGAGAGACCGTGCAGTCCATCTGCCCCCCCTGAGGACAAAGCTCACCCCAGCCAAGGCAGAGGGTGCTCAGTAAATCTGCTCTGACATCCCTGGGTGGCACCTCCACGAAACCCTGAAAGGAGCCTGGTGGTCTCTCCTCGAGCCTGGTGGTCTCTCCTCGATCCTGATGGTCTCTCCTAGAGCCTGGTGGTCTCTCCTAGAGCCTGAAGGGTTTCTCCTCGATCCTGATGGGTTTCTCCTCGAGCCTGAAGTGTTTCTCCTCAATCCTGATGGTCTCTCCTCGAGCCTGGTGGGTTTCTCCTCGAGCCTGATGGGTTTCTCTGGAGCCTGAAGTGTTTCTCCTCAATCCTGATGGTCTCTCCTCGATCCTGAAGGGTTTCTCCTCGATCCTGATGGGCTTCTCTGGAGCCTGAAGGGTTTCTCCTCAATCCTGATGGTCTCTCCTCGATCCTGATGGGTTTCTCCTCAATCCTGATGGTCCTCTCCTCGAGCCTGGTGGTCTCTCCTCGAGGCAGGGCTTAGGAGCTCTCAGAGAACCCATCACACCCGAGATAGCCCAGCTACCTCAATGGCACAAAATCAGCAGGATGGCTTCTGAGGCAGCGTTGGAAACAGAAAACATTTAACAAAAGGCAAAATAACAAAGCTCTTACAGAGAAAAACCGAGCCAGGGGCAAGAGGCTCTTGCTCCTTCTAAAACACCCCACAGAGGCAATTATTTCCTTTGTTCTCCTCTTTTTTCTAGAAAATTACCTAGGTGGGACCTTTTGGCCTCTGTCCAATGGGCAGCCCCAGGTCTGAGGTGAAGTCCCCAAGGTCCTATGAGGGGTCTTTTTACCAAATCGAGGAGACAAATGTGAAAAATCTGTATTTTATGATTGGCTTTTTGCAAATATTAAATAGAATATTATATGTGTTATGTTAGAAAGTTATGCTGTGTTAATTTTCTTAAGTATGTGTTAAATACAGTTGTAGGTTATACCATAATATTAAAATAGGAACTATGTATGTGGGATATTTTTTTTAAGAAAGGAATGAGGTACTTGCACCAGATAGCAGCCACAGGACGCCTGAACCTTTGAGAGAAAGAGAATTTATTGCTCCATTATCAGAAGAAATGAACTTCTTCCTGCCTTGCTCAGCCCTGGAGACGCCGTCAGGATTCAGAGGAAGGAGCTGGCCACTGCCCAGACAGAATCCTGTGTTTGAATGGAATTTATGCACCATGGATGAGGTGTATGAATATGCAACAGGTTACTGTTTTTAAGGGTTAATCCTCTGCTAACGTGGAGCCTTTTTGGGCTTATTTTGCCCAGAAAAGGTACCAGACTGTCCATAACTCTTTGTTTCTATTGTCTCATATTGTCCTAAATCCTAATTATCCAAATTTTTATTACTCGAATTACATTGCTATTTTTATAACAATTTTATTGCTATTAAACTCTTTAAAATTTTAACAACAAGTGATTGAGGTTTTTCACGCAGCCCTGTCCCAGGTGTGTCCCAGGTGTGTCCCTGGTGTGTCCCACCTGTCCCAGGTGTGTCCCTGGTGTGTCCCAGCCCTGTCCCAGGGATGCCCAGGGCCATGCCCTGTCTGTGCCCTGCCCTGCCAGCCCCCGTGCTGCCCGCTGCAGCAGGAGTGGCAGCACTCTGTCACAGCCTGTTCCTGCGATTCCACAGTGGCTGCTGGGTGTGCTCTGTGGGACTGCCCTTCTCTGCTGCACAGCTTTCAGGAACTGCATGTTAACCCCAGTGGTTCTCTGCCCTTTTCCACGTCTCTGTTGCCTCACTCCGCGCTGGTTTTCATTCCCATTTATCTTCTGTTCATGCTCCAAGACCTCTGCCAGCAGCCCTGGGGCTGCCCCTGGCCCTCTGTGCGTGCTCCCAGAGGAATTGCCACCCAGCCCTTACCCTGCCCTGCTCATTTTAAACCATCTGTTTTATTAGCCTTTAATTTTCCCCCTATTGTCCCTGATTCCTTACTTTGCTGCTGATGTTGGACTACTTCAGGAACAACATTTTATAGCAAAGAACACAGTAAGTGCCCAGCCTGGTCACCCCATCCATCACTCGCTGTGCTTCCCCACCATCTGGACAACAGAGCAGCCTGTGCTCTCATCTGCCTCTTGCTGAATGCAAATCACTCCTTGCCTTCCCCTCCTTCTCTTTGCTTTCCATGCTTGTGCCATTTCCTTCTGTAAATCATCACTTCTGGCTTTTTCTCTTGCCAGGGATCACCCTGTCCCTGCCTGGGGCAGCGTTTGGGGTTTGTTTCCCCTCTCCTGTCCCTGCCTGGGGCAGTGTTTGGGGTTTGTTCCCCTCTCCCTGTCCCTGCCTGGGGCAGTGTTTGGGGTTTGTTCCCCTCTCCCTGTCCCCCCTGGGGCAGTGTTTGGGGTTTGTTCCCCTGTCCCTGCCTGGGGCAGTGTTTGGGGTTTGTTCCCCTGTCCCTGTCCCTGTCCCTGCCTGGGGCAGTGTTTGGGGTTTGTTCCCCTCTCCCTGTCCCTGCCTGGGGCAGTGTTTGGGGTTTGTTCCCCTGTCCCTGCCCCCCTGGGCAGGCAGGGCAAACCTCACCCCCACTCAGGGGTAAAAACATTTCTGAGCCCTGGTGGGCTCCACCTTCCAATTTTGGAGACAAGAGAGTGTGTTTTGAGCAATTAGGTTAAATGAATCCTATTTAAGCTGGAGAGGGAAAGGGTTTTCTGTTTCATGTAAAGGGAAGGAATTACGGATCAGCTGTGGCAGAGGCCACGTCGCTGGGAACATTTGAAATAAAAGGGTGCCAGGAAAAGCTTCTGGGAAGAGCTGCTCTGATCGAGAAGCTCCTGAAAATATCTGAAGTACAACAAAGCTCTGCGGCCGGGACTTGGCTTGGCCCAGCAGCGCCGGCCTTGCCCCACGGGCAGAGTGGGGCAGTTTGCCATGAGAGCCTCCCCTGAGTCCTGAGGGGCAGGAAGGACCCCACACAGTGCCCACAGACCCCAACAGTCCCCACAGACCCCACACAGTGCCCACAGACCCCAAACAGTCCCTACAGACCCCAAACACTGCCCCCAGACCCCAAAGCACCACCCAGCCAGGCTGGACTCCTTGGCCTCCTGAGCTGCTCCCCAGAGGGGGCTCTGGGTGAGGCTGGGTCCAAGCCCAGCCCCAGAGCTGGCCAGTGGCTGCTCTCTAAAGCTTTGCACAGATGGGATTGAACCTTTATGGGACTTAATCCTCCAGGATTGAGGCTGGGAACCCAAATAGATCTCTATAAATATCTAAATTCATTATTTTTTAAACATAAATGTATATAATATAATATAATATAATATAATATAATATAATATAATATAATATAATATAATATAATATAATATAATATAATATAATATAATATAATATAATATATAATTACAATATATAGTTATTTATAATGAATAATATATAATATATATAATATTTTTTATATTATAGATAATATATAATAGGTATAATATATTTTAAATATATATAAATATATATTAAAATATATATAATATGAATTCATTCATTTATATAAATATATAGATTCGTTATGGCAGTGGCTAGACTGAGAGACGAACCAGCACTATTCACTGCACAGACAGGCAGCTACAGCAGCAGTGTCATAGCTGAAACAAGGCTGAGGCAGCTCTGCAGCAGCCAGCCAAGCCCATTGCTGAGCAGAGGTTGGTGTCCCTCACCCAGAGCAGGGCAAACCCCTCTGGCCCAGCCCCGAGAGGTGACCCTAAGGGGCATCCCCAGAGGGTACCCAGGCAAAGGGGTGCTGGGAGATGCCCAGATGGAGAACCTGGGACTGGGTTTTTATGGGATCAAGGCCCTGGGGCGGCAGCCAGGTGTCCCCGGGCTGTGCCAGCTCAGCAGCTGTAGGGAAGGGCTCAGCGCCATCACCTGGGGCTCCTCCCTCAGGAGCTTCCCCTGCTCTGCCACACCTTCACCGCACTCAGGGTGAGCAGCTCTGAGCTTGAGGATTCAGCCTGGATTCTGCTTTACCCAACCCCAAAAGCAGCAGCAGGGCCCCTCTCTGTCCAGGCAGGGCACCCAGCTCTTCCCAGCCCTGCCTTTCCCTGCAGGACCTTGCTGAGGCTCTGCTGAACTTTCTGCCTCAGAGGAAGAAAAACCCCAGAGCGGCAGAGCAGCAAGTCCTGCCCAGGTCCCGCAGCCTGGGAAGCTTCACCTTGAGCCCAAGGCAGGTGTGGCAGGGCTGAGCCAGCTCGCCTGGGCTGCAGCCTGGCCAGGGGCACAGCAGGGACAGCTCTGCCCCTCTGCCCCACCTGCAGGGCTGCCCAGCCCCGGGCCAGCACAGCCAGCAATGCAGCTGCTGGAGAGACCCCGAGGGGCCACGGGGCTGCTCCGGGGCTGGAGCCCCTCTGGAGCCAGGCTGGGAGAGCTGGGGGTGCTCACCTGGAGAGGAGAAGCTCCAGGGAGAGCTCAGAGCCCCTGGCAGGGCCTGAAGGGGCTCCAGGAGAGCTGCAGAGGGACTGGGGACAAGGATGGAGGGCCAGGAGCCAGGGAATGGCTGCCAGTGCCAGAGGGCAGGGCTGGATGGGGTCTTGGCAATGAGGAATTGTTCCCTGGCAGGGTGGGCAGGCCCTGGCACAGGGTGCCCGGAGCAGCTGGGGCTGCCCCTGGATCCCTGGCAGTGCCCAAGGCCAGGCTGGACACTGGGGACAGTGGGAGGTGTCCCTGCCATGGCAGGAGAGTGGAAAGAAATGAGATTTGACATCTCTTCCAATCCAAACCATTTATAATTTTATGCTCTTTCCTCCCCCAGGCCAATTCCTCCACTTACAGACCCCACACCCAGCAGCACCCCCAGGACTCTCCCCTCCTCAGGAATATTTCACATCAGTACAGCAGGGCCGGAACGGAGCCAGACTTTATTCGCAAGGGCACCCTTCAGGGAGTCACAGCAGCCCAAACACCAACACCAGAGCTCAGCCACGGCGAGGAACAGATGTGCAGCAGCTGCCACAGCACAGCAGAGACTGCCCTGCTCTTCCCCCAAGGGCAGAGACAGGGAAATCCCTGCTCTGGTCAGCAGAGAGGTGGCACCACGGTCCAGCAGCACAGTTTATGCCGAGCACTGGGACAGACAGACAGACAGACAGACAGAGCTGCGTGTGCCAGCTCCTGCAGGCCGTGCCGTGTGGCAGAGGGGTCACAGGGAGCCCGCAGCCGCCAGCCGCGGGGCCAGGGCCAGCGGGGCCAGCAGGGCCAGCAGGGGCAGCCCAGCGCAGGGCACGGCCCGCCCGGCGCCGGCGCTCGGGGGAGCGGGGGTTCCCTCCTGGCCGGGGGACGATCGCTCCATCCCGGCGTAGTACCGCGCCACGGCCACGTTGGGGTTGCCCCGGGCGGGGTCGAACCACATCTGGATGCAGCGGCCGCTGCCCCGGCGCTCGGGGCTGAACCTGAAGGAGCCGGACCAGATCTTCTCACACAGGTCCTGGGGCCGGGGGAACACCTGGTGGAAGGGCCGGCACTCGGAGCCCCAGGGACAGCGGTTGGTTCCTGGGGACACAGCAGCGTGGCACGGTGAGAGCACGGCCCTTCCCTCCCGTCCTTCCCTTGGCAGGAGCAGGGCACCTGCCCACAGGCACACCTGAGCTGGGCACTGGGGCTCGGCCACCTGCCTGGCACCCCAGAGACGTGACAGGGTCTCAGTTCCTGTGCCTGTGATGACCCCTGAGGTATTGGAAAGTCCTTTTTCTCCCAGCCCTGCCACTGAAGAAGCCAAGACTCCTCGGCCCTCCTTCTCAATGTTGGTTTTTATCTGTTATCTGTGACATTCTTTCTGTGACCTGCTGAGGTCTGTCCGCAGGCTGGGTTGTGGCACAGTCCCTGCCCTTGGGGTGGTGTTGGCTTTTTATACTAAAAACTACATGTACTTTATTTACAATAATTTTCCAATCCCTATCCCCTATGTTAGACAGTCTGTCTCTAAGCCAATTCAGAAGTGCCACCATCACAGCAGAAGATGGAGGACAAGAAGAAGGAGAAAAAGGACAGGACATGCCCAGATTCCTCCATCTTGCCTCCTAAACCCCCATTCTAAATCCCCAAAACTCTACTTTTTCACCCTGTGATAAATTCACTGTCATTCTACTCAAACTCTTGTGGCTTGTAACTCCTCACACAAAGTTGGGAATTTTTTCCAGGAGTTAAAATCACAGGCACAGGTACCAGTACCCAGTTTTTGACTCTGTGCCAAGGTCTCTGAGCCCCTTGCCAGGATCTCAAGCCCTCCAGGGCAGCCAGAGCAATGTCCTGGGCTCTGACAAGAGGGCTCCTGGCAGCAGTGGCACTGCCAGTGACCTGCCAGGGGGTGAGGAAAGGCTCCCAGAGCCCACCAACCTGTGGCCCAGTTCCAGCCCTTGTGCCAGTTCTCCTTGCAGGTGAGGGCATCCTTGCAGTCCTGCCACCACTCCTCGCAGTCCTCTCTGCACAGGGGCACGTGCAGGATCCTCTCCTTCCTCCAGCTGCTGTCAACCTGCAGGGCACAGGGCCAGGCACGCTGGGCAGGTGTGATCTGGAGGCTCTGCCATGTCCCAGATCTCCCAGCCCCTCCCAGGGCCACAGCTGGTCCCAAAGGAGCCTCAGCCCCAGCACAGGTGGGTCCTGACACAAGGAATTCTTCCATCACTCAGAGGCCAGAAAAGTCCTTGGAATTTTTCTGTCCTGTGGGAAAAGCTGAGGCAGCCTAGATAAGGAAGAGAAATCCTTCCCTGGCAGGGTGGGCAGGCCCTGGCACAGGTGCCCAGAGCAGCTGGGGCTGCCCCTGCATCCCTGGCAGTGCCCAAGGCCAGGCTGGACACTGGGGACAGTGGAAGGTGTCCCTGCCATGGCAGGGATGGCACAGGACGAGTTTTAACGTCCCTCCCAACCCCAGGAGTTCCAGGATTCCTGGGTCTGAGCCCACCTGCTGGATCCACGGCCCCAGGTTGGGGGAGCACTCGTACAGGCACGTGTCCTGGATGAAGTGGCGCTTGCATTTGGGTGGCATCACCCCACAGTGGTTCCAGTTGAAGTTGTAGAGGTAGGACTGGTCCTTGTGGGCCTCCAGGCTGGTGTTGGCCGTGCAGCAGGCGTTGTCCTTCCAGGGGGAGCACTGCAGCACAGAGGGGACAGGCAGCAGCTCCAGGGGCAGAGCCCACAGCAACCACAGCACTTCGTCCTCTGCAGCAAACTCTGGGTCACTCAGGAGCTGGGCACTGCAGCAAGGCAGAGCTGGAGGAGCAGATCAGCTCCTCAGCAGGAATTGTGCCAGCCCAGGGACAGAAACAAACCCCCCTTCCTCTGCTGAGGGGCTGGGACAGAGCAAGGAGGGTGTCCCACACTGAGGGAGCAGAGGAGAGCCCTTCCCTTCCCTTCCCTTCCCTTCCCTTCCCTTCCTTCCCTTCCCTTCCCTTCTTCCTTCCCTTCCCTTCCCTTCCCTTCCCTTCCCTTCCCTCCCTTCCCTTCCCTTCCCTTCCCTTCCCTTCCCTTCCCTTCCCTTCCCTTCCTTTCCTTCCCTTCCCTTCCCTTCCCTTCCCTTCCCTTCCCTTCCCTTCCCTTCCCTTCCCTTCCCTTCCCTTCCCTTCCCTTCCCTTCCCCTCCCCGCTGTGCTCGGGGCTACCCAGCCTCAGGGGGTTAGAGAGGGGTGGCCCTGAGCTGGCAGCCCCCTGCCCCCGTGTCTGTCCCTGTCCCTGGGCCAGCAGCTGCAGGAGGGCAGCACACCTGGATCTCACACCCAGCACGGGCTCCAGCCCCAGGTGAGCAGGGGCCAAGCCCCAGAGCCTGCGGTGAGCAGGTACCTGGCCAGGTGTGCCAGGCAGGTGTGCAGGTACAGGCCAGGTGTGCCAGCCAGGTGTGCCAGTACCCAGCCAGGTGTGCCTGCCAGGTGTGCCAGTACCCAGCCAGGTGTGCCAGGCAGGTACCTGGCCAGGTGTGCAGGTACCCAGCCAGGTATGCCAGCCAGGTGTGCCAGCCCCGCTCCTACCTGCTCGTAGAGCTTGCCCTCGGGGCCCGGCTGGCTCTTGTGGTGCTTGGCATCCATGCAGACGTTCAGCAGAGGGTCCCTCCCCGCCTCGGCTGCCAGCGGCACCAGCGCCACCGCCAGCGCCACCGCCAGAGCCACCGCCAGCGTCACCGCCATCCTGGGAACGGGCTGCGAGAGAGGGGACAGCGCTGCGGGACAGGGACAGAGCTGGGGGACAGCGCTGGGAGAGAGGGGACAGCGCTGCGGGACAGGGGACAGCGAGGGGACAGCGCTGGGAGAGAGGGGACAGCTCAGGAGAGGGGACAGAGCTGGGCAGAGGGGGCAGAGGGGACAGAGCTGGGCAGAGAGGGGACAGCCCAGGAGAGGGGACAGGGCTGGGCGGAGGGGACAGGGACAGCCCAGGAGCGGGTTTGTCGCGGGCAGCAGCGAGGGAGGTGCAGTGCAGCCGGGCACTCCCCAGGAGCTGGCAGCTCCTCCAGGGACAACACAACACATCTCGATGGCACCAAGGACACGGAGCAGCCCCCCCAGGCAGGCTGCAAGGTCGGGCACCGTTATCGCCAGGACAGCACCACCGCGGGGACAAACAGCCCCGGGGAGCTGGGGCTGAGCCCCCATCAGCCCTGAGCCAGGAGGGGGCTCGGGGACACCCGCTCCCTTCGGGGCCCTTTTGCCTCCCCAGTGCTTCAGAGAGGAGCTGCCAGCCCCAGACCTTGTGCACCAGGGCAGGGAGAGCAGGGGTGTCTCCCCTGAGCTCAGGGAGTGCAGGGATGTCTCCCCTGAGCTCAGGGAGTGCAGGGATGTCTCCCCTGAGCTCAGGGAGTGCAGGGATGTCTCTCCTGAGCTCAGAGAGTGCAGGATGTCTCCCCTGAGCTCAGGGAGTGCAGGGATGTCTCTCCTGAGCTCAGGGAGTGCAGGGATGTCTCTCCTGAGTTCAGGGAGAGCAGGGATGTCTCTCCTGAGCTCAGGGAATGCACCAAACGTGGCACCTTGTGTGGGCCAGGAGCTGCAGGAGGCCCATGGTGACTTCAGGACTGTGCTAAGACACGAAAACGCTTTCTTGATCTGCGTCTGAGACTTGGACAGCCTCTCCTGAGGCCTCCAGTGGAGAGCTGAATCACCAAAGAATCACAGAAGGCTGGAAGGAATCGTAAAGCCCATCTCATTCCACACCTGCCATGGGCAGGGTCACCTCCCACCACCCAGGGTGCTCCAGCCTGCTCTGATTTGAGCAACAAAAGACATTTCACACACTGTGCCTCGGCCTCCTCAGCCTGCCTAGAGGCTGGGACCAATTTTATAGTCATTTTCTAAAAAACCCCCAAAACCAACCCCACACCAACCAACCAACATCAAGACTTAACCAAGAAAATTCCTTCCCATTCCTCATTGACACAGCACAAGGGCCTGAACCAGATGCAATTTAAGAAGAATTTTGCTAAACACAGAAGCAAGACAAAGCATTTACAGCATTAAAATAGCACGAAACACCCGGAAAAAGCAGCTACAGGCCTGAGGAGACAGACACAGAAACCTGAGAGCTGGGAAGTAGCTCACTTGCCATATAATTGCATTTATGCCCCCAAATCAGTCAACCTTACCAGCCTGAAAAGCCTCTACCCTCTCTCCAGCGCTCACAGGCAGCCCAGCAGCTTCCTGGGGCAGCTTTAACAGCAGAGCTGCTGGCACAGGTGCTGCCCCGGGGAGGAACTTCCCCCTCTCTTTAGGAGCTGTGGCTGGTGCCAGTGTTTGTCAGCACAGGGACAATGTTTGGGTGGCCGCTGGCTGCTCCAGCCTGGGAGAAATCCAGAGTTTCCTTCCCAAAGCAGGTGTGTGCCCAGCCCTGGCCCTCACCACAAACCTTCTTTGCTCCCCTCGCTGGGATCTGCCCATTGCACGGGGCAGAAGAGCCCAGGAGGGACTGACCCGGGGCTCTGGGGATGGAACAAGTCATGGAAAAAATGCAAAAGGCAGCGAATGTCACACAGGCTGCTGCCTCAGAATAAAAATAACAACTCCCACCACAAACCCGAAATGCAGAGCTGAGGGGGAGCAGTGCACCTCCTTGGAACCCCTGAGCACATCCACTGGGGCTGAAAGCCTCACCAGAGCCCCTGGAAAGCCCCTGCCCTCACATGGGGGCAGAGTCTTCATCCTGGAGCAGCTCTGGGGGGCTGATTTGCTCTGTTCCTCACTCACATCTCTTCTTCACTCACATCACTGCTGTTTCAGGAATGAATCACCTGCCTGAGGAGCAGACCCTTCTGAATTGCATGTGTGAGCACGTTAGGCTCTGGGAGACCCTGCTGTGGTGATCACAGAATCCCTGAGGTTGGAAGAGACCTCCCCACCTTGTCCCCAGCCCAGGGCACTGAGTGGCACCTCCAGGGGACACCTGTGTCACAATCTGCTCATAGGAACGGGGGTGGTGATGGTTCGTTAACTGATCTCAGAGTGCAAAACCAACATGGAATGGGGATTGCAGTGATAATCAAACCAAATGCATCTTTATTGAATGACCACAGCAAAATGAGATAGAGGGATTAAGGGAGAGAAAAAAGAGAAAGAGAGAAAAGAGAGAGAGAAAGAGGGGGATATAGCTAGCAAACATGGAGACCATGTCCTTTGGTCCAGTCCAGCCAAGGATCCACCTGTTATGCTGGGGAGATCTCAAAATCTCTGGTTAACTCAGAGGTTTTTATTATGATAACTCTATTGGAAATTGCGAGGGGGGGGAGCAGATACACTAAAGAACAGATGTAACAGGTGGTCCATGTTCTCAGCAATGAGCTGTGAGAGCCATTCTCTTCTTGGTCCAGCCATCAGGTAGTGCTTGGCACAATCTGGCTTTGGTCAGGTTGGCTCTCCCTCCCCTGGGTCAGGGGTTTCAGTCCCAGTCCTTGAGAGGGGGGAGCTTCTCCACACAGGGGTTTCAGTCCCAGTCCTTGGGAGGGGGGAGATTCTCCACACAGGGGTTTCATGGCTCAGTCCTTGGGAGGGGGAGATTCTCCACACAGGGGTTTCATGGCTCAGTCCTTGGGAGGGGGGAGATTCTCCACACAGGGGTTTCATGGCTCAGTCCTTGGGAGGGGGAGATTCTCCACACAGGGGTTTCATGGCTCAGTCCTTGAGGGAGAGCCTTCTCCACACAGGGGTTTCAGTCTCAGTCCTTGAGGGAGAGGACTCCCATCTCAGCCTGTCCATCACGGTGGTCATAAAGCAGGTGATGGCTCTTCTGTGGGGGGGACAACCAAAGGTTACCCCAGAAAAGCCCAGCCAGGCCAAGAGGTGGGGAAATTCTCAAGCTATTGTTGCGAAACAGGTGCCAGCATACAGGGTGTGTCACCCCCTTGGCAGGCACTGCCAGAAGCTGTAGACACAGCTGTGAACAATCCCTTGGCAGGCCAGAATTCCCATCAGGGCCCTCCGGGTCCCGATGTTTGTCCTTGAGATGGCTGTGAGGCACATGAGGGGAGCTCCAGACCGTCTTTCACAACCTGCAGGGATGGGCACTGCAAAGCTCCCTGGGCAGCCCCTGCCAAGGCCTGAGCTCCCTTTCCATGGGCAAATTCCTGCTGCTGTCCAAGCTGAGCCTGCCCTGGCCCAGCCTGAGGCTGTTCCCTCTGCTCCTGTCCCTGCTCCCTCCTGGCAGGTAGAAAACAGCTTTGTGCTTCCAACCCCTCACACTGAGATGTCCCTGAGCAGAACTCCCCCACCCACCTCAGACCCTTTGCCACCCTTGCTCCCTCCACCAGCAGAGTTTTGCCCCTGGAGGCTCAGGACTGTGGCATTTCAGACGCCCTGCACTGTCCTGGCCACGTTTCCTGCTCCTTGCCAGGGAATTTCTAAAATCTGGTTTGTTTTTGGAACTGCTGATCACTGAACTGTGTTGTAACATTGTCAGAGCAGTGACAGCTTGTTCCTGAGAGATAATTGTCAGCCACCAGCCTGTCATCTTCCATCTGACGTGTTCCCCCCAGTGCATCACTGTGTGTTCATCTCAGCTGCTTTTTCTCTGAAATCTGTTGTTCCATTGTTTGGTATTCAGTCATGCCAGGTGTCACGTCCCACTCTTGTGTACAAGGGAGAACCCAGGAGTCATAGGTGCCCAAAAGAACGGTCACAAAGGAATGGCAAAAGCCAGAAGGGTCCCAAAAACACAGCTCACCAGGTTTTATTGGCCAGCTCCACACTTGGTGTGGAAATCGATGCATGCTTTGCCCCTACATTGTAATCGTGAGAGAAATAAAGAGTGAAGTGAAAGAGGGAGGCAGAAGAGTGTGAGAGAGAGATTGGGTAGGAAAGGAGATCACCAGCATTCATCCTGGCTCCAGCATTGATCCAAGCAGTGGTCCTGGGGCACTGCTGCAGTTTGGGGACATTTTGTAGGAAACATTCCCCACCCTGGCATCCAGCATCCTGCTCTTGGTGTGAGCATGTGCAGTCTGTTCCTCTGGGCCTGTCTGGAAACGGCTCCAGGGGCTCTGGGGGTCTCCTGGTGGATCCCTCTCTGCTGGACCTGCTCTCAGTCAGCAGTTCATGCTCTCTCCTGCCCCCAGGGCTGCCCTGGAGCTGCCCTTTGTGTTGTTTGATCACCACACACCCGAACAGGGAAGTTGGCCCCAAAACGGTGCTGCCCCAGGAGGGCACTGCCCCTTCCCGGACACATCCTGCTCTAAACCTGCTTTAACTTTCCTGCTCCAATGGGCATCAGGAATCTGAGGCAGAGCAATGCTTTTACTCCTTCCTGCCCAGGCTTCTACACCAGGGACTTTGCAGAGTTTTGCAGCTGGTCCTGGAGCCATTCGATGCCATCACACACTTGGTTGACTTGATGTTTACCCTGACAACATTTGCTGAAAAGCAGAAATCATTGAATCAAAGGAGTGTTTGGCTGGGAGGGGCATTAAAGCTCCTCCAGTTCCAGCCCCTGCATGGGCATGGACAGCTCCCACTGTCCCAGGTTGCTCCCAGCCCTGTCCAGCCTGGCCTGGAACACTTCCAGGGATGGGCCTGGTCCATTTACCTGTGGTTCAGCCCTGAGTTACCCTTCCTGTGACCTTTCCCTGCACAGACACCATGTTCATGGGTGCGCAGATCCCCCCATCTCTCCAAAAAACCTTCCAGGTTGTCCCATGTGAATGCCCAGACCTTGTCCTTTGCATGGGATGGTGCAGAATACAGGGAATGTCTCCCTGTTGTGCTGCCTGTATCCCTGTACACCCCCCTACCTGAATATGCTGCATTTTCCCACACCAGATGTTCCTTCTGTGCTCTCTTTGTCCCTCCAAATCATTTGTGTCCCTCTCTAAGTTTTTATTTCCTTAAGTGAGCATTCCAGAGCTGTTTGTAGCCATGAGGTCTCCAGCAGCAGCCCGTGCCCATCCCTCACTGCCTTGTGCCCCTCTGTACCACACCCTGCCCCCTCTGCCACCCTGGTAAGCATTTCCCTGCACTCCCTCAGTCTGCTGGAGCCTCGAATGTCTCCCCTGAGCACAGAGCTCTGCTGCTCTTTGCGTCCCCTCAAAGGCACGTTTGCACCACGCAGTGAGGAGCAGCAGGGCCATGGCCATGGTGGGAACAAACCCACAGGACAAGCCCACAGAGCAAAGGTGGCACGGCTCAGTTCCCTGAGACCTTGCAAATGCAGCACAGAGCCCATGGCCAGCAGTGGCCGTGCTCAGGGCGCAGGACCTGTGCCACAGCTGTCAGCCAGGCTGGGCACAGGATCATGGAAATCATAGAAGGATGGAAGGGTGTGGAGTTAGGAGTGGGTCTTGGGCCTTCAGAGAGACAGGGGCAGTTGTTGGCTCGTGTAAAGTTGTTTATTTAATGAATACATCAGCCTCGAAGGTGAAGAGCTCAGAGTATTCAAGCCCATGCTAAAAAAAGCTGAAAGGTTTCTGGCACAGAGTCCCAGTGTTTAGAAGCAGCAGCAGCAGCAGCTACTGCTACTTCTTTTACCCCAATACAGGAGGATTTGATTCATAAATCATATAATCAGCTAAAAACATCCTTCCTACACCTCTCCTGGCTTAATTCTAATGTGTGAAAGCAGTGTCAGTCCTCACCCAAAACCTACACACACAGTTCTATCTGCTCACACAAATGGCTCTATCTGTTCTATCCAGAAATGCAAGCAGTGTTCTGCTATGTTCTCCTGATGTCTGGAGCTAAGTTAATGTTGTGAAAGGTATCACTACTGAACTTTAAACTAGGCTTTAGGGCCTTTTACTGCTAACACAGTCTCTTGAGATATATTTCTATTACTTAAAACCAAAACTTACACTCCTACTTCATGTCTGTGAGGCTTAATATATTTCAGTTTCTCTAAAGGTTCCAGTTCAATCCCTGCATTCTTTTCTGTCTCCGAGGGACTCAGGGAGGCTTTTGTTTCATGTATTCTAAGAGAAGGGTTTGGGTTAGGAGGGACTTTAAAACCCATCCAGCCCCACCCCTGGCACAGGCAGGGACACCTTCCAGTAGGAGAAAATAAAGTTCCAGAGAAGAAAGGAATCTCTTCAGTCTCTGTGCCAGAGGGGCTCCCAGCTGGCAGGGGAGGGTGTTCCCTGAGGATTGTGCTGAGGGCAGGCCCCGTGGGAGGCTGAGGAGGCTCAGGGCTGCCAGAGGGGGCTGAGGGTGGCACTGCAGCCTGGGACAGCTGGGCACTGATCACCCCCCTGCCACGGAAACGGGGCCCGAGCTGCAGGTGGGAGAGTGCTTGGGAAGTCAATCCCACAGAATGCAAACACCCGGCTGAGTCACAGCAGCTCCTTGCTATCAGTAACCAATTTTAGCAGGAATAAATCAGAGCCTGAGGACAGACTGTGCTGTGGCTTTGGGCCTGAGCAGACCTGTGGCACAGACTTTGGGTTAAATTTCATTATAATCGGTGCTTTTATTCCAGATGAGGACTCTCTGACCAGAAAGGAGAACTGGAGAAGGGCCTGGGGTCCTGGTGGGTGCCAGTGAGCCCAAGGTCACTAGAAGACCTTGCAGGGAGGTGGCTGGGGCTGATCCCTGGGGCAGTGGGGCTCTCAGGATGGCAGCACTGGGCTCCCAGCAGCCCCACACTGCCCAGTCCTGGCCAGCACTGGGGCTGGCTGTCCCAGTCCAGCAGACAGTGATGGGCTGCAGGTGCTGCACAGGCTGGGGGAGTTTAATTCCAATCCCCCTACTTTAGCCTTGACAAGATGTATTCCATGCACACTTCCATGCATTCCTTGCTCTAGCCTTGACAAGATGTATTCCATGCACACTTCCATGCATTCCTTGCTTTAGTCTTGACAAGATGTATTCCAAGCACATTTTCTCCACCACTGAGAGCAGGGCTTTGAACACCTGCACCTCCCACACCTGTGCTGTACTAATCCCCAGCATTGCAGGGATCAGCCTGCCCAAGATTCACAAATTTGTGAAAAATTCTTCTCCCAGTGCTGACATTCTCATGGCCAACATCTGCTGCTGGTCCCACCATGATGACTCCAGTTGTGTACAGAGAAGATATTGGGTCAGTCCTGCAGCACCAGAAAGCTGCAGGAAGCCAAATGTGACCCCACAGTCGTGGCATGAGCTGGGCTGGAGCTGGGGGTCTGTGCTGGAGGCTCACAAGGGGTGGTGGGGTCACACAGCTCAGAAAGGCAGCAGAAATTACGTTAAAATTAAAGGGCAAACTCATCACCTGGTGCCAGCTGGAATTTCTGCACAGACTTGGGTGATAAAGTTCCACCTGAGAGTTGTGAATTCTCACAATGATAGAGCCTCAGGCTGGGCCAGGGCAGGCTCAGCTTGGACAGCAGCATGGAAAGGGAGCTCAGGCCTTGGCAGGGGCTGCCCAGGGAGCTTTGCAGTGCCCATCCCTGCAGGTGTCCCCTGGAGGTGGCACTGAGTGCTCTGGGCTGGGGACAAGGTTGAACTTGATGGTCTTGGAAGGCTGTTCCAGCCTCCATGATTCTACTCTATGATTCTCTGATTCTGTGGTCTTTAAGGTCCCTTCCAATCCACATCATTCTATGATTCCATGACTCTGTGTATGCCTTTTTTATGGTCAGATGTGGCGTTGTGCTTTGCACACTTCATGTGGTTAATTTGGAGAAATGCCCATACCCTGAGTGATGTCACAGCATAAATATTTGAACCAAACATAATTTCCTCTATTGATTTCCCTCCCACAAAAAGGTCTAATGGAGAATGAGGCTGTGCCTGCTTTCTTTGCTAAAAAAAGGAATGAATAAATACCTCAATAAAGTCTAAAATATTCTATATTAGAGCGCTGGATATCCACGCTATTGTGCCAGGGATATCAGCAATTTCCATCAGTTAATTAGGGAGCAGAGCCCACAGGGATCACAGGGATCAGCCAGGGGTTATTAGTGAGAACAGTTATTCTTGTGGGCACAAAGGGGAGTTAAAGATTAACCAGAAAAGCAAATGAAGCTCCCAGAGATTGGCAGCTTTAAGGACCAGCTCTGAGGGTCTGCAGAGGAGCTGACAAGGGAGGGAGGCCCCACCCTGAGGTGGGATTCCTGCCTGATGCATCATCCCAGACAGGCTGGGTAAGCTGTGAGACCACCACCAGGTGGGTTTGCCACAGGCCTACCTGGGGCTCCCAGGCACAAAGGCAAAGGCACACCAGAGAATCGTGGAATCAGGAAGTGGTTTGGGTGGCAGGGGCCTTAAGGATCATCTCCTTCCACCCCTGCCATGGCAGGGACACCTCCCACTGTCCCAGGCTGCTCCCAGCCTCAGTGTCCAGCCTGGCCTTGGGCACTGCCAGGGATGCAGGGGCAGCCCCAGCTGCTCTGGGCACCCTGTGCCAGGGCCTGCCCACCCTGCCAGGGAACAATTCCTCATTGCCAAGATCCCATCCAGCCCTGCCCTCTGGCACTGGGAACCATTCCCCCTTGTCCTGGCACTCCAGGCTCCTGTAAATAGTTTCTCTCCATCTTGGAGGTCTTTTGCCACTTTAATGATTCTGTGATCCTTGGGGCAGGGAGGGGGTGGCAGTTATCCCCCAGACCTCCCCAAGGCACGTGGGTCCTGGCTCTGACTGAGCTTTGCTGAGGTTCCTCTGCAGAGACCATGCAGGAGAGCAGCCTCTCACAGGGACTCGACTTCTGGGCTGTCTCCCTGCTCCAGGAAAAGGAGGAATGTGACAAAAGGAAGAAGAATGGAAGAAAAAACCTTTCCATGAAGGTCCTGACATGGCACCAAGAGCCTCTGGGTGCATCTGGCACGGGGCAACCTGTGTGACTCTGTGGAGATGGTTCCTCTCCTTGGTGACCTGGGGAGCCCCCAGCACAGGCTGAGGCCACAGCGTGATGGGGACAGCAGGGACTGGAGCATCCCTCATCCCCATCTGCATCTGCATCCCACCTCCTTCATCCTGCATCCACGTGTACATCTGCATCCACATCTGCATCCCACCTCCCTCATTCTGCATCCACATCTGCATCCACATCTGCATCCCACCTCCCTCATCCTGCATCCCTGTCCACATTCCACCTCCCTCATCCTGCATCTACACTCACCTCCTGCATTTGTGTTTTCCACATGCCCCACCTGCCTCTTGCATCCTGCATCTGCCTCCTGCCCCTGGATTCTGCATCTCATCTCATCTTCTGCCTCTACATCTGCCTCCCTCACCCTGCATCCACATCCCATATCCCACATCCCACATCCCATATTCCACATCCCACATCGCATCCCGTATCCTGCATCTAACATCCCACATCCTGCATCCCGCATCCCACATCCACATCCGACATCCCACATCCAGCATCCCACATCAAGTATCCCGCATCCCACATTCCACATCCCACATCCCGCATCCCGCATCCCACATCCCACATCCCGCATCCCGCATCCCGCATCCCGCATCCCACATCCCACATCCTACATCCCACATCCCACATCCTGCATCCCACATCCCGCATTCCCCCCTCCCTGATCCCCACCCCGCACCCCGATCCCCACCCCACATCTTGATCCGCATCCCACAATCTCACGCCCATCCCACAATCCGCTCCCCACCCCGCACCCCGATCCCCATGCCACGGCCGCTCCCCGGGCCGGTCGGCCCCGCCGCCCCGCTGGGGCCGCAGCCCCGGCAGAGGGAGGCATCGAGCCGCGCTCCGCCGCTCGCCCCGCGCTGGGCCGGGCCCGCACAGGGGACGGGGGTCTGCCGAGGGGCCCGCGGCCCGCACCTTCCCTCCCCGGGGCACACGGCACCCGGCTCGGGCCCTGCGGGTGTCCCCGGGCTCCCAGTTACCCTCGGGGCTCCACTGATAACCCTCGGGGCTCCCCAGTTACCCTCGGAGCTCCCCAGTTACCCTTGGGGCTCCCAGTTACCCTTGGGGCTCCCCAGTTCCCCTCGGGGCTCCCCAGTTACCCTCTGAGCTCCCCAGTTCCCCTCGGGGCTCCCCAGTTACCCTCGGGGCTCCCAGTTACCCTCGGAGCACAGACTGGAGATGTTGCCCCAGGAGCTCGGGCTGGCGCTGCCCGTCCCAGCCTGGCCACGGGAAAACCCACAGGAAAAGCCACAGCTTTTTGGGCACAGGGAAAACCCACAAGAAAATCCACAGTTTTCTCCTCCATGCCACACCTAGGGGCTGTTTGGGGACCCAAGGGCTGACAACCCAAGGAAAACCCACAGTGTCTCCTCAGTGCCAGACCCAGGATCGGTTTGGGGACCCAAGGGCTGACAACCCAAGGTTTGGGCACAAGGAAAACCCACAGTGTCTCCTCAGTGCCAGACCCAGGATCGGTTTGGGGACCCAAGGGCTGACAACCCAAGGTTTGGGCACAAGGAAAACCCACAGTGTCTCCTCCCTGCCAGACCCAGGGCTCTTTGGAGACCCAAGGGTTCTCCTGTGGGTTTGTCTCACCCTTTTTGAGGCTGGGGAAGCCTCTGCCACCCACGGTGTGTCCCAAAGCTCCTTCCCACGGGACGGGGTCTGAGAACAGCTCTGAGGGGGAGGACGGGGTCTCACCTCCGGACAAGGCTCTGCCAGCATCTCTGGGCAGAGATTGTCTCAGAAGTGGCACTTGGGGACACGGCATGGCAGTGCAGGGGGTTGGAATGAGATGGCCTTTAAGGTCCTTTCCAAGCCAAAGCTGTCTGTGATTCTGTGATTCCCAGTCTAAACGGGCAGCTGAGAAGGCTGAGCTGCAGCACCCCCTGGAAGCTCCAGCAGCCTCATTAGTGCCTGCTAATTGTGGAATGACTGCTCTTTCCAGCAGGCTGGCAGTGCAGCCTGAGCCAGGCAAAATGCTCCAGGTGAAGCAGAGACAAAGCAGGGAGGACAGAACTTGTGTAATTTTAAAGAGGAACCACCTGGTTTGTGGCTACTGGCTGAGCCCAAAAGCCACGGCTCCGTGAAGGTCCCTTGGCAAACCCGGGAGCTGCTGTGCTGTCAGCTCCTGTTTGGGACCCCAGCCCAGGTGTGCAGGGTGACCCTGCCAGGCCTGGACCCCTCCCCTCCTGTGACCCCCATCCAGCCCCTCACACACACGGGACCAAGACTGGATGGCCGGGTATTGGAATATTATCAATCCAGCCGGACGGGATGTGCCTGAGCTTGTCTGAGCTTGGTGCTGAACCAAACAGTGGCACTGTGGTGTTTCACCCCACAGACACTTCTGGCTGGCTGGGTGTGTGGTGTTTCACCCACAGACACTTTGGGCTGGCTGGGTGTGTGGTGTTTCACCCCACAGACACTTTGGGCTGGCTGGGTGTGTGGTGTTTCACCCCACAGACACTTTGGGCTGGCTGGTGTGTGGTGTTTCACCCCACAGACACTTTTGGCTGGCTGGGTGTGTGGTGTTTCACCCCACAGACACTTTGGGCTGGCTGGGTGTGTGGTGTTTCACCCCACAGACACTTTGGGCTGGCTGGGTGTGTGGTGTTTCACCCCACAGACACTTTTGGCTGGCTGGGTGTGTGGTGTTTCACCCACAGACACTTTTGGCTGGCTGGATGTTGCAGCTGGGCACTTGGAGACAAGTCCAGGCATGCAGGAGCTCTGGTTTCCCTCTGATGGAGAAGCTTTAAGGTGATGGTTGAAGGAAAGGAGTCGGTTCTGATGGAGGGTTTGGATCCAGAGCTTTATTCTGGCCCACAGGCCTCTGAATGCAGCACCAGCTCCCACAGAACTCACAAACCGCGTGGTTTGCTCACCCTTTTACCTGGGGGAGACGGAAGGAACACGAGGGACCATTAACCAGGTAGGGAGGGGAGGTCTCAAGGGACAAAGGACACCTGGATGGCCCAATGCCCCCCAGGGGTACAGGGCATCTTTTGAATCTGCCAATCACTCAACGCCCTTCTGGAATGCCAGGATTGACAGACAGCGCTCAGCAGGGGTCAGGGTGGGGAAAGGAGAGGTGATTGACACACCTGGGGAAGGAATCTTCAGGGAGAAACCCGGGGTATCTGAGGCAAACCATGACATCCCACTGCAACAGCTGGGGACCATGGGCTGCCTGGGCCTGGTGGCCAAAGGCCGTCCCCGAGAGCTGTGCCTGTCCCCAGAGCCACCAGAGCAGCAGTGCCATGTGGGCATGGCCAGCAGCACCCGGCCCTGCTCCTCCTCAGGCATGGCCTGGGCAGGACACGACCCTTGCCCACCTGGTTCCATCACTGTGGGCACTCTGCAGCCCCAGAGCACAGCAGGAGCCTGACCAGAGCCAGGGACAGGCCCTGGGCCCCACTGTCCTCTCTCCAGCTCCAGAGCTGGGGCTTGCCAGGCTCTGCTCCCTGTCCCTATATTATTTTTAAAATAAAACAATGCAGACTTAGCTCCCTAAGGTAAAAAAGAGGGTGTTTAATTCCTGACTCTAATATTTATAGATTTTCAAAAGTGACAATGGATTGGAGGGTGACAGTGCCACCTCTCCAATGACACTGGACAAACCAACAGTCCATCAAACTTCTTTTCCTCTATAAAAGAATGCAAAACAATAAGTTATTTACTAAAGTGCATGAGAAAGTTCATTACAAGAATGTAAACATCAGAAGGCTTAGAAAAACTTAGAAAGAACAAAGGGACAGCTCCCCTCCCAGCCATCCCTGCTTCCCTGCAGGGCTGACCCGGGCCTGCACCGAGCTGTTGGCTGTAATGTGGGGAAGGTTCTCCAACAGCTGTCCCCACCTCACACTGAGTGGAAGGAGGAGGAGAAAGTCACCTTCAGGCAGCAGCACCTGACAGGGCCAGCGAGAGCAGCGAGAGCAGCAGTGCAGTGTCCACCCCAAGAGACAGGAGCTGCCAGAGGCCAGCCCTGAGTGCCCCAAACCTCTGCTGTGCCCCATCCCTGTCCTCCCTGGCCCCAGCTCTGCACAGCCCGTGCTAGATGCTGCAGGGGGCTGGGGAAGGGCCTTATCTCAGCACCTTTCGTGCCACACACCAGCACTGGGGCAGGGCTGGGGCCGGTGTGTGCAGCCTCAAATCACAGAGTTATTTACTGGGTTCCTAGCAGGGATGGACAAACTGGGCACAAAGGAGGATCCCCAGGGCACTGGGGCTGGGACAGTGCAGAACAAGGAGATTTGGGGCAGGGGTCTTTGGGGACAGGGGTGCAGGTGCTTCCCACCCCTGGAAGCTGCAAACCCTGGGGAGCAGCTGCCCCCCGGCTCCAGCCTCGTGCCTGGGACACCTCTGGAGCTGAGCGCGGTAAAGTGAGCCTTGTAGGGTAGGGGCAGCTCACCCCCAGCTCTGCTCTGCTCCCTCTGCCTCTCACCACACCGGGACCCCACCCAGGCTTTACCTCTGAGGGTGGAGAACCCCCGAATCAGCAGAGCTCAGCACCAAGCCCTGCCTGGTGGAAAACCCACAGCCAAGGCTAGGGATGGGCTTGGAGCAGCCAAAGCCCAGCACCACTGCAGGAAATCCCAGGCACTGATGGGAGCAGCAGGGTCTCAGGGCAGGTAGGGGGTCCCAGGAGAACAAACTGGGTCTGCCCCAGTCATTCCTGCTGGTCTCCCCTCCCTGCCTCAGTTTCCCTGCCTGGAAAAAGTGGATTTGCTGCTGTTTGTGTCAACAAAAAATTGGTTGGTGCTTTTGCCTCATCCCGAGGGTCTGTGGGTCCTTTTGCATCCCAAAAAGGTCTGTGGTCCCCTGGGCATGCACCATCAGAGGCTGCCCCGGGAAGCTGCCACATTCCAAGCAGAAAGGAAAAGGCACTTCCTGGGGCAGTGCTGGAGCCTCCAGATCCCCTCTCAGGGCCTGTTTGGAAGGGACTTGTGAAAAACACAAGCTCCTGGGGTCACAGGAGATCCTGGGTGAATCCCGTGCCTTTGAATCCATGGAGCTCAGTCTGGACAGCTGCATGCTTCCAAACACAGTCCTGTGGGTCCCCCTAAACCACACAGACCCAAAAGCTCCCCAGTCCCAGTGGAAGAGGCCGGGTTGGGAGCACAGCAGGAGCTTGGCTGGGGCACACCTGGCTCAGCACGCACCTCCCTGGCCTGGGGCTGGCTTGGTCAAGAGGACTCTACACCCCCACCCCCAGACTGGCTGGGCATCACTGTCCAGTCAGAACCTCCAGGCTGGACAGGGCTTGGAGCAGCCTGGGACAGTGGAAGGTGTCCCTGCCATGGCAGGGGGGTAGAAATGGATGGGCTTTAAGGGCCCTTCCAACCCAAACCAGTCTGGGATGCCATGATGCTAAGATTCTAATTAAAGAATTATAAATATTTTAAGGAATTCTATTCATTCTGAGGAAGTCTTTATCTTGCTGTGTCCCTGGCTAGGAGCAGGACATGGGACAGCAAACATATCCCCCTGTCCTGAAGGGGATCTGCCCCTGCCATGAGCATTTCATGGCATTTCTGGAGAGCAGCCACTCTGCTTTGTGCCTCAGTTTCCCCAAGGGAGCCCTGCCTGTGTCCAGCACAGGGGGAGCAGGGGAGGAGGAGGACAAGGTGTGAAATTCCCTCTCTTAGGGAAACAGGAAAGTTTTCAGCAGCAGCTGGCACCTTCCACACCCCCTGCCCCCAGACCTGCAGCAGGGCAGCAGAAGGAGGATGGAGAGGAGGGGCTGGATCTCAGGATGTGTCCCACCATCCCTTTGGGAATGCAGAGCTCCTGAGCCTGCCAGGGCTCTGCCCCACAGACAGAGGAGGGTCCTGAGCCCCTCGCTGACACAGGAGTCAGCAGCCTGTGCTGGGGAGTCCAGAGCTGCCCTCCTGGTTCTGCTAAGAAAAATAAAGAATCCATTTAAAAAGCTGTCTGTTTTCCCCTGGCTGCCCCTCTGGCTCAGCAGAAATGTTTTCTGCTGTGTCAGAGTCTGACTCAGCAGAAAGGGGACACTGCCCTGGGGCCAGGGGCTGCCTTATCACTGCCCACAAGGCTCCTGTTTGTGCCACCCCAGTTATCACCCCTGAGCACAGGCAGGCTGGGGCCAGTACCGTGACTCAGCACCCTGAGCCTCTGCAAACTCATCCCACCGGTCTGTGATGGTAGAGCCCATCAACATCCCATAAACTGCAGAGAACGGGCTCCAGTCCTGGTCATGGGGGTGAGACCCCTCAGCTTGACCCCAGCTCTGACCCTGGTCCTGACCCTGGTCCCAATCCTGACCCTGGTCCCAATCCTGACCCTGGTCCTGACCCTGGAACTGATCCTGGCCATGGTCCCGATCTTGACCCTGGTCCCAATCCTGGCCCTGGTCCCAATCCTGACCCTGGTCCCAGTCCTGACACTGGTCCTGACCCTGGTCCCAATCCTGGCCCTGGTCCCAATCCTGACCCTGGCCCTGATCCTGACCCTGGCCCCAATCCTGGCCATGGTCCCGATCCTGACCCTGGTCCCGATCCTTACCCTGGTCTTGATCCTGACCCTGGCCCTGGTCCCAGTCCTGACCCTGGCCCTGATCCTGACCCTGGTCCCAATCCTGACCCTGGTCCCAATCCTGACCCTGGTCCCAGTCCTGGCCCGGGTCTCAGAGCTCCCTTTCTGCCTGGGTGTGTGACGAGGAGCCTCAGACAGCAGCACACCCTGGCCTGGGTGTAATGGGGTCTGTGGGCTCTGTGCCCTGAGCCCACCCCAGCTCAGCTGTAGTTTGGGGCTCCCTGGTTCTGCCCAGTGCTGGTGCAGGGCAGAGCTGAGCAGAATGAGTGAGTGATGGAGCTCAGGCCAGCCCTGACTCACTCACAGCCCTGGGACCCCTGAGTGCTGGGATGAGCCCCATGGTCTCTGTGGGGGCAGTGGGAGAGGCTCTGTCAAGGGCTGCCCCAGGGACCAGGTCCAGTGCCTCACCTGGGGCAGGGGGAGCTTCCCTCCAGCCCCCAAACAACCCCTCAGCCTCTGCAGGGGAATTTCCCCTGGTTCCACCTCATTTTCAGAGCCCCTTTTGGTACTTGAATAAGAGCCCAGTGGCAGGTTGGGGTCAGATGTGGAGTCAGGGCAGGTCTGCCCTCCCCAAACCAGCCCCAACATGGGAACAGGTCTGGCTCTATCCATTGCCAGCTTTAAGGCAGTAAAGGCAGAACAAGACCCATAAAGCATGTTCTGACCCAGCTGGTGCCATGCCATGAGCCGGAGGAGAAAAGGCCTTGCCTGACCTGGAGCCGTCCTCACACACAGAAAACCTTTTGTAAGCATGTGTCCCAGCACTGTGAGGTCCAGGACAGCTCTCGTGGTTCCCAGACAATGCTGGGATTTTTGTGGGGGTGTGTGATGGAGGGAACCTTCTGCAAAGCAGCGAGGGGCAGAGCCAGCTGGGCCTGTGGCAGGTGCAGTGCTGGGAGCACGGTGAGACCCATTGGAGCTCACCCGGCCTGGCACAAAGGGTGCTGGAGCTGCTGAGGCAGAGCAAGGCCATCACTCTGAGGGGTCTGGGGGTACCTGGCTGAGGGCACCTGCTCTGCACCCCCTGCTGCCAGCACAGCACAGCACAGCACAACCAGGCATGGCTCAGGTGCTTTTCCTGCAGCAGGGCTCGGCTCTGTCCATGGAGCCCTGGGCTCCTCCAGGGGCCACGGGGGACAGGAGCTCTGGGTAGGGGACAGCAGCCCCACAGCTACAGGAGCAAAGGGAAAGGTCCTGAGGAGAGTCCTGTCCCATCCTCCTGGTCCCTGTGAATCCTGCCTGGGGCACCGGGCAGGGATGGAGGAGACCCTGAACCCCTGTCCTGGAACAGCTCTCAGCTGCCCCGAGGGGAAAATGGGATAGGAAAACTCAATGTACCCCATGGACAGGAGAGGAGAAGCTGCAGGGAGAGCTCAGAGCCCCTGGCAGGGCCTGAAGGGGCTCCAGGAGAGCTGCAGAGGGACTGGGGACAAGGATGGGGGGACAGGAGCCAGGGAATGGCTGCCAGTGCCAGAGGGCAGGGCTGGATGGGATCTTGGCAATGAGGAATTGTTCCCTGGCAGGGTGGGCAGGCCCTGGCACAGGGTGCCCAGAGCAGCTGGGGCTGCCCCTGGATCCCTGGCAGTGCCCAAGGCCAGGCTGGACACTGGGGCTGGGAGCAGCCTGGGACAGTGGGAGGTGTCCCTGCCATGGCAGGGGTGGCCCTGGGTGGGCTGTGAGGTCTCTCTCAGCCCAAAGCACTGCATGATTCCATAGCAGAACTGCATCCTGTGTGGATGGAGATCTGTCCATCGGTCTGTCCAGCCCCCGTGCTGACCCTGCCGGCCCCAAACAGCCGGAGCCGCCTGGGCCGGGCTTATCTGGGGCTGCAGCCTGGGGCTATCGGGGCCGGCCCCGGGGAGGGGCTCTGGGCTGCCCGGGCTGATAGGGGGGAGCCCCGGGGGCCGGCCAGGGCGGGGGTCCCGGCTGATAGCCCGGGATGGGCCGGGATGGGCCAGCAGCCCGAGCCCCGGGGCCGGGACAGCTCCATGGTGGGCAGGGGGCTGGGCCGGGCCGTGGGCACAGCTGGAAACCCAGCTGCCTCCCTAAGGCCTGCCTTCCTTCCCCGGCCAGCGTGGCCCTCCCTCAGTGTCCCCTCAGTGTCCCCACCTCAGTGTCCCCTCAGTGTCCCCCCCTCAGTGCCTCCTCAGTGCCCCCTCAGTGCCCCCTCAATGTCCCCTCAGTATCCCCTCAGTGCCCCCTCAGTGTCCCTCCCTCAGTGTTCCCTCAGTGTCCCCTCAGTATCCCCTCAGTGCCCCCTCAGTGTCCCCTCAGTGTCCCCCCTCAGTGCCTCCTCAGTGCCTCCTCAATGTCCCCTCAGTATCCCCCCAGTGCCCCCTCACTGCCCCCTCAGTATCCCCCCAGTGCCCCCTCAGTATCCCCTCAATGTCCCTCCCTCAGTATCCCCTCAGTGTCCCTTCAGTGCCCCCTCAGTGTCCCCTCAGTGTCCCCTCAGTATCCCTCAGTGCCCCCTCAGTGTCCCCTCAGTGTCCCTCCCTCAGTGCCCCCTCAGTGTCCCCTCAGTATCCCCTCAGTGCCCCCTCAGTATCCCCTCAATGTCCCTCCCTCAGTATCCCCTCAGTATCCCCTCAGTGCCCCCTCAGTGTCCCCTCAGTGTCCCCTCAGTATCCCCTCAGTGCCCCCTCAGTGTCCCCTCAATGTCCCTCCCTCAGTGTCCCCTCCATCCCAGGTCTCTCCTGTGCTAAGATGGAGCCCAGCCAGGGCTGGGGCAGAGCAAACCCTCCCGGAAAGCTCTGCCCTCAGCGAGCCCATCCTGCAGGAGCCTGTCTGCAATGAAAATCCTGCTTTTGCCCCTCTCTGGGTGGTTTTGCCCGAGTTCTTGCGCTGAGGGATAACTGGGAAGCAGATTCACTAAAATTTAGCTTTGCCCCAGCCATCCTGGCCCTTAGGCCTCACCCTGTGCCTCTCACCCTGTCACCACACTCTGGAGCAGCTCTGGAGCCTCCAGCCCAGGGCACTGGCATGGCTGCAGTGCCACATCCTGGTGGGTCCCTTTGCAGGGACACAGGGACAGGGACGGACAAACAAACAGGATTGGGACAGGTCTCCTGCTGTGCCCAGCAGGTTCTTGGGCATTTCTGCTGCACCCTCCCCCAGCAGTGTTACCCAGGACCCACATTACAGACCCAGGAGATTTCCTGTAAAATTAAAGCAACACCATGAAAGGCTACAAGTCAATTAAAACATGTTTGTATGAGAAGTGAGGCATGTGTTGGGATTCCTGGGGTGGTTCTCTGCAGGGCCTGAAGCTGGACACAATGATCTTTGTAGGTCCTTTTTCAGGAGGAATTTGCCCATGGAAAGGGAGCTCAGGCCTTGGCAGGGGCTGCCCAGGGAGCTTTGCAGTGCCCATCCCTGCAGGTGTCCCCTGGAGGTGGCACTGAGTGCTCTGGGCTGGGGACAAGGTGCCCATGGGGCACAGCTGGCACTCCATGGGATTTTCCTGGGATTCTCTCCCTTTCAGCTCAGGATATTCAATTTTTCTATGATTACATGGCATGAAGGTCAAGCTGGAGCAGTCAGAGCAAGGGGTGCTCCACACCTCTTGGAGTCAGACCTAAATGATACCAAGGGTTAAATCTGGATCCTGAAATGAGAGGACTTGGTTAGGGGCAGAGAGGAATTAATTTAACCTCTGTTGCATTTTCCCTGGCTGTTACAGCAGAGAAACAAACAGGAATGTCTTTGTGCTGAGAGCAGAGTCCCTCAGTGGGGATGGCACTACAATTCCAGCCTGCTCTACAATTCCAGCCTGCTCTACAATTCCAGCCTGCCTGGGGTCTCCCCTGTGGAGCCCCTCTGCTGCCTGTGGTGCCTCCCAGTATCCCTCTTCCTTCTAAGGAGAAAACTGCATTTCCAGAAAGTCTTTTCCACCATGTTCAGGCAACAACCAGTCCCAGCCAGGCGGAGTTGTACAAATTGTGGTGATTCAGACACACTCGTTCTGCATTTCCCTGCATTCATCACTGACCCCATCCTGAATGGGCTTAGGGCACCTTCTCTGCCCCTTTCCATAAAATCTGGGAGCAGCTGGCTTTGTTCTGCTTCTCTGTGCCAGGGCCTGCCCACCCTGCCAGGGAACAATTCCTCATTGCCAAGATCCCATCCAGCCCTGCCCTCTGGCACTGGCAGCCATTCCCTGTGCCCTGTCCCTCTAGGCCTTGTCCCCAGTCCCTCTCCAGTTTTCCAGGTGTTCCTGACATCCCCTGCTGCCCCCAGCTCCATTCTGAAGCCAGCCCTTAGTGGGTGCCAGCAGCAGCAGTGTGGTGGGAAATCACCTCTGCCCTCCAAGCCAGCCCAGACTGGCCCTAGCCAAATGGGCCAGTGGGACCTGTGGGGCAGGAGGGGCTGGAGCTGAGGTGTTAATTTAGAGTGGCTGCAAGAGGCCACTGCCATGACAGACAGTCCCCAGGCACAGGGACAAGACCCTAATCCGATTAAGAGGCTGACTCACCTGCTGTTACTCCTTTGCTGTTGTGCCCATCTGAAGGATTTAGAGGTTAAGGACCTGCTGTGGGGATAAAACCAACCATTAGAGGGATCAGTACAGGAGAGCAGCATGGAGTGGGCCTGTCTGAATGGAAATAACTTCTGCCTTTCTTCCTCCTGTTTCCTCTGCCTTCCTCCTTCCCCCTCAGCTCTTAATGGCCATCATTACCCATCCATGAAAAGTCATCTTGCTCCCACACCAGTAAAACCCAGTAAAACCACCAGTAAACAGTAAAAACACCGGTAAAACCAGGCCCTGATCGGTCACAGCGTGGGTCCAGGCCTGCAGGCTCCTCACCACAAGCCATGTTTCTGCCTGTTTCAACAGGCTCCAGAAACCCAGCATTTATTAACCACATTTAAAAAATACTATTAATGCTTCAGTCAACACTCGCCACCAGCCTCTGTGTTTGATGTTGTGCTGCCTGTCCCAGGCTCACCCTCCTGCTGCCCCTCCCTGAGCATTTCCCTGCTGCTGGTTCAGATGCAGCAGAAAAGCATCATTATCTTTTCCCTTTTCAAGCTTGGCCTTGCAGAGCTGAAAATGAATCTCCTATCAGAGGTGAGGTGAGTGCATTGCTAAGAACAGCCCCAGATGCAGCCTGGGTTTTACTTTCAATGCCAGGCAATTCAGGCTGCAGAGAGGTAATAAATGCAGAGGCCACTGAGGCCATTTATTGTCATCCCCAGCTGGGCGAGCAGCTGCTGGCTCGGGATGGGAATGCCTGCCTGGGAATTCAGGGCTGCTCTATTCCATCGCACTCCTTGCAGCTCTGTAGGGTGCATTTGTCACCTTCTGGAGTGCCCAGATCTGCTGAGAAGCAGGGGTGTGCCGTGTGCCTGCTGTGCAGGTGAGGAGCCCAGGCAGCGCCAGGCCCTGCTGATACCTTTATCTGCCCCACACAGCCCCACTGCCCGGGCTATCAGAGCCTGCCTGGGGCTGCTGGAAGTGCCTCTCCCACGGCCCAGCAGTGGAAAAAGTTAATAATGTCTCATAGAACCCTGTGGTGAGGAGCTACAATGTGCCTGCAGATGTGAATGCCCCAAGGGGATCACGGTGATGGGCTTGTGCCACTGTGTCTGCAGTGAGATCACACAGTGCCAGACTGGTGCAGCTTGGGAGGGACCTTAAACCTCACCAGTGCCACCCCTGCCATGGCAGGGACACCTCCCACTGTCCCAGGTGCTCCCAGCCCCAGTGTCCAACCTGGCCTTGGGCACTGCCAGGGATCCAGGGGCAGCCCCAGCTGCTCTGGGCACCCTGTGCCAGGGCCTGCCCACCCTGCCAGGGAACAATTCCTCATTGCCAAGATCCCATCCAGCCCTGCCCTCTGGCAGTGAGAAGCCATTCGCCCTTGTCCTATTTCTGCCTCCCCACGTAAGAAGTCCCTCTCCAGCCTTCCCAGATCAATAGACCAGTATCAGTCTGTAACTGGAAGATTTCAGAAGTTTGGATGAGACTTCTTAAACATCCCACAGACAGACCCAAAGCCACAGATTCAAAGAATTCTGGAATGGTTTGGGTTGGATAATCACCCAGTTCCAGCTCCCTGCACTGGGCAGGGACACATTCTCCCAGAGCAGGCTGCCCCAAGCCCCATCCAGCCTGGCCTGGAACAATTCCATGCCCGTGGGTGTGTCTGGATGCCTGACAGCTCAAGCATCCTGTCTTTGCCTTTCTGAGCACAGGGGCACAGCTTCCCTGGAGGCCTGGAAACCAGGAAAACACCTGTGCAGGTGTCAGCCAGAGTCAGCCAAAAGCCTGTAGGCAGAGCTCAACCTGGTGGAGATGGATGCTGCTGCTGGGGCTGTGACAGGGCAGGGTCCTGCTGTCCTTGTGCAAGGCCTTTCACTCCCAGCAGGGAGAGACCCCTGAAGGGCTCACACTGGACACACATGGGCAGAGCAGAGGAGCCTGTTCACAGCTGCAGCCCAGCCTGGCATCCCACACAGGTGGGATTCCTGGAAACCTGGAGCTGGGAGGGCTTTTCCAGCACCAAGGCTCCTGGGATTCTGTCCCTTTCAGCTCAGGATATTCCATGTTTCTATGATTACAGGGCATGAAGGTCAAGCTGGAGCAGTCAGAGTAAGGTGACCTCTGCTTCACCAACACCATCCCTGCAAGCGTCCCCAAGGCCAGACAGGGCTTGGAGCAACCTGGGATAGTGGAAGGTGCCCTGCCCATGGCAGGGGAAAGAACAAGAAGAGCTTTAAAGAGCTTTGAAGAGCTTTAAAGTCCTTTCCAACTCAGAGAATTCTGTGATTCTAAAGCACCTCTTGGAGGGGTCTGTGCCTGTTCAGGGATGGGTGGAATGTCCATGCCTGTGGTGAACAGCAGCCAGTGCTGAGGGAGAGAGAGATAAGAGGGTCCTGTGTCCTGGCCTGCCCTGTTAAGGGACTCACAGAGCTTTCCTTAATGACCACACCTCAGTGCAGAGTGACCACCGCACAGGGACCCCAGGTGGGGACCCCCGCCCGTCCCAGCCAATGGCCCCGCTGCAGGGGCCGGCCAGGGGCTGGCCCAGGGCATAAAACCCGGCCCAGGCTCGGGGCTCAGCTCAGCTCAGCGTCCTCCCGCAGCCACCATGGTGCACTGGTCAGCCGAGGAGAAGCAGCTCATCACCAGCGTGTGGGCCAAGGTCAGCGTGGAGGAATGCGGCGCCGAGGCCCTGGCCAGGTGGGTGCAGCTCCACGAGGGCCCTGCGCTGCAGGGAAGGCCCGAGTCAGGCAGCTTCACCTGCCCGTGTCTCTCCCCAGGCTGCTGATCGTCTACCCCTGGACCCAGAGGTTCTTCTCTGACTTCGGGAACCTGTCCAGCCCCACGGCCATCATCGGCAACCCCAAGGTGCGTGCCCATGGCAAGAAGGTGCTCACCTCCTTCGGGGAGGCCATCAAGAACCTGGACAACCTCAAGGGCGCCTACTCCAGGCTGTCTGAGCTGCACTGTGACAAGCTGCACGTGGACCCCGAGAACTTCAGGGTGAGCTGGGCTTGGAGCTTTGCCTCTGTCCCTCCTTCCTCAGAGCACCTCAGTGCCTGGGGGGTTTCCAACAGGCATCACTAACTTATGTTTTAGTTAGCAACCGGGACCTGGCTGACTGGAGTGGGAGCTGGGGGACAGGGGAAGGCTGGGAATTCCATAGTGCAGGGTAATACTGGGCTCTGGGCTGCAAGGATAAATGTGGTGACAAACATAGGGGGATTCTCTAAAAGTCTGGGGGCTCGTGCAGGCATGGCTGGAGAAAAGGAGCAGGATGTTGGCCTCTGCTCCAGCCCCTGTTTAAGCCTGGCTCTGGGGATGTAGAATGTGGGCCTTGCACTGACCCTCAGCTGAAGTAGGTCTGGGGTTTCACAGCAGAAAAAGGAAAGACAGAAAAATGTCTAGTGGCTGGAAAATGTGGGAGGAAGCAGAGCTGGAGCAGGTGGGCACTCATGCCCACGGCCAGCACAGGGCTCTTGTCCTGCAGCTGGCAGAGCTTCCCTGGGCCATGGCCCCAGCACCCACAGGGGAGCTGAGCTCCCTGGTCCCGGGTGCTGTGCAGGGCCAGGGGTGCCCAGCACTCTGCTGACCTCATTTCCCTCTTGCCTTCCCCTTGCAGCTCCTGGGTGACATCCTGGTCATCGTCCTGGCCGCCCACTTCACCAAGGACTTCACCCCTGCCTGCCAGGCCACGTGGCAGAAGCTGGTGGGGCTGGTGGCCCATGCACTGGCCCGCAAGTACCACTGAGGCCTCGGGAGGCACCTGTGTCTGTAACGGGCAATAAAAACCTCCTTTTCTGGAATTCTTTGTGTTCTGTGTCTCTGTGGCTGCCTGTGGGTCCTGGGCCTCTCCTCCTGGGATACCTGGAAGGACATAAGTTCATAGAGATTCACTGATTAGGCAGGAATTTTCCCCTCCATATTTTGCTACTGATGTATTAAGTTGACCAAAAGCATTTTCTGCATCAGTGATGGTGCAGGACTTGGTGCATCTTGGTCAGAGTTTGATATCTGAAATGTGTAAGATCCCAAGAGCAGGGGATGAGGGCAGCTCTCACACAGGATGGGTTGGAGCCTTTTTTTACTCCTTTTGGCTTAATGAAGCACATCTTTTCAGTGGAATTGAAAGATTCTATATAAGCATCTCAGTTTCAGCAATGTTTTTCCAGGAACAGCCTAAAAAGCAACAAGGAGAGACGTGTTGGTGTCTCAGAATGATGAAACACGTGTTTTACTTGATTTAGGAATAAATATTCTGCCTCTCTCCTGATCGAGCAGGGATGTGCATTCACCCCTCTATCCTGCACAGCCAGGCAGGTTATGTCCAGCCCTGCCAGCAGCACCGAGGGGCTGGGGGAAAACAATTAGGGAAAAACCCCAAAATCCGAATCCAGCTTCCCTGCAGCACAGCTTCTTTCACCAGCAGAAGGGATTTCAGCAGGATGGCAGGAGGTGAGACCATTCCCCACGTGCTGTTCAGTTCAGAGCTGTGGAACTTTCCAGCACTCAACAATGGGTGGTGGGTGCAGCCAGCAGCACCCTGGCCTGGGGGTGCCCTGGCTGGGTCAGCACCCAGTGCAGTGGCTGGGGACCTCAGCAGGGACTTTCCACCTCAATGAATGACCTCATTGTGACCATTCTGCTGCTCCTCTCCCCTGGACACGTCCCAGTGGTGCTGTGGAGCACGTCCTGCTCTCTGACCAGCGCCTGGACACTCCTGTCACAGGGACAGTGACAAGGGGTGCTGCCTGCGTCACAGAGCCAGCCTGTCCCCCTCTCCCAGTGACAGCTGTCCCTCTCCGGTGTGACAGAGCAAATTCACAGCTACCACCAGCCCCCCTGACCCAAAAACAGGTCAGGAGAGTACAGGAGAGCCCTGGATGCAGGGTGCCCTGGATCCCTGGCAGTGCCCAAGGCCAGGCTGGGCACTGGGGCTGGGAGCAGCCTGGGACAGTGGGAGGTGTCCCTGCCATGGCAGGGGTGGCACTGGGTGGGCTGTGAGGTCCCTCCCAATGCAAACCTTCTGGATTTTAAAAGAGGAACAAAGACACCCTCAGGACCTGCTGGATAAGACACGAGGCCCTGCACTCTCTGGAGGAGCGTGGAGGCTGGCCTGGCTCCAGAGCAGAGCCTGGGCACAGATGCCACTGCTGCTGATAAGGGCTCTGTAAAGCTTGGCAGGGACACTGCTGCAATCAGGGACCAAGGAACTCTGCTTGGGGCAGGAGGGCCCTCACTGGAGCTGCCTGTGGCCCTCGTTGGGATGGTTTGTCTCCAAAGGGAAGGTTCTTGTCCACGGAAGGCAGCACGTGTGTGACCAAGACCTGGTCCAGTAGAAGGTTCCCTGCCTGTGGCAGGGGGACTGGAATGAGATATCCTGAAGATCCCTTCCAACCTTAACCATTCCATGATCCTGTGATTCCAGGAGTTGAGAGATCTTCCATCCACACCAAAGGGAACAGCCCTGGAAGGAAGCAGGAGGGCAGGGTCCTGAGCATAGTGAAATCCATCCCAGGCTGAGAGCAGGGCCTGCTTTGCTGTCTGGGAACCAGCTGGGAATGAGCTGTCAGGTGCAGCTGGGCTTGCACTGGGGAAAGGAGATCTCCCTTTGACTCTGCAGACTCAAACAGAGCTACAGAAATTGCCCTGCTCAGCACATTGAGATGACCATTTCCCCTCCCAGCCTGTGTCCCAGAGAGCTCCCTGAGCTCCCAAATCTCCCAGGCAGACTGCTGCCCCCAAGGCAGAAAGCCGGGGATTTTCAAGCATCCTGAGAATTAACTCTAATAAAATTGAAAGGAGCACCAGGGTGAGCCCAAGGCTGGCATTGTCTGGGCTGTGCTTGCCTTTGGTCTTTGCCAGGTCTCTGCAGGACTGCTGAGAGCTGGTGCAGTCCTGACCAGGCTCACCTACCCTGCCATCCTGGCAGGCACCTGGGGGCTGTGTCTGCCTCACTGGGAGAGGTGATACAGCCCCTCACTGCCTCAAGGTGCACGGTGCTTGGACCAGTGGCCACTGCTGCAAACAGCCTCTGGGCCAGCCCAGCACAGCACACTTCCTTCAGATTCTCCATGCTCCATAATCCTCAAATTAAAAAGCCCCTGGAATTCTTTCTCAGGGAGTTTAAACTCATGTTTTTAGCTTATGTCAGCTGGTGAGTGCCCTGGGGCGCTGGCGCAGCTGCTGGAGAGGCTCTGGGTATCTGGGGAAGCTGCGGCTGCCCTGGCAGTGCCCAAGGCTGGGTTGGAGCAGCCTGGGACAGTGGAAGGTGTCCCTGCCCATGGCAGGGGTGGCACTGGGTGGGCTTTAAGGAGCCTCCGAGCCCAGACTGGTGTGGGATTCCATGATTCCATGTGCAAAGCACCGTGAAGGATCACTTGGTGGGAGGGGATGATGTTCCCCAGCAGGGACACAGCCTGGAGCCCCCAGCGGGCCGGCAGCTCCCCCTGTGCTCGGGGATGAGGTGATGCTTGTCCCCACACAGACAGAGGGGGGACAGGGCCTCTGTCCCCCTTGGACAGCTGCCAAGGCCGCTATCTCCCCTTGTGCAGCCCCGCTCCCTCCACAGCCCCAAGCAGTGCTGCCGGCGACTGAGATTAGGCTGAGCCGTGTATAAAAATCCCCGGGGCAGCCTCGGCAGCCACATCCTCGGCATTGTTCAGGGAAGCTCAGGCACCCCCTCTGCCAACACCATGGTGAACTGGACAGCTGAGGAGAAGCAGCTCATCACCGGCCTCTGGGGCAAGGTCAACGTCGCCGAGTGTGGTGCCGAGGCCCTGGCCAGGTAAGTGCAGCTCCAGACCTGTCCCTGAACTACAGGGAATCACTCCTGGAGTCACCCCTGCCCCTGCCCCTGCCCCTGCACTGCAGGGAATCACTCCTGGAGTCACCCCTGCCCCTGCACTGCAGGGAATCACTCCTGGAGTCACCCCTGCCCCTGCACTGCAGGGAAACACTCCCATCACTGGAACATCAACGTCTCTGTGTCTGTCTGTGTCTCTACACCTCTCCCCAGGCTGCTGATCGTCTACCCCTGGACCCAGAGGTTCTTTGCCTCCTTTGGGAACCTGTCCAGCCCCACAGCTGTCACTGGCAACCCCATGGTCCGTGCCCATGGCAAGAAGGTGCTGACCTCCTTCGGGGACGCCATCAAGAGCCTGGACAGCGTCAAGAAATGCTTTGCTCCACTGAGCAAACTGCACTGTGAGAAGCTGCATGTGGACCCCGAGAACTTCAGGGTGAGCTGCGCTCAGCTCCAGCCTCTCCTGGGCAGAGGGGCTGGGCTCAGGAGGGGCTTCAGGGGTCTCAGAGGGGTCTGACAGTCACTGAGACCTTGAGAGAAACCCTGGGGCTGCCCGGGAGCCTGTGGAGGGCAGGGGCAGTGGAGGGGAAAGGAGAGTCATATCTGGGGGGAACAGAGAGGAGCTCTGTGGCTGGGATCTGTGAGGGGAGGCAGCCAGGCAGGCGAGGTGAACAGGCAGAAATGCACAGACCAGTGTGTCCTGGTCAGAAGAAACATCCTGGAGCAGCCAGAGGGAAGGAGCTGAGACGGGGTTTAGAGGGAAGAGCTGGGCTTGGCTGTGAGGGAGTGGTTAAACCAGAAGGAAAAAAGCATGAACACTCTGGCAGGAGGGTTCTGAGCCCAGGGACAGCCAGGGTGGGAGGGATGGGAAAGGAAGGGGTGAAGCCAGTAGAAGCTGAGGAAGGACCCTGCAGAGCAGGCACAGGAAGGTGCTGGGGGAGGCTCCAGCATACCCAGGGGTCCCTCTTGGCCAGACCCCGAGCTGTGCCGAGAGCCTGGTGCATGGATGGGGCCAGGACAATCTGCTCCTTGCTGTGCTGTGAACTGCCCAGAGAGCAGAGGGCACACTGGGGAGGGCTCTGGGGGCAGCACCACTGACAGCTTCTGCTCCTGCTGGGGAGGGTCTGGGGGCAGCACCACTGACAGCTTCTGCTCCTGCTGGGGAGGGTCTGGGGGCAGCACCACTGATAGATCCTGCTCCTGCTGGGGAGGGTCTGGGGGCAGCACCACTGACAGCTTCTGCTTCTGCCGGGGAGGGTCTGGGGGCAGCACCACTGACAGCTTCTGCTCCCTCCCCACAGCTCCTGGGTGACACCCTCATCGTGGTGCTGGCCTCCCACTTCGGCAAGGACTTCACCCCCGAGTGCCAGGCTGCCTGGCAGAAGCTGGTCCGTGTGGTGGCCCATGCCCTGGCCCACGAGTACCACTGAGCCTCCTAGGAGCCCTCCTGCCTGGAGACACTCCTGGGGAATCTCCTCATGTTCTGCTGGGCTCTAACCACCCAATAAACACCAGCTGCTCCAGCCAACAGGAGATGTCTGGTTCTTTGTGGGAATGGGGAGGGAGGGACAGGGGCTGGGGGAGCAAATGCTCACAAACAGGGGATAACTGAGCCATGATCTCCTTCAGGCAAGTGAAACTTGTCTCAGATGAAGATCCCAGGGGGGTGTTCAGGACAAAACCCAAAAAACAACAGAAAATACAAACAGGAACACTGGCACTTTTTGGAGACATCAGGTGACATTACTTGGTTTAATGTTTGAAAACTTTCACAGAGTGAGTGGAGTAGAACAAAAATGTGCAGTGGGAGAAGTGTCAGGGAGATTGGGGCCATGGCTTGTAACTTCCTGCATGTGGGGTTTTGTTGGCTTGGGGCTTTTCAAAACCCCAAGATTCTTAGGTTAACAAAGGCAGAAGGTAACAGACACAACCCTCAACACTTGGTTGGATGGGACTTGGAAAAAGCCTGGGACAGTGGAAGGTGTCCCTGCCGCGGCAGGGGATGGGACTGGATGAGATTTTGGGTCTCTTCCAGCCCAGCCCAGTCTGGGTTCAGTGATTCCATGAAACACCAGTGCTGCCTGCAGAGGGAACAGTGTCACCTCCAGCCTGGCCAGGGTGCTTTGGCCCAGCCCCTCCTGCCTGCAGTGAGCAGGAACAAACACAAACGCTCTGCTCCGAGGTCATCCAGACCCCAGCAGGGCATTCCTGTGCCCCATGAGCTCCATGCCTGCCCCTTGCACTCTGTCCCACCTTCAGCTGGGCCCAGGAGGAGAGGAGCAGAGAGCCAGCTGCCTCTCCCAACTCTCAGGACACCACTGATCCTCCGGCTGCTGAACCCCTGGGCCAGGCACTGTCAGCTCCCATCTGTGCACATGCTTTTTCTTCCTGGAAAGGAAGATGTTTATCTGTGCAGATGCTTTTTTCTTCCTGGAAAGGGAGCTCAGGCCTTGGCAGGGGCTGCGCAGGGAGCTTTGCAGTGCCCATCCCTGCAGGTGTCCCCTGGAGGTGGCACTGAGTGCTCTGGGCTGGGGACAAGGTGCCCATGGGGCACAGCTGGCACTCCATGGGCTGGCAGGGCTGTGCCAGCCCCAGGGATCTGGGGATTCTGAGGGATCCCAGTAATCCCAGTGTTCCCACCTCTCCTTGTGCCCTGTGAGCCAACAGGGAGCTGGTTTGCCCTGGGTTATAACATCTCCTTTCCAGCCCTGCCTGACCTTCGCCAGGAGGTTCTTGGAGACAGGAGCTCCCTCTTGGCTGCCAGGCCATGCCGTGGTTTTAGCAGTGTCATCCTGAAGTTAATTAAACTCCTAAAGAGCTGAAGGGAAAGCAAAGGGAGAGCCCAGAGCCTGACAGGTCCTGCAGGAAGAGGAGAAGGAGAATCTGGTGCATTCAGAGGGAGAACCCAGGAGCCCCAGGTCCACTTCTCCTGGCCCAGGGGCTGGCACACCCAAGGGGCACGAGGGCTGGCACCTTCCCCAGAGGGGAGCTGCAGCAGAACATGCACAGGGCCATGCTGGGGCTCTGTGGGGAGATAATGGCCCCTTGAGCAGGGCTGGAAATCAGGGACGGCGAGGGCTGCGGGCCAGCCGGGCCGGGGCTGGGCTGGGCACCTTGCCCTGGGCCCCACCCTGCGCTGGGCGATGCTGGGCCCCCTCCCCGTGCCAGGGCCCCCCCGGGGGCGCAGCCAATGACGGGGTGCAGGGGCAGAGGAGGGGCCCCGCGCAGGGATAAAAGCGGGGCCGGGCAGCGCCGCCGCAGCGTGCGATCCTCCGGGAGCCAGAGCCAGAGTTCCTCCGTGCGACACGCAGCCCTCCTGCCGACACCATGGTGCAGTGGACAGCTGAGGAGAAGCAGCTCATCACCGGCCTCTGGGGCAAGGTCAACGTCGCCGAGTGCGGTGGCGAGGCCCTGGCCAGGTAGGTGCAGCTCCAGACCTGCCCCTGCCCCTGCAGAGGGAAACTCCAGCCATGGGAGCGCTGATGTGACTCTGTCTGTCTGTCTGTCTCTCCCCAGGCTGCTGATCGTCTACCCCTGGACCCAGAGGTTCTTTGCCTCCTTCGGGAACCTGTCTGGTGCCACCGCTATCATCGGCAACCCCAAGGTGCAGGCCCATGGCAAGAAGGTGCTGACCTCCTTCGGGGAGGCCGTCAAGAACCTGGATGGCATCAAGAGCACCTTCTCCTCGCTGTCCGAGCTGCACTGCGACAAGCTGCACGTGGACCCCGAGAACTTCAGGGTGAGTGCTGCCCTGACTGCCCTCCCCAGAGCAGGGTGTGCCCAGAGCCCGATCCCCACCGGGAGAGGGATTTGCCCAGCCAGGGCAGAGCGGGAGGAACAGGGGCTGGGGCTGGCATGGGGGTGAGGTGCAGAGGGACAGGGAGGGAAGGGACCCAGTGCAGCCCGGGGGGAGGCACCGCACGGGCTCAGAGGTGACAGGGGCTGTGGGCAGGGGGCAGGGGAGGGGAGGATGTGGTTCCAGTGAGGGAATGAGGGGGAGGACAAAGTCAGAGCAGCTGTTGAGCAGGAAGAGGTTTGAGCCAAAGGGGAAGAGAAGGAGCAAGAGCAAAGTTTGGCACAGAGGAGAACAGAGAGATGAGTGAGGAGCAGGAGATGGCAGCTGGATGCCAGGAGTCAAAGAGGATCTACAGAGAGAAAACTTGGTCTGGGAGTGTCTCAGTGGGGAATTAACCCCACCATTTGTCCCTGGGCTGGGGCTGGGGCTGGCAGAAATGCCCCTGTGTCAGTGTGAGCTCCTTGTTTGTGCTCTGTGGGGCCAAGCACCATCTCCTGCTGCAGTGGGAGCTCGGCCGGGTCTTCTGCTTGAAAGAAACTCCAAAACAAAGCCAGAAGGGACAAAGAAAAATTTACTCCAAAATACTCTGGAGAATTTTTGGCTATGGTAGCAGGATTTAGAGCAAGAGCAGAAACCAGGTTTAAGGTGCATATTAGAAGGGACTAACTGGGGGAGGTTTCTAAGGCTGCAGATTTCCCTGGGTGCAGTGTGAGTGCTTGTGTGGTGCTGTGCTAAGCTGAGGCTGCTCTCGTCCCCACAGCTCCTGGGTGACATCCTGGTCATCGTCCTGGCCGCCCACTTCGGCAAGGACTTCACTCCCGAGTGCCAGGCTGCCTGGCAGAAGCTGGTGCGTGTGGTTGCCCACGCCCTGGCCCGCAAGTACCACTGAGGAGCCGCGGCAGCGCGGCAGCGCCCGCTGCCCAACCGCTTCTAACAGCCAAATAAAGCTCATCCTGTGAACTCTGCCTGCTCCGTGTGTCCCTCAGGGCAGCCAGGGCCTGGGGGCATGGCTGGCTGCACAGAAAATACCCCTGCCTTCGTTCTGGGTGGGTCTGGTGGTTGCTGTGGGATTGGCCTCTGGAAATTGTGCTTGCAGGATGTGGGGTTGGTAGAGTCCTGCCACTCCTGGGGTCACACCAAGGGCTTTGCATGGAGAGCTGCTCAGAATTTTACTGTAAGCCCTGCATGTCTCTCCTAGACCAGGGAAACAGAGAGGATTCATGTTTTTCAGGGGGAAGATATGGGGTTGATAGAGTCCTGCCACCCCCGGGGTCACACCGAGGGCTTTGCATGGAGAACTGCTCAGAATTTTACTGTAAAACTTCATGTCTCTCCTAGACCAGGGAAACTGAGAGGAGGATTCATGCTTTTCGGGGGGGGAAGATAAACAAATTGAAGACTTTAATCTAGCCTGGCTCATCCCTGGCATAAAACCTACCCAAAATGAGCTGAGTCACACAGGCCCAGCAGCCAGCTGGGTGGGGGCAGGTTTTAGATAAACATTTTGCTATCAAGGCCTGAGCAGACTTTGTTTATTCACATCCCTCCCACCCTGTGCCGCCCACTCTGCAACTGGGGGGGGCCCATTCTGCCAAGAGCAGGGACTTAATTTCCTGGATGGGAGTTTTGGGTGGGTTTGGGTGTCTGCAGAGCAGGGCTCTTTGGGTAGGGTTTGTTCTTGGCATGGGAAGCACATCTGAACAGAGCATGACGAGGCAAAAGCGATGCTTGGCCAAAAGGATGTGCCACTTCTAAGGGGAAATATTGGGCAAAGCTATTCAAACCAGGGTTTCTGGCAGCCAGGTTGCACTGTGCTCTCTCTCTGCCTCACCCACATCTCTGGGCACTCACTCTCTGCCCCTGACCCAGAGGAAGGTGTTAGAAGCCCTCCGTGACGCATAAATGCCCTTTCTCAGTCACGACGCTCAAAGACAGAGGCATTTTGTTCCTGCTGGCAAGGTACACACTGAGAGGGAGAGAAGATGATTCACAGCAAGTTCCAAAGGTTTTTTTTTTTCCTGCAGGGAGACTGGGCAGGCACAGAGTCACCAAACCCCCAATATTTCATGACTTTTCATAGGCTTCATGACAGATATGAGTGGTTTCCCATGAAGGTGATTGTTCATGGGCTTCAGGCAGAAAGGAGGGAGCAGTGTGGATGAGCAGGTCTCCTCCTGCCAGCAGTGTGTCTGGGGGTGGGAAGGACAACAGAGCTGGACAGGGACTGGGGACAAGGATGGAGGGACAGCACACAGGGAATGGCTGCCAGTGCCAGAGGGCAGGGCTGGATGGGATCTTGGCAATGAGGAATTGTTCCCTGGCAGGGTGGGCAGGCCCTGGCACAGGGTGCCCAGAGCAGCTGGGGCTGCCCCTGGATCCCTGGCAGTGCCCAAGGCCAGGCTGGACACTGGGGACAGTGGGAGGTGTCCCTGCCATGGCAGGGGTGGCACTGGGTGGGCTGTGAGGTCCCTCCAGCCCAAGCCATTCTATCATTCCATGATCCCACAGCCCGAGCAGACCCCCAAGGCTCTGGCATTCCCTGAGACACAGCAGGATGGGAGCAGCCCTCACTGCTGTTGCCTCGTGGCTTCACTCCCACCTCCATTCCCACCCTCCTCCAAGTGCCCCCAGCACACAAATCCTGCGGGGTGCCCTCTCCCCATGCTGCTTTACCTGCTCCCATTCCATGGTGTCAGAACATCCCTGTGGGTGCCAGCACCCCTTGGCCGGTGCCCAGTGCAGCACTGGCAGCACCCAGGTCCTGCGGGGGCTGATAAGGGGGTGCAGGAGGGTGGGCTCTGGGGGTAGCCTGGCAGCCTTTTTCCTGCCTATCCTCTTTTCCTGCCTGTGCCAGGCTGAGCTCGGCTTCATTTGCCATCATGGTCCAGCCCCCAGCTGTGGGGACTGGATTTTCTGGAGAAAAGGCAAATGTAAGCAAATCTAATGAGAATTATTCATTCCTATTCCACTAAAAAAGAGGCTACAATTGGTGGGGGGAAAGATATTGTCAGGCTGGAGACCTCCCTTGCTATTTGCTTTCTTTTAACTGCTTTTCCTGCCATATTTTCGGTGCAAAAGACACTGAGCAGGAGATGGTCCCTGGAGGAAGTGCTGATGTGTGAGAGGAGCTTGGTCAGCCCTGCAGCTCTGCTGCAGCCTGGTCATGCCCTCACCCATCATCCCCAATCTGCAGGACCCAGCAGCTCTTCCTCAGCCCAGCCTAACCCTCTGGGAAACAACAGGAAAACAGTGCACTGACCCTGGCACCCTGGCATCAAAACCCTGTGCTGATTTCAGCAAGAATGGTGTTCCTGGGGCTTTGTGCAGAAAACAAAAGAGGAAATCTCCCTGGGGCACTGCTCCTGGTGAGGGAGCTGCCCCACTGCAGTTCCAGGGTATGCCAGGGGAACCCAAACCTCTCCCCCAGGAGAGCCTGGCCTGGCTGAACATGGCAGGGGCATGGGGAACTGGGCAGGTTCAGAAGGGGTTCCCCCATCACCTGGACATCCCTGAGCTGAGCCTGTGCAGGTTTTAGAGCCCACAGCAGAACCTGCAGCAGCAAACCCCGTGTTCCAGGGCCGTTTCAGTGCTCCTCAGGGATGTGGCTGAAGGCAGGAATGGGTGATGCTCCTTGGTCCCTGCTCGTGCCCACAGCACTGCAGGCTTGTCCTGTCACAGCTGAGGGGACAATGTCTGGGTGGGCTCAGGCAGCATGGGTGAGCTTCATGGTCCTTCCAGCCCAAACCATTCTGACCCTCTGTCTTAGAATATCTCCAGCTGGAAAGGACCTACCATGATCATTGAAATCCAGCTCAGAATTTGGACTCCAAATTCCAACTATAATTCCTCCTGCTCTGAAAGGCACAAATAAATCAAAGCGGTCAAGTTCTGTTACAGGAGAAGGATACTGGGGTTAATGCAGATTTGGCAGCAGAGCCTCAGCATCCTCTGAGCAGCTCCAGCAGAGCTCCTGGTGGTGCAAGGACACCCAAGCCCTTGGGCAGGGCAGGGACCTGCAGGGTTGGCTGGGGGCAAACCCCTCTGCATGGCTCTGCATTTGGAGCATTCAGCACCTCACTGATGCCAGGCAGAGCCCAGTGTGCAGAGAGAGCTGGGGCACGAGCTCACAGGAGCCAGCCCTGAGCCCCTGCCCACGGCCAGGGAGGATGGAGCACTGCTGGGGCTGCTGCAGCCCCTGCTCTGCGTGGCCACGCTGGAAGGGGAAGGAGCAGCCCACAGAGGGGATGGGATAGAGCTGCACCGGGGATAGAGCTGCACAGGGGGATAGAGCTGCACCGGGAATAGAGCTGCACCGGGGATAGAGCTGCACCGGGGATAGAGCTGCACCGGGGATAGAGCTTCACAGGGGGGATAGAGCTTCACAGGGGGATAGAGCTTCACAGGGAGATAGAGCTTCACAGGGAGGGGATAGAGCTTCACAGGGAGATAGAGCTTCACAGGGGATAGAGCTGCACCGGGGGATAGAGCTTCACAGGGGGGGATAGAGCTTCACAGGGGATAGAGCTGCACAGGGAGATAGAGCTGCACCGGGGATAGAGCTGCACAGGGGATAGAGCTGCACAGGGGATAGAGCTGCACCGGGGATAGAGCTGCACCGGGGATAGAGCTGCACAGGGGGATAGAGCTGCACAGGGGGATAGAGCTGCACAGGGGATAGAGCTGCACAGGGGATAGAGCTCTGGAGCTCAGGATAACCAGAGTCCCCTTCTCGGGTGCCCCTCCCTGGCCTGCCCTCCTGCCCCCGGCGGGGACCCCCGCCCGTGCCAGCCAATGGCCCCGCTGCAGGGGCCGGCCAGGGGCTGGCCCAGGGCATAAAACCCGGCCCAGGCTCGGGGCTCAGCTCAGCTCAGCGTCCTCCCGCAGCCACCATGGTGCACTGGTCAGCCGAGGAGAAGCAGCTCATCACCAGCGTGTGGGCCAAGGTCAGCGTGGAGGAATGCGGCGCCGAGGCCCTGGCCAGGTGGGTGCAGCTCCACGAGGGCCCTGCGCTGCAGGGAAGGCCCGAGTCAGGCAGCTTCACCTGCCTGTGTCTCTCCCCAGGCTGCTGATCGTCTACCCCTGGACCCAGAGGTTCTTCTCTGACTTCGGGAACCTGTCCAGCCCCACGGCCATCATCGGCAACCCCAAGGTGCGTGCCCATGGCAAGAAGGTGCTCACCTCCTTCGGGGAGGCCATCAAGAACCTGGACAACCTCAAGGGCGCCTACTCCAGGCTGTCTGAGCTGCACTGTGACAAGCTGCACGTGGACCCCGAGAACTTCAGGGTGAGCTGTGCTTGCAGTCCCAGCCAGGCCTGGCTGCTGCTCTGTGCAGGGACATTCCTGGGGCTGCTGGGGAACAATCCCTGTGTGGCACCCAAGAGAGGGCATGGTTTGTACGAAGGTCTTTGCAATGGTGTCTGTGACTTTCTCCCTCAAAAGTCCCATTTTTAGTGCCAGCACAGCACAAGGGAGGGGCAGGTATGGAGAGAACACCTGCAGGAGCCTGGTGTTACCTGCAGGAGTAACCTGGAGCTGACTGGTTACCTGGAGGAGATGTGGCTGGGGAACAGCCCCAGGGGAAGGTGCAGCCCGGGCTGCAGGACTCAGAGCACAGGGAAGCTCAGCAGAGCATCTCAGGAAATCCCAGCTCCCACAGCAAGACAGGCAGAACCAAGGAGCAGGGTCCTGCCTTGCCCAGCATGGGGCATGGCACACTCCCTCCTCCTCCTCCTCCAACACTTTTGATTTAAAAAGGATCATTCTCTGCATTTATGTCTAAAGACAAAAAGTGTTTTTCAGGGTGGGTCTCAAGCCGAATCCAAACGCTTTAGCGTTCCAAAAATGGGGAACTTGTTCGAGGTTCTTTCTTCCTGGTTTTGTTTTATTTTTAAGAATGAAACAAATACTGTTTTCCAAAACCCAGAGCTGTCTGTGGGAAGACCGAGGAGTCTGCTGTGGCAGGGAGCAGGGAGTGAGCCATGCCCCTAACCAGAGCTGAGGAGGAGGAGGGTGCAGGGTGTGGGAGCCCTTCAGGAGGGCAATTCTGCCTCAGGGAGAAGCCAGGAAAGGAAAACTGTGGGCTGCAGGAGGGGTCTGGGGGGGACAGGGACTGCGGAGGGGGAAAATCCGCACAGAAACACCAAGGAGACACAAGGGAGAAGCTGCTGGTGGTGAGGGGGTTCCAGTGCCAGCAGAGCCTTGGTGACAGAGGGTCTGGCAGGTCAGCCCCAGCTGGGACAGCCCGAGCTGCTGGCTCTGCTCAGGGGCTGGGGCTGAGCAGGGGCTGAGCAGGGGTGACCAGGGGCTGGGGCTGACCAGCAGCTCCCAGCAGCACTGACCCACCTGTCCCTCTCTCCTCAGCTCCTGGGGGACATCCTGGTCATCGTCCTGGCGTCCCACTTGGGCAGGGATTTCACCCCTGTGTGCCAGTGTGCCTGGCAGAAGCTCGTGGGTGTGGTGGCCCACGCTCTGGCCCACAAGTACCACTGACCACCCTGGGGAGAGCAGGAGCCCTGGGCCAGTGCCAGCCCCACGAGGAGCCCCTGACCCCAATGAACCCTCCAATAAACCCTCTGATAAACCCTCTGATAAACCCTCTGATAAACCCTCCAAGAAACCCTTCAATAAACCTGTCCATCAGCTCCTGTGCAGTGTCCGTGTGTCCGTGCTGGGCAGGGAGGGGCTGGGCTGGCCTGGGACTGCAGGGCCACCCATCAGTGACCCCCAGGCTGGGGGCGGGGACAGCCCAGGATCCCCAAACCCTGCAGGGTTGGGGCAGCCCAGGGTTCCCCAGCTCTGCAGGGCTCAGAAGATGCTGCAGAGGGACTGGTGGAGGGACAGGAGCCAGGGAATGGCTCCCAGTGCCAGGGGGCAGGGCTGGATGGGATCTTGGCAATGAGGAATTGTTCCCTGGCAGGGTGGGCAGGCCCTGGCACAGGGTGCCCAGAGCAGCTGGGGCTGCCCCTGGATCCCTGGCAGTGCCCAAGGCCAGGCTGGACACTGGGGACAGTGGGAGGTGTCCCTGCCATGGCAGGGGTGGCTCTGGGTGGGCTGTGAGGTCCCTCCAGCCCAAACCAGTCTGGGATTTTTGTGGTGGGCTCCAGGAGGAGAGGTGCCATCTCCCACAACTGTGATTTCTATAATTTGACACTTTCCCAATGCTTTTTCCTCCCTATTTTGCCACAGAGCAATCCTCCTCTCCTGAGTTCTGCTCAGTCATTGCTCTCTGCGTTGTTGTGGACGTTCCCTTCCTTTCTGTCCCAGGCAGCACCATGTGCAGCTCATTCATCACAGTTTTGTGATGCTGTGGGAGCACAATCCATCATCCTGCTGGGCTGAACTTCCCACCATTCCTGAGCTGCATTCAGAGGGACTCAGGAGTTTTCCACCTTTTCTAAATCAGACCTGAACCAAATCTGTGCCGACTGCAACTCCCAGCATCTTTTAGAGAATTTTTATTCAAAGGTTAATCGGGGGCAAGTGAACCAGGGGACTATCAGATGTAATTATTTTTATCTTGGCCTTATCCCCACACTTATCAAAATTGCTGGAGCAGAAAAAGTCCCCAGCTCACTCCTTAGCACAAGCCAGAAATACTCTTTTGGCAGCTCTGTGCTGCCCCTGCCAGGGTTACTTTCATGTATTTATAGGCAGGATTTTACACCTCTCAGGGGAATTCTGTCAGGAGTGGCAGCTCAGGAGCATTTCAGGAGCCCAAGCTGGTGGGGTTGGACTGCAATCCCAGCCCAGCTGCCCTGGGATGTGTGTGCTGTGTTTGACACTGCTGCAGGGAGGGGAACTGCCACTGTACTGCTCTGATGTTTAAAAGATGCTTCGTGGCTTTTGGGAGGTAAATAAAGATGTTGTTTTCTCCAGGAAGTGAGTGGAAATTCCCGACTTGCCCAGAGAATCTCTGCTCCTGCAGGGCCTGTTTCAGCTTTTGATGCTGTGTCATGCCTCAGGGATATTTGGACAGAAACTCTTTTTGCCTGTGGCACAAAGGGATCCTCGCAGCCTTCCTAGGATGCTCTCAATGCACCTGGCCAAAGCAGCAGGTGAGGCTGCAGGGAGGGGACCTGCAGGATCCCAACCTTTCCCCCCTCACTGCCACTCTCTGGTGTCATGGCAACGGCAGCAGAGCTGCAAACCCCTCAGAAATAGCATGAGGATGTGAAAAGATTTCTGATCCCTTGGTGACTTTGGAGGAAGGAAGGTTGGAAGCCCCAGAGGGACTTGTCAGAGCTGATTTGCCTCATTGTTCCACCCCCGTGCCTCCTCCCGCTCTGTCAGTGCCCTTCCAGCCCAAATTCTCTGCGGCAGAGACCCACACACGTGCAGCAATCACATTGCTGAGCTGCTGCTGAGTTTTCCTGCCCCTGAGTCTCACCTGACTTGGGGTGAGTGCAGGATCTCACTGCCTGCACACAGCGAGCCCAGAGACCAGACCCTCGTGCTCTGTGGCTTTGTTTGCAGTGTTTTTATGGCATCTCCCTCTGATGCCTCAGGTTCAGCTTTTCTATTTCCACATTCTGTGCTGCTTTAGTGTGTGGGTCTGGGTTCACATTATGGGATGGTGAGCTCTGTGCACAGAGCAGGGAGACAAAACAATTCCTGCTCCAGCTGGGCACCAAGGACAAATGACCCAAATCTCAGCCCAGGAGCACAAACCCCGTGGGCTGGAGAGAGAAAAACAAGCAGGGTGGGACTGCAGGGGCTAAAGCTGCAATGGGACAATGAACTGCAAGGTGCAAATGGAGCAGAACTGATCCCAGGGAGAGACCCCGTGCCCGCTCGTGCATTTTGGGGCCATTTTGGTTCATCTTGGGTGCAGCCCTGGCTGGGCTCTTGTGCTGCCCAAGGTGCATCCATGGAGGAGATCCTTTGAGTAAATCCCTGCTTTATTCTGGAACTCCATCTAGTCTCTGTTCTACATCACCTGCACCTCTCTTTGCCCGGGTCAGCTGAGGGCTGCTGTGCAGACAGGGCACCCCTCTCCCCCTCCTCAGGCCTCCCCCAGCCCTCTTTCCACAAAGTTCTGCCATGGAAAGCCTGACTCTTGTCAAGCTCTTGTCAAAGCCAGACTCTTGCCAAGCACGTGGAGAAGGGAGGGTGAGGCTTCTGCAGTGACCCCAGTCCCAGAGCCACTGAGGCTGGAAAAGCCCCCCAGGCTCACGGAGCCCCAGCTGGCCAGCTGTGGCTGGAGAGGGTGCCTGTGAAAAATGCCTATTTTATGATTGGCTTTTCGCAAATATTGAAATGAATATTATATGTGTTGTGTTAGAAAGTTATGCTATATTAATTCTCTTAAATAGTGTGTTAAATATAGTTTTAGGTTATAACAAAATGTTAAAATAGAAACGATGTAAGATACTTTCTAAAGAAAGGACTTGCAGCGAGATAGCAGCCACAGGACACCTGAACCTTTGAGAGAAAGAGAATTTATTGCTCCATTATCAGAAGAAATGAACTTCTTCCTGCCTTGCTCAGCCCTGAAGATGCCTCAGGATTCAGAGGAAGGAGCTGGCACTGCCCAGACAGAATCCTGTGTTTGAATGGAATTTATGCACCATGGATGAGGTGTATGAATATGCAACAGGTTATTGTTTTTAAGGGTTAATCCTCTGTTAACGTGGGGCCTTTTTCGGGCTTATTTTGCCCAGAAAAGGTACCCAGACTATCTGTAACTCTTTGTTTCTATTGTCTCATATTGTCCTAATCCAAATTGTCCAAATTATTATTACTCTAATTATATTGCTATTTTTATATCCATTTTATTACCATTAAACTTTTAAAATTTTAAACCCAAGTGATTGGTGTTTTTCACAGTGCCCCAGCCCCTCTGGCCTCACTGGCTCTGGCTGGGAGGGCTGGTGCTGCCCCGGGCCAGGAGCTGCCCAGCCCTGGGGGATCAGCACAGCAGCACCCGGGCTGGGGGCTCAGCCTGTGCCTGGCACCCACTGTGGCACTGCCTGGCACTCACTGTGGCATTGCCTGGCACCCACTGTGGCACTGCTGGCACTCACTGCTGGCACTGCCTGGCACCCACCGTGGCACTGCCTGGCTCTCACTGCTGGCACTGCCTGGCTCTCACTGCTGGCACTGCCTGGCATTCATTGTCGGCACTGCCTGGCATTCATTTGTTGGCACTGCCTGGCACCACTGTGGCACTGCCTGGCACTCAATGTGGCACTGCCTGGCTCTCACTGCTGGCACTGCCTGGCACCCACCATGGCACTGCCTGGCTCTCACTGCTGGCACTGCCTGGCACCCACTGTGGCACTGCCTGGCTCTCACTGCTGGCACTGCCTGGCTCTCACTGCTGGCACTGCCTGGCATTCATTGTTGGCACTGCCTGGCACCCACTGTGGCACTGCCTGGCACCCACTGTGACACTGCCTGGCATTCATTGTTGGTACTGCCTGGCACCCACTGTGGCACTGCCTGGCACCCACTGTGGCACTGCTGGCACCCACTGTGGCACTGCCTGGCACCCACTGTGGCACTGCCTGGCACCCAGTGCTGCTGTGACCCACGGGCACAGGGTAGGAGGGCTGAGCAGTGCCCCTGGCTGGGCCTGGCTGGGCAGCAGTGCAGCTGGGCAGAGCCGTGGGTGGGCAGGATCTCTGCCCTGGGCAGAGCCGTGGGTGGGCAGGATCTCTGCCCTGGGCAGAGCCGTGGGTGGGCAGGATCTCTGCCCTGGGCAGAGCCGTGGGTGCAGGATGGGACCTGGCCCAGTTCTCACCCATTTTTACCACAACCAGAGCAGTGGGAGATGCACAGAAGGAATAAATCATCTGCTTGGTTTTGGGGGTGCTGCAGAGGATGAGGATGCCGTGCTGGTCTGTTTGCACACTCAGATTCAAATCCTTAAATCGGTATTTTTGTGCTGAAGGCCATTAGAGCACGCTGGAAAGCTGTCTGCTAATTTAACTCATCAAGCTAATTACTGAGCTGCTGGAGTGAGGAGCGGGGCACAGATGTCTGGAGCTTTGTCTGAGACGTGGGGCAGTTGGAAACGCACCAGTTCCGTTTCTCATGGCGTGCTGAGGGGTTCAGCCCTCAGCTAAACAATGCCGAGTTCCCAGTCCACACAGACAGATTGAGTGTGACTTCCTTGGATGCTGGGGGCTGGAAAAGTTTAACTTCTCCCACAGCCCCTAAAAAGGGCAGGGGGCAGGTCAGGAGCTCCTTAGTGTCAGCTTGAGGGGCATTTTATAGCTTGCTTTCAATTTTTTCCTTACAAGCCCAAAGGCACGTTCTGCATTGGAGGCTTGAGCCCTTTGCATCTCTCCTGTGTCACAGACACGTTTTATGAAAAATCCTTTCCTTAGGATTTTCCCTCCTGAGAAGCTGAGAGGCCTCAGGAACAAAATGTAAATATTGATTATCTGCTGCTGTGGAATGCAACAGGTGCATCTGGGATTGGTCTCACGTGTTGTTTCTAATTAATGGCCAATCACAGTCAGCTGGCTCGGACACAGAGCCCGAGCCACAAACCTTTGTTATCATTCTTTCTTTCTCTATTCTTAGCCAGCCTTCTGATGAAATCCTTTCTTCTGTTCTTTTAGTATAGTTTTAATATCATATATATCATAAAACAATAAATCAGCCTTCTGAAACACGGAGTCAGATCCTTGTCTCTTCCCTCACCCTCAGACCCCTGTGCACACCGGCGCACCCCTGAGCTGTGATTCTGTGATTTATATTCCAGAGCCCAGCATTCCCCCAGGGCCCTGGGGCTGGCCTTGGGAGCCCTGGGCTGGCAGCTCTGTGCAGGGAGAGCTCTGCTGCCCAATTCTGCTCACAGCTGTGGCTGCAATATCAGCATTCCTGATAAGAATCAGAGTTGCTGTGTTATTTATTTGCTGTGTTATGTAGTTGCTGTGTTATAGTTGCTGTTATTTTTCCTAATAAAGATGGACTGAAATGTCTGGCGCTGGGAGCAGCTGGGGTTACAGCAGTGGCAGCAGCAGCTGGAATGGTGAATGGACTGGAAATGAAGGGAAACAAAAAATCCTGGATTTGCCAAAGCCTCAGACCTGTGACAGTGACCTGTGGCCTCGGGGGCAGCGTGGGTGACAGGTAAATTCTGCTAATTGCTGCTGTTTCTGTAGCAGCCCTGTCACAGACACATTCTATGAAAAACCCTTTCCTTAGAACTTTTCCTCCTGAGAAGCTGAGAGGCCTCAGGAACAAAATGTAACCAATGGTTATCTGCTGCTGTGGAATGCAACAGGTGCATCTGGGATTGGTCTCATGGGGTTGTTTCTAATTAATGGCCAATCACAGTCAGCTGGCTCAGAGAGAGAGCCAAGACACAAGCCTTTGTTATCATTCCTTTCTTTTCTATTCTTAGCCAGCCTTCTGATGAGAACCTTTTCTTCTTTTCTTTTTAGTATAGTTTTAATGTAATAGATATCATAAAATAATAAATCAGCCTTCTGAAACGTGGAGTCAGATCCTTGTCTCTTCCCTCATCCAAGAATGCTGTGAACAGCATCACAGCCCCACAGTGCCAGGGGCTGCACAGACCCAAACAGGGACACAGTGCAGCTTTCCCTCCTTCCTTCCCCTGAAGGGTGTGAGGCAGACAGCAAAGGGGGCAGCTGGGGGACAGGAGGAGCACTGAAATCATGGAATGGCTCAGGCTGGGAGGGACCTGAGCGCTCCTCCTGCTCCCCCCAGCATGGGCAGGGCCCTGCTCTGGGCTCTGCCCGAGTGGCTCCAGCTGCAGGGGCCCCCCACCATGGATGCCCCAAATCCCACGACCAGATGCTTCCAATGAATCCCTTGTAGGGGGAATGGGGACACTGGGGCTGCTGCAGGACTCCTTTAGAGTGCATGGAGGGCACTCCCAGAGCTTGCACAGGACACCAGGGCAGGCTCTGGGCTGGTCACGGCTGCCCTCTGTGTTTTTACAGGGGTGTTAAAACCTCAGTTCCACCTGGAACATGTGCTCCCTTCTGCTGCACCAAGCTCAGTGCAGCCACAACACCCCTTCTGCTGCTGTCTCTACTCTAAACCAATCCAGAAGTGCCACCATCACAGCAGAAGATGGAGGGCAAGAAGAAGGAGAAGAAGGACAGGACATGCCCAGATTCCTCCATCTTGCCTCCTGAACCCCCATTCTAAATCCCCAAAATTCTACATTTTCACCCTGTGATAAATTCACTGTCATTCTACTCAAACTCTTGTGGCTTGTAAATCTTCACACAAAGCTGGGAATTGTTTCCATGGGTTAAAATCGAAGGCACAGGTGTCTGTGACTCTGTGCCAAGGTCTCTGAGCCCCCTGCCAGGGTCTGGAGCCATCCAGGGCAGCCAGAGCAATGTCCTGGGCTCTGACATGCTGGGAGCCCCCTGCTCCTTGCTCTGGCCTGCCAGGCCCAGAGGAGACCCTTGTGCACACACCAGGACCTGGCTTGGAGTCACCTGGAGATCTCCCTGCCCTGGAGACCTGGGTGTGTGTTCAGTGCTTTATGGAGGAGATTCCTGGATCCCTGCTGGGTGGGTGCTGCAGAGCACATCTTCTCTGCTGGCAGGGAGCCTCGGCCTCACTTCACATCTATTTTTGTCATTACTATTATTATTATTATTATCATTGTTGTTGTTGTTGTTATTAAATCATTTGCACCTCTATTTTTCCTCCTTTCTGTGAAAAAAGCCCCATGATGATCTTTTCCTTCCCCAAAAATACCCTTGGCAGCAGAGGCTGGGGGAAGTGCCTTTGTGCCAGGCAGCGTGTGCCTCTCAGAGCTGAGCACAGCTGAGAGCCCAGGCAGGGCAGCCAGGCCTTGCCAAGCACCCAGCAGCCTGTGGGTGCCAGAAAGCAGCTCTGGCAACATCTGCCAGCCCAGGGGTGGCAGATTTGGGCTCAGCTGTACAAACTGCAGTGCTGCTTTCCAGCATGAGTGAAGTCAGCAATAACCACACCACCCTCTCCTGGAGGGGAGAGCTCTGGCAGCTCCCTGTGCTCAGGGAGTGACTTCTGCAAGCTGGAAGAGAAGGTTTCTGTTGGAATTCAGGACACCCCTCTGGCTGTCCTGGATTGCCCGAACCCTGCCAGGGGGCTCAGAGACCCTGGCACAGAGCCCAAGACCCCTGTGCCTTTGATTATGACCCATGGGAAAAAATTACCAACCTTATATGAGGATCTGCAGGCACGGAACTCTAAGTAGAATGATAATTAGATTGTCATGGGGTGAAAAATAGATTTTTTTGGGGTTTTTAGAATGGGGGTTCAGGGGGCAAGATGGAGGAATCTGGGCGTGTCCAGCCTTTGTCCTTCTTGTTCTTGGCCTCCATCTTCTGCTGTGATTTGGCACTTGGGATTGGTTTAAGGTACATGCTCAGTGTCTAACACAGGTGATAGGTGTTGGGAAGTAATTGTAAATATTGTACACGTAGTTTTTAGTATAAAAAGATAACACTGCCTCTGAGGGCAGTCAGTGTGCTTCTGTCTGTCCTGCTGAACAAACCTTTGCAGGTCAGGAGAAAATATTTTATAGATAAGAAACAATAAACAACCTTGAGACCGAGAACTGAAGAGCTCTGACTCCTTCTTCGACTGCTGGGCCTGGAAAAGAGCCTTTGTGACACATCTCAGGGTCACTGTGAGCAGCAGAAGCCCCGAGGGATTTTGCCCCATTTACCCACCTGGGCAGGCTGGACAATGGGCAAGGATTGTCCTTCCTCAGGGGTGTCTGTCCCCTGGCCTGGTGCAGGTCCCTGCTCTGAGGGAAGCTGTCTCAGGTGGCTGTCACACCCACTGATGGCACCGTGGCACATCTGGCACATCTGGCACTGCCACGGGCAGTGTGTGCCACCCCTGCTGTGCCCTGCCTGGATAAATGGTGTGCACAGCTCTCCCCAGCAAGGAAAAGGGGCTGAGGGCAGCCAGCTCTGGGTGACAGGGCCACCCTCCCTGTGACACTGATCCCCACTGCCCCCACAGCAGCACTGCCAGAGGGAGCTGGTGTTTGTCCAGAGCTGGCAGCTGAAAAGCAGCCCAGATAACTCTGCCTTAAATACAAATATTGAGATAGATCTTCTATATCCAAACTCAAACAGGAACTGCCTGAGCATCGGCCCTCCAGGCTGCCAGGGAATGCCTTTGCATCCCCCTCCACAGGGTCCCCCGGGAATCCCAGGCTCATTCTGTGCTTCTTCTTCTTCTTCTTCTTCTTCTTCTTCTTCTTCTTCTTCTTCTTCTTCTTCTTCTTCTTCTTCTTCTCCTTCTCCTTCTTCTCCTTCTTCTTCTTCTTTATTTTTTTGGCTGATCTGCTGTGTCAGATGATGCAAACAGCTCCTGAGTGAACCCCAGTGTCCAGCTGGAGCTGCTGTGGGGCTGCCTTGGGCTGGCACCAGGAGCTAAACAGGACTGGGAATGATCTCAGAGCAGGGAGGGAACGTGGTGTTGGTTTATTTGAGGGAGTTCAGGCAGGAGGAAACGTTCCTGGCAGAGCCTCTGTGGGGTCAGGAAGGAGAGGTGTGAATGCACCTTCTTATGGGCTTTTAAATGCCACCACACAGTGCAGGAACACTCTTCATGAGATGAAATCTGCTGCAGGAAGGTCTTTCAGAACTACTCAGCCTTACAGTGAAAATAATTAGGCAGGAGAAGATTTTTTTTTTAATTATGAAAGGATTTTAGCAGCGAGGAGTTTGACTCCTGCAAGGGGTGAGCTCTGCATTCCCAGGGGTGCAGAAGTCAGATTGAAGGCTTTTATGCCAACTTTCATCCCACCGTTGATGAAACCTCCTGGGCAGTGGTGACAGAGCAGAGAATCAAGTGATTTCTGCATGGATGGATCTCTTAAACTCGGAGTAGGGAGGGAGGTTCCTCCCTGAGCGCTCACAGCGCCATCCCTCGTTGAGTTTACCCACAGCTGCAGGAAACTGAGCACAGTTTGAGGCACATACACAGTCAGAAAGGTGGGAAAAGCCTTTAGAGTGGTGGAGTCAAGCCCATGGGTCAGGTGCTGGAAGAGGATGTGTCCCAGAGCTACTCACACAATGGGGCTCAGAGTGGAGCAGGAGCAGATGGGGCAGGAGGAGGTGCACGCTCAGAGACACGAGCCCTGCTTGGCCGCTGCCCATGCTGGGGCTTTCTGTGCTGTGGGAATAAAAAGAGCATCAAGCACTCTTGGCAGAGGGGGGGCCTGGAAGCTGAGATTTCCCCACAGCCTTTGGCCCCTGCTCGCAGTGGGCCCGGAGAGCCCCTGTGAAATTGGGGTCCTGACAGCTCCCACTGAAGAGTCCTGTCCCTCCTGTGGGGCTCTCCTGGAGCACACTGGATTCCTCCTGGGTAAACTGAGCAGCAGGACTGCCTGAGATGCACACTTGCTCCTGTCCAGTGTCCAAAGGCGAGCAGCCCAGGAGGCCAGAGCAGAGCTGGTCTGCAGTAAACCTTCCTGAGGGGTCGTTAGGGGGAAGAGGGATCCTTGTCACCAGCCCTGAGCTTGTGGGTGCCAAAAAGCAGCTCTGGCAACATCTGCCAGCCCAGGGGTGGCAGGTTTTAGGCTCAGCTGTACAAACTGGAGTTTTCCAGCAGGAATGAAGACAGCAATAACCATACCACCCTCTCCTGGAGGGCAGAGCTCTGGCAGCTCCCTGTGCTGCCCAGGAGTGACTTCTGCATGCTGGGAAGAGAAGATTTCACACCCATTTACCCACCTGGGCAGGCTGGACAGCACTGTGCTGCTCCTCAGTGCTGCCAAGAGCTGGTCTTGGTCAAGAAACAATGGATTTCAGGCCAACAGGGCCAGTGTCAGAGTATTTGACAGCCCCCCTGGCCCACAAGCCCACACTGCAGTGCTGCCAAAGGACAGGGACTCAGTCACACCCCGCACACAGCTCAATTCCCCCCATCCCAGCAGGAAAGATCCCTTCAGGAGCCCTGCAGTGCCCACCAGGCTGATGGCCCCAGCCTGACTGGAGCTTTGGATCTGTCGCAGACATCTTTTATGAAAAATCCTTTCCTTTGGATTTTTTTCTCCTGAGAAGCTGAGAGGCCTCAGGAACAAAATGTAACCAATGGTTATCTGCTGCTGTGGAATGCAACAGGTGCATCTGGGATTGGTCTCATGTGGTTGTTTCTAATTAATGGCCAATCACAGTCAGCTGGCTCAGACTCCCTGTCCAAGACACAAGCCTTTGTTATTATTCTTTCTTTTTCTATTATTAGCGAGCCTTCTGATGAAATCCTTTCTTCTATTCTTTTAGTATAGTTTTAATGAAATATATATCATAAAATGATAAATCAGCCTTCTGAAACATGGAGTCAGATCCTCGTCCCTTCCCTCATCCTGGGACCCCTGTGAACAGCATCACATGGAACCTTGCTGCACCTGATGGAGACCTGCAGGCAGCAGAGGGATGGGCAGGGCCCCAGAACAGAGCCAGGCAGCTTTGCAGTGCCCATCCCTTCAGGTGTCCCCTGGAGGTGGCACTGAGTGCTCTGGGCTGGGGACAAGGTGCCCATGGGCACAGCTGGCACTCCATGGGCTGGCAGGGCTGTGCCAGCCCCAGGGATTTGGGATTCTGGTCTCGTGGACCTGCCCCAGGGTCTGATGCAGCCGGGCTGGGCTCTGGTCCTGCTGCATCCCCACAGATGTCACCCTTGTCACCCTGTGACCACCCCAGCCCATCCCAGCACGGCCACCAGTCCCAGCTGGAGCTGGAACCCTCACAGGTGCTTTGGGTGGGGGCCACCTGCACTGTGGGGACATTCCCCATTTTTTCCATGTGGATTTAAACATCCCAGGAATCTCAAGTCCTGACAAATTTCTTCTTTTCTCCTCCCAGGCAGCTGCCTCTGCTGATGGCGCTCTACCTAAAGTTCACTCATCTGTGGGGAGCACAGGGCCGGGGGCACAGCTCCCAGGGAAGGCAGGAGTGGGGCTGCCCCAGAGCGTTCCTGCAGAGCAGGATTGCTGCCCCAGCCCTGAACACTCACCTGCCTCTCCAGGGGACTCTGCTCTGCAGAGACCTGCGATGTTTTTCTGCCTGACACGTCAGTCCCAGCAGGGAGCTCTGCATCTCCCCCGCTACCTCCCTCCGGCTAATTAGAGACAGAAGCCAGAGAAGGTGGAGGTTTTTAACCCACTCAGTGCTGATAACCTTGCAAACAGGGCTGAGGTTTGCTGTTCTGTACCTGGTTTGTTCCAGTGTTTTGATTTGGAGGAGATCTAAGAGCCATCATAGAGTTATAGAAGGGCTTGTGTTGGAAGGAACCTGAAAGATCATCGAGTTCCAACCCAAGAAGAGAAGAGAAGAGGGAAGACAAGACAAGGCAAGGCAAGACAAGACAAGACAAGACAAGACAAGACAAGACAAGACAACAAAAGAAAAAAGAAAAGAAAAGAAAAGAAAAGAAAAGAAAAGAAAAGAAAAGAAAAGAAAAGAAAAGAAAAGAAAAGAAAAGAAAAGAAAAGAAAAGAAAAGAAAAGAAAAGAAAAGAAAAGAGAAAAGAGAAAACTTGGAGGTCAGAGGAGATCTTCTAGGAGAAGATAGGATGCCAGGAGATCTTCTAGGAGATCTGCAACTACTCCAGCCCCATGTGTGTCCTTGTTGCCTCTATTGCCACCTCCAGGCTCCTGTGACACCCAATCCTCTTCCCTCTCCCATCCTCCTTTTTCCTCCCTGCCTCCCTCCCTCCAACCATCCCTCACCTTGTCCCAACCCTTCCCTTTCCAATGAACCCAACCCTTCCCAGCTGAGCTCTGGCTCTGGCCCTGCTCACAGAGGAGATGTGGGCTGGGAGTGCCCATGGCGTGGCTGAGGTTTTCCTCCTGCTGCAGGAGAGGTGCCCTGGGCCCTCAGCACTGGACATTCCAGGAAGAAGGTGGCTGCTGTGTTCTTTGGCAAAGACAAGTGCCACGTTCCAGAATGTTCTGTTCCCAGCAAGACAACAGTTCATGACTGAACTTTGGAAAACAAGATGTGAGTGAGTTTTATCTGCACCCAGGAGAAATCAATCCAGCATGCCTTCCTGCTCCGAGCCTCTATTAACTCTCTGAGAAATAAATGACTAGAAAATACAATACAGCATTCCGGGGTAGTTCATTCATTTTTCTTTATTAATTTTTTTCTCAGCACAAGAGGAAAAAAAAGGAACATATGGGGAATGAGCAGGAGCCATTTCTCAGTGCCATGGCCACCTGAAAAGGGTTTAGACCCATAATGCCTCTGAAAAATTCATTCACATTTCCCAAATCACATTAGGCAGGTACAGATTGTTTTCATTTTTACAAATTTTTTTTACCCTTCCAAGCTCTATTAAACCAGAATATGCCAAAAATGACAGGGGCCAGAATTGCCTTGAAGTCCCAGATGAGAAGCGTTTGCAACTCGCCTAAATGAAAGTATTTATTTTGAAATAAATTGGGGCTGGATTTAGCAGAAAAGGTTATGCCAAGACTGAAGCTGTACCAGCACAGACTACAAAAATGAGGCTTGTTTTACTCTCAGCATTGCTTGAGACTGGGAAGAAACTGCACCAAACTGCACCAAACAATGCAGAACTGGGGGCCCTGGCAGAGCCTTTGGTGGCATCTCCCAACTAAAGAGGGACAAGGGACAAGGACCCTGAGCTCTGGGAGCTGGCCTCTGTCCTGGAGAGCCAGTCCATGGGGAGAGGCTGAGGGAGCTGGGCAGGGGCTGGAGAATCCCTGAGGGAGCTGGGAAGGGGCTGGAGAATCCCTGAGGGAGCTGGGAAGGGGCTGGAGAATCCCTGAGGAGCTGGGAAGGGGCTGGAGAATCCCTGAGGGAGCTGGGAAGGGGCTGGAGAATCCCTGAGGGAGCTGGGCAGGGGCTGGAGAATCCCTGAGGGAGCTGGGAAGGGGCTGGAGAATCCCTGAGGGAGCTGGGAAGGGGCTGGAGATCCTGAGGGAGCTGGGAAGGGGCTGAGGCTGGAGCAAAGGAGGCTCAGGGGGCCCTTGTGGCTCTGCACAAGTCCCTGCCAGGAGGGCACAGCCGGGGGGGTCGGGCTCTGCTCCCAGGGAACAGGGACAGGAGCAGAGGGAACGGCCTCAGGCTGGGCCAGGGCAGGCTCAGCTTGGACAGCAGCAGGAATTTGCCCATGGAAAGGGAGCTCAGGCCTTGGCAGGGGCTGCCCAGGGAGCTTTGCAGTGCCCATCCCTGCAGGTGTCCCCTGGAGGTGGCACTGAGTGCTCTGGGCTGGGGACAAGGTGCCCATGGGGCACAGCTGGCACTCCCTGGGCTGGCAGGGCTGTGCCAGCCCCAGGGATTTGGGATTTGGGGGATGCTATTGGAGACACTGGGGTTTGAGATCTCCTGGGCCTCCTGACGGAGTGCAGGTCAGACCAGGGCTGCTGCAGCTCCCCAGACAGGTCTGGGCAGGGCCTGGTGCCACCCCTGGGGCAGCCAAACCCACAGTGAGCAAACAGGAGCTCAGCCCTGCAGCCCCTCCCTGAGGGATCTCTGTGTCTGCCCCGGGGGGAACATCCCTGATTCCACCTTGAGTGTGAAACCACAGTTCATGGTAATGAGAGCACTGAGAGGGCTCCCATCAATCCATCCACAATCTCCAAGTGCCAGAGGATGGTGCCACACTCTGCTCAGTGGTGCTAGTGACAGGACCCCGTTTTAGGAATTCCCAGTGTGGTACACCTTGGCTTGGCAACGGGACTTCCTTCAGCTTGGAAGCATCACTGACATTTACAACTTGCTTATTTTTTTCCCTTGAGATGTTTTCATTTTATTGAATACAGTTACTAATTTGAATTGTTTTTACAATTGCTGCCAGTAACTCTGAGTCTGAAGTTTTTCCACAGCCTCTGCTATGAGGAGGTTGAGGGGTCTTGACAGAAGGTCAAGACTTTCTGTCAAGACCTGCCCCACCCAGCAGGTCAGAACAAGACCACAGAGGTGGATGTTCTTTCTCTGAAATGCATTTCTGCGTCTGCAATGTCACTTTGGACAGGTGTCCTGTAATTATTTTACTTAAAGAATGATGCTACATGCAAATTTTCTGGCAAAACTTCTGGAATGTGACTGTGCCCCATGTGAAAACAAGGAATTAACTAAATCATCCCAAACCATCCAGCATTTTCTCTGCTCTGCCGCAGTTAGATGTGAGAAGGGAACCAAGAGGTGCAATGCTGGGACATCCGTGTAAGTTTGCTGAGTCACTTTTCCCTTCTTGTGGAATCTGCCAGGTTGGGCTTGGATTTAGATCATTGCAGTCATTTCTCTCTGAGTTTGGTGAGGTTGGGATTGAGTTTAGATCATTGCAGCCGTTTCTCTCTGAGTTTGGTGAGGCTGGGATTGAGTTTAGATCATTGCAGCCATTTCTGAGTTTGGTGAGATTGGGATTGAGTTTAGTTCATTGCAGCCGTTTCTCTCTGAGTTTGGTGAGATTGGGATTGGGTTTAGATCATTGCAGTCATTTCTCTCTGAATTTGGTGAGGTTGGGATTGAGTTTAGATCATTGCAGCCGTTTCTCTCTGAGTTTGGTGAGATTGGGATTGGGTTTAGATCATTGCAGTCATTTCTCTCTGAGTTTGGTGAGATTGGGATTGAGTTTAGATCATTGCAGCCGTTTCTCTCTCAGTTTGGTGAGATTGGGATTGGATTTAGATCACTGCAGTCATTTCTGAGTTTGGTGAGATTGGGATTGGATTTAGATAATTGCAGTCATTTCTCTCTGAGTTTGGTGAGATTGGGATTGAGTTTAGATCATTGCAGCCGTTTCTCTCTGAGTTTGGTGAGATTGAGATTGGATTTAGATCATTGCAGCCATTTCTCTCCGAGTTTGGTGAGACTGATATTGGGTTTAGATCACTGCAGTCATTTCTGAGTTTGGTGAGAGCAAACATTCTCGGGAGGAGTTTACAATCAGCCTTTGCCTGGTGGCAGCACCTCAGAGCACACGGAGAGGACAGTCTGGCACCAAAGGCTCTGAGTGTAAACCCAGGTGAGCCCGGGTGAGGGCACGGGGCAGCGGCCAGGCTCGGGTCACCGGGGAGCTCTGTCAGTGATGCGGATCAAGCTCAGGATCGTCCTCTGGATCTGCTTGGTCCTCACCCCGTAGATGATGGGGTTGAGCACGGCGGGCACCAGGATGTAGACGTTGCCCATGATGATGTGGACCAGCGGAGCCAGGTCCTTGCCGAACCTGTGCACCACGGAGAGCCCGATCAGGGGCACGTAGAAGGCCAGCACCACGCAGATGTGGGCGACGCAGGTGCTGAACACCTTGAGCCGCTCCCTCCAGGCCGCCAGGCGCAGCACAGCCCTGAGGATGAGCAGGTAGGAGAGGCAGATGAGCACGGCGTCCAGCCCCATGACCAGCAGGATGGCGGCGAGCCCGTACACCACGCTGGGGGTGGTGTTGGCGCAGGCCAGGTTCATCACGTCCTGGTGCAGGCAGAAGGAGTGGGACAGCCGGCGGGGCCCGCAGAAGGGCAGCGGCAGCAGCAGCAGGGGCAGCGGCAGGAAGAAGAGCACGCCGCGGGCCAGGGCCAGCAGGCCCACCTTGGCCGTGGCGCGGCTGCTGAGCACGGCGGCGTGGCGCAGCGGGTGGCAGATGGCCACGTAGCGGTCGGCCGCCATGGCCAGCAGCACGGTGGACTCGGCGGCCGAGAGCGCGTGGATCAGGAACATCTGCGTGAGGCAGGCGCCGAAGCCGATGCGGCGGCTGCCCAGCCAGTAGAGGCAGAGGGTGCGCGGCACGGTGGCCGAGGCCAGCGCCAGGTCGATGGCGGCCAGCATGCACAGGAAGAGGTACATGGGCGCGTGCAGGCCGGGCTCGGCGCGCACGGCCAGCAGCACGGCGCCGTTGGCCAGCACGGCCAGCACGTAGGCCGAGCACAGCGCCGCGGCCAGCCAGGAGTGAGCTCCCTCCAGCCCCGGCGGGCCGGCCAGCAGGAAGGACGGGCTGAGCTCAGAGCTGTTGGAGAAGGGCATGGCCCCCAGGGACGCTCATGCCAGGCCCGGGCGCTTCCTGCTGCGAGGGAAACACAAAGGGGACGCTCTCTGAGCCCTTTCCCATGGCTCAGGATCCCACAGGGCCATTCTGGGATTCTCAGAGGTGCCACGCTGATGGAGCAGCTCCTCTCTGGGTTTTTTACCCCGTTATGGCTCTGTGCAACAACATATGTACTGACAAAATGCTGACATTTGAATTCAGGAATTGCCTGAATTCTCTAAAAGGCAGAACACCGTAAAATCAACCTTTTCAATAATAAACCCATCAGCTGAACTTGTTTGCTTTTCTTCTTAAAGGACAAAATTAAAAATTACAACAAAAATCCCGGCAGATTTTTAGTGCTTTCTGTAATACTTCAGTGCTGCCTGATTTTTTCCATATGTGCTGTGGCGGCCTGTCAGAAATGTGCTCATTGAGGCTGGAGCTGGCAGTGCTGCCTCCCACGACCCAGCCCTCCCCAGAACAGCTCATAGGCACAGGAAGACATGGATCTTTCAAGTGTTTCTGCACATACAAATTGGATTTTCATCCTCTGAAAAACATATATGGAAAAAACAGAATATCTGTAGAAAAAAATAATCAGATTATTTACCTTATTCTTTATTTGTAGATTTTCCAGGAGTGCTGTGCTCCAAGGATGATGGCCTGAAGATACAGAAAAGGCTTTGCTTTAGGTACCTTTCTATTTTCAGGCACCAAGCCAGTACCTGTGCTGGAATAAACCCACCATGCCTCGTGCCCTGGGTGGGCAGCACAAGGCCAAGCTCAGCCTGAGCTTTCTGGTTATTCCTTTGTGCCCAATCTGTGCAAATCAATGATGCAAAGTGGCTTTATGGCAAGCTCTGCAGGTTATTAATGGAGTTATTTTATAAGTAATATTGGGTTGTGAAACATGGGGTTTTTACTGCACATCTGTGCTGAAGGACTGAAATAGCATCAGGCTTTATTCTCCTGATGTGGGGCTTTTCCATCTCGGATGTATAACAAGGAGCACTCACATTGTAGCTTTTTATACCCGATTTACACACAGTGTGGGAGGACTGCTGCTGTCACTGTGCCCAAAATCTATTCCAGGGATGACGCTGTCAGCCAAACACTTGGATTTAGACACAAACGGAATGAACAAGCAGCCTCAGAAGTCACCAGCAGGTACTGAGGCACCTCAGCTGCCAGCGCTGACGGAGTTGCCTGAGTCCCACTGGAAAATCCTGCCCTCCTGATCATTTCCCTGAGCGAGTGGGGCTGTGAGACAGGCACTGAAACAACCCCTGCTGCTTCAGTTCATCTCTAGCTCTCTGGCACTGATAGATGAAGTCAGGTTTCCATGAGTGGCTCAGGATTTGGGATTGCTGCTGGTGGGCAGAGTGGGTGCTGTGAGGGCCTGGATTTCTGCAGACATGGAGACTGAATCCACGTCTTTGAAACACCACTAAATGCAGATTCATTTTCCTAGGGGGACCCAAGCAGCACCCCCAGCAGTAACTCACAGAATCACTGAGGCTGGAAATCCAGGGTCACTGAGCTCAACCTTTGACCAATCCCCACCTCACTGAAGAACCATGGAATGATTTGGGTTGGGAGGAACCTTAAAATCCATCCTATTCCTTCTCCTGCCATGGCAGGGACACCTCCCACTGTCCCAGGTGTTCCCAGCCCCAGTGTCCAGCCTGGCCTTGGGCACTGCCAGGGATCCAGGGGCAGCCCCAGCTGCTCTGGGCACCCTGTGCCAGGGCCTGCCCACCCTGCCAGGGAACAATTCCTCATTGCCAAGATCCCACCCAGCCCTGCCCTCTGGCACTGGCAGCCATTCCCTGGCTCCTGTCCCTCCATCCTTGTCCCCAGTCCCTCTGCAGCTCTCCTGGAGCCCCTTCAGGCCCTGCCAGGGCTCTGAGCTCTCCCTGGAGCCTTCTCCTGCCCAGGCTGAACAACCCCAGCTTTCCCATCTTTCCTCTCCTTCTTTCTCCTTCTCTGCCTCCTCCCTCTTTCCCTTCCCCTTCCTCTCCCCTCCAGCCTTTATCTCTCCCTCTTTCATTCCCCCTCCACCCTGCTCTCCAGCTGTGCTGACAGATGTGCTGATAAATGCCCCACGCTTTGCCCTCCAACTCCCCCACAAACATTTCCTTACTGTGGCAGAGGCTCCTCAGGGTTTTTGTTTCAGAGCTGTTCTGGAGAAGAGCAGCAGCCAGGAAACACAGACATCCAGGGACGAACTCTGGAAGTTTTCAGAATGGGAGCAGACTCAGAATCTTCTCAGAATTCTCAATTTCAGAATCTCCTGTGAGGATGCTGCAAGCCAGGCCTCTCCACAGCAAAGCTCTCTTCTCCTGGCTGTTGTTCTCTTCTGTTCATTTCTCCTGCAAGCTGCAGTTTATGTCAGAGGTGTTTGAGCAGAGCTCTCCCCTTCCCCAGTGCCAGTGGGAGCTGCTCCCCAGGCTGAGCTCCTGGTTGTTGGTGTCTCACCCTGGGCAGGGACCCTGGGACACAGCGAGATAATGAGCACAGCACAGAGCAGGCAGTGGCCTGGGAATCCTCCCCTCAGGAATCCTCCCTGCCCTCTTTCTGCTTTTTTATGGAGCTGTTTCAGCATCATTTTTTTCTCTCAGTTTTTTTCTCTCCAGCTACTTCACATGTGGAACAGAATAGAGAGTTTGATTTGGGCTGGTGAAGTGCTCAGTGCCAGGCAAAACCAGGACAGTCCAGGGCTGGGATCCTGTCCTGGTGCCTTTGCAGCTTCATCCCTCCCAGGCAAACACTGACTGTTGCTTCTTCTTCTTCTCTACTGTGCTCCAGACTGACCAAAACGTGGTTTGAGACCAACAGAACTACAGCTCTGCCATTTGGAGAGTGAAATATTTACAGCTGGACGTGGCTCTCAGTGCTCTGGTGGGAGTGACAAAGTGGGGGATCAGTCACAGGTCTGGGAGGGCTTTTCCAACCCTGGTGGTTCTGTGATTCTGTTCTGAGATTTTGGGACACTTTACTCTGTCTGTGGGAGCCAGGAGAACCATGAAAGAACCATGAAACCTCTGTGCCTGGTCAGAGCCAGCCTCCTCTGGGGGAGCCAGGAGAACCATGAAGAAGCATGAAACCTTTCTGCCTGCCTGGTCCGAGCCAGCCTCCTCTGGGGGAGCCAGGAGAACCATGAAGAAGCATGAAACCTCTGCCTGCCTGGTCAGAGCCAGCCTCCAGCAGAGCAAGGAGGTGCTGGGCATGCTGTCTCTCCCACCTGAGGGTGCCCCTGGGGATCTGCTCCCATTCCTGAGGGGCACAGCCAGCACCAGCAGAGCTCCGAGGGAAGGCAGCAGCACATGGGCCTGACTGTCAGGAAGTTTAGCCATTCCTACCACGTTTTTGAACTCCTCTCTTTTTTTGCAGGAGAGCTTCCAGCCCCTGCAGAGCCCCAAGCCCATCCAGAGGCGCACCTGACTCATCCAGTCCTGCTCACCTGCAGCACACCCTGAAGATTTCAGGCAACTCCAGCCTCATCTTTCTGCATCATGCAGACAGAAAAAAGGCTTCCTCAAATCTTATGACATTTCACAAGGAATAGATGGATTTTATTGCAGATGCTGCACATACATGACACTCAATGCAGAACAATGAATGCGACATTAATTAGACTCGGCAAACTGGTAAGACTCAAAGGCTTCCAAAAGAGATGCACAAGCAGCTGTTTTCTCACTGGGGATGGGCACGGCACTGTGAACACATGGGTGATGGCTGAGCACGTTTTTCAGAGGGGCTGAGAGTGCTCTGGGCCCCCAACAAGGCCTAATGAGCAATGCTCTGTGCAAGAAGGGAGGAAAGCACCATGCCAGGACACAACACGAAAGCTCACAGCTCTGGGCTGGGGGACAGCACCCCAGTGGATCTGCAGCTCTTTCCTCTGGCAGTGACCTGCATGGATGGAGCACCAAGAGAGCGATCCACCAGCTCTGGCTGGGAAACCAGGCCAAGAGCTCTGGCCAAGGAACCAGTGCCAGGGGTCTGACAGACAGACAGACAAACAGCCCCGTCCTAGGGGTCTGACACAGAGCCCAGTGCCAGGGGTCTGACAGAGAGCCCAGTGCCAGGGGTCTGACAGACAGACAGACAAACAGCCCCATCCAAGGGGTCTGACAGAGCCCAGTGCCAGGGGTCTGACAGAGAGCCCAGTGCCAGGGGTCTGACAGACAGACAGCCCATCCCAGAGGTCTGACACAGAGCCCAGTGCCAGGGGTCTGACACACAGCCCAGTCCCAGAGCTCTGACACACAGCCCAGTCCATCAGCACCCTCTGGCAGAACCTCTGGAGGAGGAAGCTACCAGTGAGAGCCCCGCTTCCTGCACAGGGCCCTGAGCAGAGCCTCCCGGATGTGGGTGGATTTGATGCTGTAGATGACGGGGTTGAGGGCAGGGGGGATGATGAGGTAGGTGTAGGCCACCAAGGTGTTCACCAGGGGAGGAACGTTCTTCCCGAAGCGATGGATCATGGACAGCCCGATCATGGGGATGAAGAACACCAGCACAGCACAGATGTGGGACACACAGGTGTTCAGAGCCTTCAGGCACTCCTCCCTGGTGGTGAGGCTGACGACGGTTCTGATGATGAGGATGTAGGACAGCACGATGAAGATGAAGTCCGTGCCCACCGTGGACAGGAGGATGATCATGCCGTAGAAGACGTTGACCTTTATGTCTGCACAGGCCAGGTTCATGATGTCGGGGTGGAAGCAGAAGGAGTGGGACAGCTCGGTCCTGCCGCAGTAGGTCAGCCTCTTGAGCAGGAAGGGGATGGGGAGCAGCGAGAGCATCCCCCTGAGCACGATGGCCAGGCCTATCTTCAGCACGGTGCTCCTGGTGAGGATGGCCGCGTGCCGCAGGGGGTGCGAGATGGCCATGAAGCGGTCGAAGGCCATGGCCAGCAGCACGGAGGACTCGATGAAGGACAGGATGTGGATGAAGTACATCTGCGTGAGGCAGGCGTCGAAGCCGATGCGGCGCACGCCGAACCAGAAGAGGCCCAGGGTGGTGGGCAGGGTGCACAGGGCCAGCCCCAGGTCCGTGAGCGCCAGCATGCACAGGAAATAGTACATGGGCTCGTGCAGGCTCGGGGTCCTCCTGATGATGAACAGGATCACGCAGTTCCCCAGCAGAGCAGAGAGGTAGAGGGCACAGAAGGGGATGGAGATCCAGGGGTGAAGGGCCTCCAGGCCCGGGATGCCCATCATGAGGAAAGCTGAAGGCTGATAGAAGGAGCCATTGAATTCCCAGGGGGTGCGTGAGTCATGCTCCATCCCAGCTCAGCTCTCACATGGCCTAGACCTAAAACAAACCAATGACACAAACCCCACACAGCTGGACTGTGTGCTGAGCAGAGGAGCTGCAATCCCTCCAGCTGCCCATCAGCTTCTGCAGGGATCCCTGAGCTGGCTGGGAACGGTGCCACACACAGCTCCAGTTTGGGGTTTCATGTTCACCCATTAAACCCCAAACCGGAGGAAACACACAGCTCCTGTTCACCCATGAAAACACAGCTCCTGTTCACCCATTAAACCCCAAACTGGAGGAAACACACAGCTCCTGTTCACCCATGAAACCCCAAACACACAGCTACACTCCTGTTCACCCATGTAACCCCAAAGTGAAGGAAACACATGGCTACGCCCCTGTTCACCCATTAAACCCCAAACTGAAGGAAAAGGATGGACAGCTTTTTTTGATAAAGAGGGGAAAAAATAAACACTTGAAATGCTTCAGAATGAAAAGGAAAACATTCCACTATTTCAGAGCCATCCCCAAATTCCAGGGTTTGAGATGCCCTGTGGAGTGAGCAAACGCCTTTTCCATGCTCATCCCAACCACAACCAAGCTGCTAATCCAAGGCTGCTTTTTTATGCCAACTGGAGATCAAAAGGTGTGAAAATTGTGAAAGATTAACCCTGACACTTCTTATTTAGGAAATCAACACTGGAAACAAATGCAAAATTTGTTGGCACTGGCACTGAGTGCCCAGAGAAGCTGTGGCTGCCCCATCCCTGCAAGTGTTCACTGCCAGCTTGGAGCAGCCTGGGCCAGTGGAAGGTGGAACAGGATGGTCTTTAATGCCCCTCCCTGCCTGAACCAGCCTGGGACTCCACAATTTCCAACAGAACAGAGAACCAGCCACTCAGACCCTCCTGCCCTCAGCTCAGAAGATGGTTCCCAGGGCAAGGTGGATTTCCAGAGGTACTCACAGCCAAGCCCTGCTCTTTTCACAGCCTTCCTGTCAGGTGGAGGGGAATAAATGAATAAACCCCACACGGCTGTCAGAACTCAGGACATCCCTCTGGGTGTCCAGACCTGCTGGGACCCCTGCCAAGGGGGCTCAGAGACCATGGCACGCAGCCCAGAACACCTGTGGGTTTGACTATGACCTGTGGAGCAAATTACCAGCTTTGTATGAAGACCTGAAAGACACAGAAGTTTAGGTAGTGTAATAATAAAATTATCACTAGGTGAAAAAGTAGATTTTGGGGTTTTTAGAATAGGGGTTTTGGGGACAAGATGGAGGGACCTGGGCGTGTCCAGTCTTTCTTCTTCTTCTTCTCTACCTCCATCCTCTGCTGTGATGGCGGCACTTCTGGATTGGTTTAGAGTAGAAACTCACTGTTTAATACAAGTGATAGGTATTGGAAAGTAATTGTAAGCATGTTATATGTAGTTTTTAGTATAAAAAGATAACACCGCCCCAGGGGCAGGCAGGGTGCCTGGAACTTTCCTGCTGAGTGGACATGGGCTGGACAGGAGAAAGAATTTTACAGATAAGGAACAATAAACAACTCTGAGACCGAGAACCGAAGAGCCCTGACTCATTCTTTGAAAGTGCGGGCCGAAACAGAGACTGTGCTCGTGTCTTGGGGCCGCAATAAACTGCAACCTCCCGAGACACAGCCACGGGCTCTGTGCGGGGCCTGGGACCCCTGTTGAGAGCACAAGGCAAAGCACAAGGCAAAGCACAAGCAAGGCCCAAGATGTTCCAGGTTCAGAGCCCTGGGGAGCACCCTGGAAGAGTCTCTGGGGATGAGCTGGAGGGGAGGAATATGGGAGTGTTTCACACAGGGATCCAGAGCAGAGGGAAGGAGGCCTTGGCAGAGATCTGGCAGTGCCAGCTCCAGCTCAGCAGGATGGCAGTGGCACAGGTGGGCTGGAGAACGCCCTGGAATGATCCAGGTCCAGGAAAGAGGCGAGTTCGGCCCTGAGAAGGGAAGGTTTGTTTGAAGGGATCCTCCTCCAAGGGGGCATCGAGGAGGCTGGACTGGGACCTTCACAGCAGAGCGTGGATGAACGAAGGGAGGCAGCAGGTGGGAGTTGAAATGAGGGAGGTTTAGGCTGGATGAAATGAGAAAAGTTTCCCCATCAAGCACTGGAGCAGGCTGCCCAGAGGCTGCACATCTCCATGCACAGAAGTTTTCAGGACCCAGCTGGACAGAGCCATGAGATGTCCCAGCCATGAGGCAGATGTTGGGCCAGAGATCTTCAGAATTCTCCCCAACATGAATTATCCAATGAACCCCCAAGCCTGGGCACATCCTGCATTTCCTGTGACAGTGCTGCGGAGGCTGGCAGGGTCCCTGAGCCCCTCAGTGACACAGTGACCCACTGGGTGGGTGGGGGAAAGCAGCAAACGTGCAAGAGGAGCTAATTAATGTTAAAAAATGAGCTAATTAAAGCAAAAAAATATCTGTGACTTCAGTGCTCCTGCACCTTCCACAGGATACAAAAGTGTGCCTGGATTATGAGCCGGAGGGTTTGCTGAAACACAGCTCATCTTTGATTACAGATAATTCTTCCATGACGTATTTATTAGGGTCCTAATACGATTTTCTTCATTAGATTCTCAGCTTGAGAGTCTAATGTGACAATAAATCCTGGAGCTTAGCAAGGACAGACATCTTCCTGCTCGGGGGAAAAAGCAGCACATAACTGATGGGAGCTGGGGAAAAGGTTTTCTCCAGGCAGGGCAGAGCCACGTGTCGGCATCAGAACGACCCTGCCCTGCAGTGCCAGGTGCTGAAGGGACAATCTCAGCCCTTCCTCAGCAGAGCCTGGGCAGCACAGGGGGCCTGGGGCAGCTGCTGCATCCCCTGATGGCTCCACAGAGCCTGGTGGTACCACAGCAAACTGCCCACGGGTACCTCTGCTCCTCACTGCAGGCTCAGAGCTCCCCAAAGGCAAGAGCTGCCCCTTTCTGCCAATGCAGCAGCATCTGGAGGGTGGGCAGGCCCGGCACAGGGTGCCCAGAGCAGCTGTGGCTGCCCCTGCATCCCTGGCAGTGCCCAAGGCCAGGCTGGACACTGGGGCTGGGAGCACCTGGGACAGTGGGAGGTGTCCCTGCCATGGCAGGGGTGGCACTGGGTGGGATTTGAGGTCTCTTTCTATCCAGACCATTCCACAATCCTGTGATCTGAGCAGTGAGTTAACTCTGCTGACTCCTGCAACTGGGGCCTGGGTTAAAAACCTAAAAAATCTGAGTGTGTGCAGGCCTGTGACCCTGAGCACAGCTTCTGGCAGGCATCCAGAACTCTCAAAGACACTGAGATTCAACAGTTCCTCAGGAATATGGAGGTGGAAAAAGAGACTGTTGGAGCACCAAGGAAAGAGGGGGCTGCTGAGAGCTCCCTGGGTCTGCAGGAGATGCTTCACTTACAAGAAAACCTTCCCTCAAACCTGACTTTGTCCAACACCAGCAACTCCCACCACAGTGTAGAAGTCACTCAGAAACAGGATTTATTCACTCTGCTCCCCCTGAGCGGCTCTGGTTTGCTTTGTGCCCCAACACGTTACAGATTCCACTCCCAGATGGTTTTACCCCCCCATGTCCCATGTGTGTGTCTGTAAGGGATTTGTATAAATACACAGACATATAATGTGTGAAATGTATGAACAGCCAGGCAGGCTTGTTCCTGTTTATGTGCATTTCTGTGTGCGCAGGTCGCACACAGCTCAGCTCACACAGGCACGTGTCTGTCACAGAATCACAGAGCCACAGAACCAGGAAAGATCTCCTGGCTGGCAGTCATGGGATGGCCACTGCAGCCGAGCCCTGGGGAGGCAGCCACCCTCCCATTCCTGGAGGATTCAGAGTTGAGGGCTGGTGTCAGCCCTGGCAGGGGGCTGCTGAGCCATCCACCACAGACAGGGTGTCTCCTGCTCAGTGCTGAGGGGTTCCTGCTCCCCTGGAGCAGCCCAGCCTGAGAGGAGAGGCCAGGCACCAGGGCAGAACCCCCATGGAGGACATGGTGCTCCTTCTCATGCCTCTAAAGCCACCTCCTGATTTTTGCCTGTCTCTGACATTGATGCTCCCCACTGACACAAAATGCTGGTGTTAATGTTTTGATGGTCCCCACTAACACAAAATGCTGGTGTTTATGTTTTGATGCTCCCCACTAACACAAAATGCTGGTGTTTATGTCAGTGAGGGCAGGAGCAGGGCCCTGGGAGCTGGGTGAGGCTCAGAGCTCTGCTTCTCCCCACAGAGGAGACCTTGCTGCTCTCACAGCAGCATCACTGCCTGCCCAGGCAGCCCAGTGAGGGCTCAGCCGAGGGAGCAGGATTAGGGTTGGAGCTTTGGAAAGCCAAGAGATCAGCAGGGACCCTGGGGACGCACTCCCAGAGAGCCCCATTGCCTGGTGACACTGGAGGCCGGGCCAGGGACCATGGCCAGGGCCATTCCCACAGCTGAGATGGCCCCCAGGAGTGGGAGAGCAGCTGGGTCTGACACCAGGCCACAGCCCATGGACACCATCATGGGGCCACAGGAGATGGCAACGGCCCCTCCCTCCACACAGCCCACCCACGGCCACCTCAGGGACCACCCGAGTGGCACTGGGGCCATGGGGACAACCAGAGTGGCACTGGGGCCATGGGGACCACCAGAGTGGCACTGGGGCCACGGGCACCACCCAAGTGGCACTGGGGACACAGGGACCAGCAGAGTGGCACTGGGGACACAGGGACCACCAGAGTGGCACTGGGGACATAGGGACCAGCGAGTGGCACTGGGGCTACGGGCACCACCTGAGTGGCACTGGGGACACAGGGACCAGCGAGTGGCACTGGGGCCACGGGCACCACCTGAGTGGCACTGGGGACACAGGGACCAGCGAGTGGCACTGGGGACATGGGGACCACCCGTGTCACTGTCCCACCAAAGGGGCTCAGGGAGCAGCACTGGGGACACAGGGACCACCCGAGTGGCACTGGGGCCACGGGGACCACTGGTGTCACTGTGCCACCCTAGGGGCTCAGGGAGCAGCACTGTGGCACAGCTGCCACCCGTGTCACTGTCCCACCCGTGTCACTGTCCCACCCGTGTCACTGTCCCACCAGAGGGCTCAGGAAGGTGCCTGCACTTACCAGAGGTGTTGGGTCTCTCGGGCCAGTGCAGGCTCAGCTGTGTCAAGGAGCAGAGGGAGATCCTGTGCCCATGTCCATGTCCATGACGGTGTCCTTGCCCGTGCCCGTGTCCCTGTCCGTGTCCCTGTCCGTGTCCCTGTCCCCAGGGCAGCCCTTTTAACGCCGACCCTGCCCACTCAGCCGAGCCTGAGCCGCGCTCCCTGCGCAAACAGCGGGAGGAGTGTGTGCAGCAAATGAGCATTTCCATTTATGCTGCTCTCCCGGCGGGCAGGATTTTCTCCTGATAGTTTGTTGGTGACATGTTTATGGCTCCCGGTGATTTATGGCTGGCACTGCTGCAGCCACAGCGCTGGCAATACACATAATTTTTATTGGGAGGGTAAATCTGTGGTGGAAGTCATAAATTTTGCAAGAGGAGTGCTTGCAGCATCGCTCCCAGGGAATGACAGAGGGGAAGTTCTGGCTGTCTCCCCTTGACCGGTGAGACACCAAATGCTTAATTAAAATCAGAATATATTGCACAATAAAAACAAACTGGGTGTCACGAAGGCAAACACAGCCCCAGGTGTCCCCTGGGGTGGCCCAGGAGCCATTTGTGTCAAGATGTCTTGTGGCAGTAAGTTTATCTTTGCCCCCTCAACTGTGGGGTGGAAACTGAATTTAAGCACTATTTCTGTGCCTGAACCAGGCCAGGGAGAGCAGATGGGTTTGTCTCACGTGAGGTGTCTGTAGAAAATGCAGCCTCTGGCCCTAAATGCCACCTCTGTAAACCCATCTGTGCTGGGCACTGCCCTCCATGGACACCAGGAAATTCACAGAATCCCAGGATCATTGAGACTGGAGAAGTGTCCAAGACCATTGGGTCCAACCTGTGCCCAAACCCCACCTTGTGCCCAGCCCAGGGCACCCAGTGCCACGTCCAGGCCTCCCTTGGGCCCCTCCAGGGATGGGGACATGTAAAGGTTTTCACACGGGAACAGGGACAGGAGCAGAGGGAACGGCCTCAGGCTGGGCCAGGGCAGGCTCAGCTTGGACAGCAGCAGGAATTTGCCCATGGAAAGGGAGCTCAGGCCTTGGCAGGGGCTGCCCAGGGAGCTTTGCAGTGCCCATCCCTGCAGGTGTCCCCTGGAGGTGGCACTGAGTGCTCTGGGCTGGGGACAAGGTGCCCATGGGGCACAGCTGGCACTCCATGGGCTGGCAGGGCTTTGCCAGCCTCGGGGATCCTGGGATTCTGGGGTTCCATGACCAACCCTTCACCCCTTTTCCCTCCCTCCTCACCATCCCTTCCCACACTCCTCTCAGCCCTGAACCCCTGAACTCTGCCCTGCAGACTCAGTTGATGGGCACTGGCCCAGCCTCAAAGCACAAACACTTCCAGCACACGCTGCCGGTGCCAAGGGAGGCTGTGCCCACCCCAGCTGGCTCCTGGGAAAGCTCCTGTTGTTTTCCTAAAGAAGGGAAAAGAGCTGGAAGCTGCTCACACCCTCCCCACACAGCGCAGTACCTCTGGGAAAGGGAGTTCAGCAGGAATCCAGCTGAGTGGCTTGGTGGGAGCAGAGCTGGGAGATACCCTGCGGGAAGGCTGGTTGGGCAGTGCCTGAGCACAGAGCAGAGGCACTGCAGGGTGTGGAGCACACGGGGTAAGATCAAACATGAGCAATAGGGTGATTGAAGCAAGCTGTGGCTGCCCCATCCCTGGGAGGGCTCCAGGCCAGGCTGGAGCATCCTGCCCCAGTGAAAGGTGCTCCTGCCCATGGCAGGGCTGAAATGGGTGGGCTTGAAGGTTCCTGTGCAGCCGAACCACCCTGGAGCTCTATTCCATTGAGTAAACTAAGGAACCCTCCATCCTGCCGTGCTGCCACCAAGAGTGGCTATTAATGGCCATTTGGGGAGGTCATTTTCAGCTTATCATTGCCTTGGCAGGTGTCCCAGCATCTGGCAATCAATTCACAGGTTTCCTGAGCGGAGCAGCACCTCAGCCACCACGTTTCATAGGAAACAAAAAAATCTCTCACCTGTGATTTGTCTGATCCTTTTGCACATCCTTTGGGATCTCACCACATCCAGCAGTGATGAGCTCTGTAATTCCACTATAAGCTCATTTTAAAAACTGCTTTTTTACTTGATCAAAATCACAGAAAGGTTTGTGCTGGCAGCGACCTCAAATGCCAATTTATTAATATTCTTTAATATATCTTTCTATATATTAAATAAATTTTAATAAATAAATATAATTTCATAATTTTTATTTAATATATAAATATATAGTTAATTTATAATTATCAATAATTTAATAATTTAATAAAAATATAATTTAATAATAAAGATTCTTTAGTATATCTTTCTATATGTTCTATAATATGCTGACATTTTCAGGGTGTGTTCTCCCCTTCCTGGCTCACATAGTGTGAGTGAAGTTAAATAATGATTCCACATGGATCATCTCCTCCCCCTTTTTTATCTTACAGGCCCTTCCTGTATTGCTTTATTGTCTCTTCACAGGGCTGAAAATTCCTTTTCTAACAATCTCGATTTCTACCGGAGCTTCCTTAGAGTGGTCAGGCTGATAGACTGAAATGTTGTGGGTTCCTTCCAACCAAATCTTCCCCTTCCTCTTCTCTTGCCTTCCCATTTTCTGGCTCTGCACAAGTCCCTGCCAGGAGGGCACAGCCGGCGGGGTCGGGCTCTGCTCCCAGGGAACAGGGACAGGAGCAGAGGGAACGGCCTCAGGCTGGGCCAGGGCAGGCTCAGCTTGGACAGCAGCAGCAATTTGCCCATGGAAAGGGAGCTCAGGCCTTGGCAGGGGCTGCCCAGGGAGCTTTGCAGTGCCCATCCCTGCAGGTGTCCCCTGGAGGTGGCACTGAGTGCTCTGGGCTGGGGACAAGGTGCCCATGGGGCACAGCTGGCACTCCATGGGCTGGCAGGGCTGTGCCAGCCCCGGGGATTTGGGATTCTGGGATTCATCATCTTATGAACATTTTATGCTCTTTACACTGCCCATGGATGAAATAACAGAGGGAGACGCTCCCACTCTTTTTTTCTCACCTGCAGCTCCTGTAGAGGTGAGGGCATGGGGCAGCTCCAGGAGGGAAATGCTGACTTTAGCTGGGACCAGAACAAGCCCCATGTAAAGCCAAGGGGAATCAGCCAGTCCTGTGGTGCCATGAGGGACACACAGGAGCCCTGTGGCCCCGCAGCCCTCCTGCCCAGTGAACGAGCTCCTCTTTCAGGGGCAAACATTGACACTGTTAATGCCTGGCTGGGTCCATCAGGGAGATAACCAGCGGGGGCTCAGGAGGGCGCAGGGAGTGGGGCTGCACAGGCAGCAGACTCCACTTTCAGTGCACGGGATGGAAAATCAAACAGTCCAGAGACATCTGCAAACAGCAGGTTCTGCCTGCCCGCATTGAACAGAGGGGGCAGAGAGGTTCAGGGGCACAGCCCGGGTGTCCCTGGCTGAAAACAGGCTCAGCCCAAACCCCTGCCAGGATGAGAGCTGCACATGAAAGGGACCCAAAGCTCTCAGACAGAGCCCAGAGGAGGGACACGGGGCTGGGGAAGGGTCAGGAGGGCCCCCCGAGGCGCCCTGGCCAGCCCAGCCTGGAGCAGCCTGAGCTCAGAGCTCCCCGGGGCTGCAGCTCCTCCCGAGGGGCAGCGCAGGGACAGCTCCGAGCTCTGCTCTGGGACAGGGACAGCACCAGGGAGCGCCTGGGGCTGGGCCGGGCCAGCTCAGGCTGCAGAGCAGGGAAAGGTTCTTGCCCAGAGGGTGCTGGCACTGCCCAGGCTGCCCAGGGAATGGGCACGGCCCCGAGGCTGCCACAGCTCCAGGAGCCTTTGGCCAGCGCTGCCAGGGATGCCCAGGCTGGGCTTGGTGGGGTCTGGATCAATGATCCCTGTGGGTCCCTTTCCACTCAGGGTATTCTGGGATTCTCTCATTCTGAGTAACACCTGGGATGCAATAAATTTACCCTGGTGGGGAAGGGATGTCAGGCACAGCTGTGACACTCCTGCTGCTGGGTGCTCCCAAGGACAGCAGTGCCCAGACCCAGCTCCACACCATGGACAAACAAGGGTCATTCCTGAGGGGAACATTCCTGGTCATTCTTCCCAGTCCTCCTCCAGCTCCCACCCCCAGCACAGCTCCCCCAGCATGGCTGGCAGGGCAGAGGGCCCAGCATTGCCTGTGGAGACATCACTGCTCTGCCAAAGCAACAGAAACGTGTCACTGAAAAGCTCACTTTGATTTCTGGAGCATTCCCAGTTGCCCAAAAGGGGCCAGATGGATCCTTGCCAGGGACAGGGACAGCTGTGGTCTGCTGTGCAGGAGGATTTCCTTCTGAGAAAGAATTCATTTCAGGGTTTCCAGGTTGTCTGGCCACATCCAGATCAAGGAGGCAGGGTTGAGCTGCATGAGTGCTGCATGAATTTCACATTTTTCTTCCCCCTGTTTCACAAAGTTTAAAGACACCAACATTCCAGAATATAGAATCATATAATCCCAGGCCAGTTGGGTTGGGAGGGACCTTAAAGCTCACCCTGTTCCACCACCTTCCACCAGACCAGGTTGCTCCAAGGCCTCTCCAGCCTGGCCTGGAACACTTCCAGGGATATAATTCTGAACTGGTTTAGAAGAGTCCGTGTTTTGATCTCCTCAACGGATCTTATGTTCTGCAGATTGAAGTAGTTTCATTCTCATAAGGCCAAGTGTGTCCATTCTCCTTTATCACTCTGTTTTAATGGGATTTTGGGAAAATATCGCAGCAGGCGTCTCACTAACAACGCAAGGAAATGAGGGCAGAGCTGTGAGGAGAGGCAGTAACAACATTATGCTGCAATTCTGCAATGATTTCTCCAAAATAAATCACTGGGATGTCATCAAACTGGTCAAAATCCAATCTGGCAAACCATTATCAGATGATTCTGCTTCCAGAAGGGACGAGAGAAGGATCCAGGGGAATTTATAACGGTACATGGGCACTGTGATGCTGAGTGATCTCAGAACCCGTGCTGCTCGTGGAGAGCTGGCTTGGGGCTCGTGTCACAGTCCAGCTGTGCCTCTCAGGGGACCTTGTGGCTCTGCAGAGGTCTTGGACACCAGCATGGAAATTTCCCCACAGAAAGGATTGTCCAGCCCTGGAACAGCTGCCCAGGGCAAGAGCTGAGGGTTTATCTCTGCATGGCCTAAAAAGCTGCAAACCCTTCCCATGGTCCCACCCCCCAGGGAAACCAGAGACAAAGCGTTTGGGATCTGGCACGGGGGTTTGGGCCTGGGATCTGGTTTGAAGTTTCCCTGTTTGAACTGACAGAGCATCTCAGCTCACCTTAGAGCAGGGGAGCCCCACACCAAGCCATCACCCCCTGGATGGCACCTTGGTCTTCACAGGGAGCCCCAAACCTGGGACACTCAGAGCAGGTCTGGGGAAACTCAGAAGCTGCATTTTGGGAGGTTTTCTCCTCATGTGCAAAGCCCTGTATCCCTCTGTGGTGTCCCATGTCAAACGTGCAGTGCATGTGGCCTCACTGATGGCCTGCTGCGTTCTCAGGCTGGGGCTAACGTGGAACCTGCTCCCCCAGAGCCTGGGGCTGCTCTGGCTGCTGGTGCCTGATGTAAACAGAGGATTCTGTGTGCTCAGACAGGTCAGAACATCAGTCCATGCCCAATCCCAGGTACAGCAAACTCTCCCAATGAAGGTGTGACCGCCCTCAGGCTCACACCGTTCATGCTGGGTTACAAGGATGGGCCCTGGACCTTCGCAGGATGCTGAAATCCCAAAGTACAGAAGCAGAGTTCAGTGGCTGATCCTACGATGGTAAAAATGACAGATATCTCAGTGGAATTCATCAGAATATCCCAGATCAGACTCTGTGTCAGAGCTGGTCTCCTTAACTCCTTTAACTCCTTAGGACCCTTTTTTTTTTTTGTCTTGCAGAGCAGATGAAGTTTTACTGGTAAGAAAGTTGTGCTACTGCAGACACTTCTTCCTTCCTGGGAACGAAAACTCTTTCAAATCCATCACCACAAGCCCAGCTGAATCTCTGGTGGGGCTGTGTGGGGTCAGCTGATACCAAAGGAATTTAGTCAGACAAGGGACTAAAATGTGAGATTGGTACAGAGCATAAATGTTGATCAGAATATGAATGAAGTGAGGCAGTGTCATTTATTCATCATCATCAGATCCCACCCAGTGCCACCCCTGCCATGGCAGGGACACCTCCCACTGTCCCAGGCTGCTCCAGCCCCAGTGTCCAGCCTGGCCTTGGGCACTGCCAGGGATGCAGGGGCAGCCCCAGCTGCTCTGGGCACCCTGTGCCAGGGCCTGCCCACCCTGCCAGGGAACAATTCCTCATTGCCAAGATCCCATCCAGCCCTGCCCTCTGGCACTGGCAGCCATTCCCTGGCTCCTGTCCCTCCATCCTTGTCCCCAGTCCCTCTGCAGCTCTCCTGGAGCCCTTCAGGCCCTGCCAGGGGCTCTGAGCTCTCCCTGGAGCCTCTCCTCTCCCAGCCTGGCTCTAGAGCAGAAGTTTCCCATCCCTGTGAGCATCCTGCAGCTCCTGACCTAACCCCTGTGTGCTGGTGGTGAGGTGAAGGGGGTGTTGACAGCTCCGACTGTTTGCTGGCCAAATGGAATTTTGGCATGGCAAATACAATGTGCAGGCCCAGGGCTGGGGAAATGCAGGTGGGGAAAGGCAGCGACAGCTGGGAGGCACTTGCAGAAAAATTGTCCTGTCCATTATTGCAGTGGGTGCTGCTGTGGAAAATCAAACAGAGCAGAGCAAACAGGCCCTGCTGGGAAGGCTGGAGGTGCTGTCAATGATTAAAGGGAGGCAGGGAATGGCTGTCAGTGGGAACAGCTGGGGAGCAGCAGGGTTTGGGGGTGAGGAGAGCCCCGAGGGGGCACAGGGCATGGCTCAGCCCTGGGCCATCCCACAGCGAGGGCAGCAGGGCCAGCAGGGCAGGTTCTGCCACTCTGGAGACCCCAGCTGGAGAGAGCCCCGCTCTGGGACCCCAAACCAGGAACATGGGGCTGCTGGAGCCAGGCCAGAGGAGCCATGGAACTGCCCCAGGAGCTGCTCTGGGCCAGTCTGGGGAGCTGGGGGTGCTCACCTGGAGAGGAGAAGCTCCAGGGAGAGCTCAGAGCCCCTGGCAGGGCCTGAAGGGGCTCCAGGAGAGCTGCAGAGGGACTGGGGACAAGGATGGAGGGACAGGAGCCAGGGAATGGCTGCCAGTGCCAGAGGGCAGGGCTGGATGGGACATTGGCAATGAGGAATTGTTCCCTGGCAGGGTGGGCAGGCCCTGGCACAGGGTGCCCAGAGCAGCTGGGGCTGCCCCTGGATCCCTGGCAGTGCCCAAGGCCAGGCTGGGCACTGGGGCTGGGAGCAGCCTGGGACAGTGGGAGGTGTCCCTGCCATGGCAGGGGTGGCACTGGGTGGGATTTAGGGTCCCTCCAGCCCAAACCAGTCTGGGATTCTGTGGTTTCCCTTTCTCTTTCTCCTCCTCATCCACTCAGCTCCTGGGATAAGGAGCAGGCTGGGCTGAGACGTTCCAGAGGAGCAGCCCAGCCCCACCAGGAAAGGGCCTGGCAGAACCCTGCAGGCAGCACAAAGCCAGCAGGAATCTCCTTGCAGGGAGGATTGTTTTACACCATTCCAGGCTGGTTAACCAGGAGGGATTGCCCTGGGATGGGGTGAGCTCCTCAGTGACCCCTGGATGCTCTGAGAGGGGCAGCCCAGGTATGAAACATGTCACAGTGCCTGAGGCCCTGGCCATGCCCTGCCAGCCCCACACATCCCAGGGTGATTTGGGGTGGTACTGCACACTCAGGGCTCCCTGGAGCTCCCTTCAGAGCAGCCTGTCCTCACTGGGAGCAGAGCCTGGGCAGTGGGACAGATTGTGCTGGTGCTCCCGAAAGGTTTATGGGCTGAGCAGATGGTGTCGTGGGACGGGAAATCCCACACACTCCCTTGCAGACCCTCCAAGGACACCACAGTCACATTTCTGGGTTGTGTCCCAGCTGACGCAGGTTTCTGGGTTTGTGCCCACCAGTTCTTGTCCCCATAACTGCACAGATGTGACTCACTCTGGCTGTGCAGTGAAAGCTGAGGAGCCCAGAGGGTCACAAGCTCTGGGAACTGACAGTTTCACAGCCTGCACTGAACGAGGATGTTGCAAACAAAAACACAGCTCTGGGAACACTCTGTATTTCTGCAGAGACCAAATCCCCCTCAGCAGTGAATTCCAGTGAAATCCTGCTCCCAGCAGCCCTGTCTCTGCTGTGCCTGCAGGGAGGGCAGCTTTGCCACAGGGCCCTCCAGAGAATGGGCATCCCAAAAGGGGAGAGGGGTAATGTGGATTGTCACAACCCATCCCTCGGTGGAGAGGAGCTGTGCCACGGAGAAGTGACAGGGATGGGAGGGAACACAAGGGATTTCTGCCAGGAGGGGATATTGCCCGTGAGCAGCCAGGCTGGGGAGAACAGCAGGAGGTTGTGAAAAATGCCTACTTTATGATTGGCTTTTGCAAATATTCAAATGAATATTATATGTGTTATGTTAGAAAGTTATGCTGTGTTAATTCTCTTAAATAGTGTGTTAAATATAGTTTTAGGTTATAACATAATGTTAAAATAGAAACAATGCTATGTAAGATACTTTTTAAAGAAAGGACTCGCAGTGAGACAGCAGCCACAGGACACCTGAACCTTTGAGAGAAAGAGAATTTATTGCTCCGTTATCAGAAGAAATGAACTTCTTCCTGCCTTGCTCAGCCCTGGAGACGCCTCAGGATTCAGAGGAAGGAGCTGGCACTGCCCAGACAGAATCCTGTGTTTGAATGGAATTTATGCACCATGGATGAGGTGTATGAATATGCAACAGGTTACTGTTTTTAAGGGTTAATCCTCTGTTATGTGGGGCCTTTTTGGGCTTATTTTGCCCAGAAAAGGTACCCAGACTTTCTGTAAGTCTGTGTTTTTATTGTCTCATATTGTCCTAATCCAAATTGTCCAAATTATTATTACTCTAATTATATTGCTATTTTTATAACCATTTTATTATCATTAAACTTTCAAAATTTTAAAAATGAGCGATTGGCGTTTTTCACAAGGTGGCTGGCATGAGGGAATGGGCACTCTGGGCTCCAGGCTGGAGGCGATGGAAGGAGGATTCTGGCTGTGGGCACTGGGCCTGGCCCTGCAGCCAGCTCCCTCGGGTGGATCATCAGGGCTCTTTTCCAGCTCTGCACCAGAGGGTTCAGGCAGGGACCACCAGGAGATGGGCACTGTAATATATGTTATAGAGTACTTCATGCTTAAGGAGAAAATGTATACTATAAAAATTGTAAAATCCGACGAGTCTCTGACCACACGCAGCCCAAGGACAGATAACTTCTTTGGAATTTCGACATTCCTGAAGGCAGCAGGAGAACAATGCCCCGTTTACGCATGCACAGATGTGGCCAGCGGAGATGGGCTTCCTCTGGGGCCATCAGGAGACACCCAAGGGTGATCATCGGAGACACCCAGGGGTGATCACCGGAGACACCCAGGGGTGATCACCGGAGACACCCAAGGGTGATCATTGCTTGGTAGATACAATCGATCAAGATAACCGAAGTCACCAAGAAAGACACATCTGAATACCGACTTCCCTGTCATGATCAGCACTTGCTACTGCTCAGGAAGCAGCAATTGTCCAGCCCTGCACAGTGACAGAAACTCTCACGCTTATGTGGGATTACAAAAGAAGTCGGGACTGCTCTGCCTCAGGCATGGAAAGTGTATAAAACAGCCCGGCTGGAGACGGCGTTTGTGAGCAGAGGGGATCTGATGCGATGGACATCGGATCTGGGCTCACCCAGCGCCAATCCCGGGCTCGACGCTGTCTCTTTGGCTGTGGGTTTTTGAGGACTGTATTTTGCGAAAATAAATGCGAAAATAAAATCTTTCGCATTTATTAATTTGGATTTCTGGCTGATCATTTATAACAGTGTGGGTCTCTGATCAGCTGGGAGTTAACACTTGTTGCAAAACTTTTCACATAATCATAGATTGATTTAAATTTGTCTCATGCTCCTCACAGAATCCCAGACTGGTTTGGGTGGGAAGGACCTCAGAGCCCACCCAGTGCCCCCCTTGCCATGGCAGGGACACCTCCCACTGTGCCAGGCTGCCCCAAGCCCCAGGGTCCAACCTTGGAAATTTCCAGATATCCAGGGGCAGCCTTCACCTACTCATGAACCACTTCAGAGGATGAGGGGAATTTGTAATTATTGCCCCAGGTGGACTTTTAGGGTCCCTTTTCATCAGCACAGAAAGGTTTGAAGTGTTAGGAAAATTCATCCACAAACACCAGAGATTTATATCCAAAAAGGAAACAGATGAGTCCTTTTACTTTATTTGAATAAAGGGGGAAGCCATGGGGCACTCCCCTGGGATCTCTCAGGTTTTTTGGAGGACACAGCCTCCTTTTTATCCCAATTTCCCAGCTGCATTTCCCTTCTCTCTTTCCCCATTGGCTGAGCCACTTGAGAGGTTCAGACTCCCCGATACACCTGATACCAGAGATTCCCTCTAATGTATAACCCTCCCTTTTCATTTTTAGTTCTTATGGAGTTTTGGGGTTTTTCTTCCCCATTGTTTCTTTCATTTCTCAATGTCTCATTTCATTCATCAGCAAACCTAAAGTTTATTTGTAAAAGCAAAAATATTTTTCCATTCATCGCTCAGTGGAATCCTTCCCCTTGTTTCTTTTATCTCCCAGAGCTGGTTTTATCTACCAGCAGACCTAGAGCTGGTTTGGAAAGACAAATCTGCTATTCCTCTCAGAAGGGACCATGAGGATCACCCAGTTCCACCCCTGCCCCAAGCCCACCTGTAAATTTGATACCAAAATGAATATTTAGCAAAGCAATTTGCTCCCAGCACTTTCCTTACATGCTGTTTGTTGCTTCTGCCAGAGACTTCTGCAAATTCAGCTTGGAATCAATCCCTCACAGAGGTTTCCCTTTCAGAGGAACGACAGCCCAGCTGTACTTACCCAGGTGCCAGCAGAGGGGACCAGGGCCAGCCCTGCTGCCCAGCTGCTCACAGGGCTGGAAGCTGCATTTGAGCAGCCACAAACCCTGTGGGGCTGCCCCAGGGACTCACAGCTCACACCTTTGTCCTCCAGGGTGTGAGCACCCCAGGAATGCCTGCGGGCTTCTCATTGTCTTCTCTGAATAAACAGCACCGTGCAAAATGGGAGGAGAGAGAGGTTTGGGGCAGTGGAGGGAGAAAAAATAAGCAAAAATTATGTACACAGGAAATTCACAGGTTTTCACCGTGCTCTGTGCAAATTTTGCATTTGGGAAAGTGAAGCGATCCAGCCCTGGTGCCTTCCTCCCCTGGCTGCCCCGTGCAGCTCCCTGATTGATAGCAAGGGAGATTTTATAGATTTTATATCTGTGCATTTTATAGATTTTATATCTGTGCATTTTATAGATTTTACATCTGTGCATTTGCACGTGGGTCTATATCACATTTAGAGAGAGATACAGACAGAGAGAGGGACTTCACACCAGGAAACAAGGATAAGAGCAAAATCCCCAAAAGGCTTCTAAAAAAAGAGCACAAACCAAGAAAGCAGCACAGGATTGACAGAACCATCACAGGATCACAGAACGGTTTTGATTGAAAGGACCTCAAAGCTCATTTCCTTCCTCCCCACCCACTATGGTTCACACCTCCTGATTCATAATCAGAAATGGTATTTGGAGGGGTCTTTGATAATGTGATGAGTTTCACACACAGGTGGTGAGAGATGGGCGCAGAGCTGGACCATGGTGTGGTGCTGCCATTGGCTGGGGGAGCCTCCAGCTCCTGTCCCACACCTTGGGCAGGGCACAGCCAGGGCTGGGGGGGCTCCAGGAGAGCTGCAGAGGGACTGGGGACAAGGATGGAGGGACAGGAGCCAGGGAATGGCTGCCAGTGCCAGAGGGCAGGGCTGGATGGGATCTTGGCAATGAGGAATTGTTCCCTGTGAGGGTGGGCAGGCCCTGGCACAGGGTGCCCAGAGCAGCTGGGGCTGCCCCTGGATCCCTGGCAGTGCCCAAGGCCAGGCTGGACACTGGGGCTGGGAGCAGCCTGGGACAGTGGGAGGTGTCCCTGCCATGGCAGGGGTGGCACTGGGTGGGATTTGAGGTTCCAAACCATTTTGTGATCCTCTGATAAAAAGGACAAGAGCAAACAGCCTCAGGCTGGGCCAGGGCAGGCTCAGCTTGGACAGCAGCAGGAATTTGCCCATGGAAAGGGAGCTCAGGCCTTGGCAGGGGCTGCCCAGGGAGCTTTGCAGTGCCCATCCCTGCAGGTGTCCCCTGGAGGTGGCACTGAGTGCTCTGGGCTGGGGACAAGGTGCCCATGGGGCACAGCTGGCACTCCATGGGCTGTGCCAGCCTTGCTGGTTCCAGAACCTGGCATCCTGCACAGGTTTGGGAAGGCCCTGGCTCCCCTTTTCCACATCCCCATGGGCACCATCTCCATCCTGGCGCCCCCTGTGCCCACGCCCACCCTCTGTGGCGTGAGCACCAAGCAGACACACAGAAGGATCCTGACTCCAATTTGAATTTTCAAGGCAGAATTTCCTGTTGGGACCCACTGGAAGGTTTGGGGTGGGAAGGGGTGTAGGAGCGTCGGGGGTAGGACTGTCAGGACAGACAGGGATGAGAGATGTCTGAGGCCAGGGCTTGGAACTTGGGGTTCATTGCAAAGGGCCTGGGGGCAGGGGCCTTGTTTGGAGCTGCCAGGCACAGCTGGAGCAGGGCCCAGAGAAGAGAGGGGCAGAGAGCATGAGAGGGAAAGAGAGTAAAAGGGTAAGAGAGCAAAAGCATTAAGAGGTTCCCATTCCAATACCATAAATCTTCTTCTGTGTTGAACATTCTGATTCTCACTAACCAATCCAGTCCAAGATACAAATCCTACAGCATTTCCATACAGCCTATAAGAATCATTACATTACCACACTGTGTTACATTTTAAACCCTAAAAACTCCTCTTTGGGCCCCTTCTGCCAAGCTGTAGGGTCTGCTCTGACCCTTGGAGCTGTCTGCAAGCAGAGGGTGTTGTTCCATCAAAAGGGGATTACCTTCAGCTGGCCATGCCATTGTTTTCCAGTTGTTCAGTAACTGAGGGATCTCAAAGCTTGCTTTCATTTCAATCTCGCTGATAGTTTCCATATTCTCAGCATGTTTTGCCAGGCAATCCCATTGATAAGGCTTTCCTGTTCCACCTTCCCAGCAAAGGGGCTCCTCGGCTGTGCCAGGCTGGCTCTCAGCGCACAGAACTGTGATCTGTGGCTGCTCCCCCTGCGGCACAGCCGGGCCCTGGGGCTGCAGTGAGGGCTGCGCAGCCCAGCAGCTGGCGGGGCGCTCCGAGCCTGCCAGGAGCTGCCCCTTGCCTGGGACTGCTCCCTGCCCTGCAGCACAGCCCTGCGTGACACTCATGCAGACAGCACAAAGCATCATCTGCAATTAACCAGCGTCTCAGCTCCCTCCTGCATTCAACCACTGCCTACAATTTGAAAATTTATTTTTGGAAGAAGGAAAATCAATAACACTTTGTGGAAGCAGAAAGTTCTAGCACAAACCCAATTAAGATCTTCATTTCCTCAATTAGGCACAAATCAACTCGTTATCCACACAGCGAAATCATATTTGGAAACAGCAGCTCCAGATGTGTTTTGGGGTGGGTTTTGGCAATGGGGGGTGCCCAGGAGGGAGCTCTGGGCTCTCCTGTGCCAGGCACAGGTGGTTCCACGTGGATCAGGATCTGACACATCACAGAATCCTGGAACCATGGAATTCCAGAGGGGTTTGGGATGGGAGGGACACTAAATCCCACCCAGTGCCACCCCTGCCATGGCAGGGGCGCCTCCCACTGTGCCAGGCTGCTCCAATGTCCAGCCTGGCCCTGGGCACTGCCAGGGGTGGGGAATTGTGGTGCCTTTGTGTAAATGCATTTATTATAAAGGGCAGAAAACATCAAACAGAGCAGGTACAGCCCTGAAGGGCCCCACCTGAGCAGGTACACCCCCAAAGGAATGAGCCCACATTGGATTTGACTGTCCAGTTTATCACTTCATCTCTCAGCATCCCAAATTCCCCCGTGATCCCTCATATCCAGTGCTCTGGGTAGAGGGATGTTCATAAAAAGCTTCAAAACAACCCAATTCCATCCTTTCCTCTATGTGCAAAGCTCAGTTCCTGCACAACTAAATTGGGAGCCTCCCACAGGTGTGAAAAAGGACTATTTATATACTTTATTTATGTATTATATATATATTTAAATATGATATTTGTATTTTTTCCCTTCTCCTTGGCCGTGGGCTCTGTGCTGGAGAAAGAGCTGCTGAGGACACCTTGGGGGAAGCAAACCCAGACCCTGCAAACCCCTGTGACCCCCAGGGCAGCAGGGCCCACCTGGGTGAGGGGATTCCTTACCTGCTGGGCTGGCACGGCAAGAGCTGGATCAGGGACTCAGCAGTGAAATGGGCCAGGTTTGCTCCTGTGCCTCATGAGGAACCTCCTTTTGTATCAGCACGGATTTATAAATATTCCAGCTCTGCAGTTCCTTGTTCTAGGACTTGGGGGAAATAAAGGAGCTAGGTACATTAAATCAGTGGAAATATTATGGATTTCATTATCTTCAGCATGTCTCAGAGCTGCTGATTTGTGTTTGATCTGTGAATCAGCTCTGCAGCAGCCCCACACATCAATAACTAATTCAGGCAACAGAAATGATGTCGGAGTCATAGGAGGACAAACACACTGAAAAGACAGATTAAAAAAAAAAATCTTATGTTTGTGTTCCTGCCCATGAGCTGGAGCTGCTCTCCCTCAAAATCCCCAAATCCCTGGGGCTGGCACAGCCCTGCCAGCCCATGGAGTGCCAGCTGTGCCCCATGGGCACCTTGTCCCCAGCCCAGAGCACTCAGTGCCACCTCCAGGGGACACCTGCAGGGATGGGCACTGCAAAGCTCCCTGGGCAGCCCCTGCCAAGGCCTGAGCTCCCTTTCCATGGGCAAATTCCTGCTGCTGTCCAAGCTGAGCCTGCCCTGGCCCAGCCTGAGGCCGTTCCCTCTGCTCCTGTCCCTGTTCCCTGGGAGCAGAGCCCGACCCCCCCGGCTGTGCCCTCCTGGCAGGGACTTGTGCAGAGCCACAAGGGCCCCCTGAGCCTCCTTTGCTCCAGCCTCAGCCCCTTCCCAGCTCCTCAGGGATTCTCCAGCCCCTTCCCAGCTCCCTCAGGGATTCTCCAGCCCCTTCCCAGCTCCCTCAGGGATTCTCCAGCCCCTTCCCAGCTCCCTCAGGGATTCTCCAGCCCCTTCCCAGCTCCCTCAGGGATTCTCCAGCCCCTTCCCAGCTCTGTTCCCTGCCCTGGACACGCTCCAGCCCCTCCAGGGCTCTCCTGCAGGACCAGAACTGGGCACAGCCCTCGAGGTGTCACACAGTGATAGCACAGGGGACAATCCCAGCCCTGGGGGACAATCCCTGCCCTGGCACAGCCCAGGTGCCATCAGCCCCTTGCCCACCTGGGCACACCTGGGCTAGTGTCCAGCCCCTGTGCCCAGCACCCCCAGCTCTCCCAGCCTGGCTCCAGCCCTGGGGCAGCCCCGTGGCTCCTCTGGACTGGCTCCAGCAGCTCCAAGTCCATCAGGGTTAAAATATTTCCCTGTATGACCCAGGGTGTGTTTGGCACCTTGGTGCTGGGGCAGTGGGAGCGCTGCATTTGTTTATCATTTCTCTTCCAGGCTATTCCCAGGCAGCAGCTTCTCCCCCAGGGTGATTCAGTCCCTCAGGTCCCAGCAGTGCTCAGGGACGTCAGCTTCCCTAAGACACTTAAATATTTCCATGCAGCTGTTTGCTGCGGGAGGAACCAGTACCTGCAGGGGCTGCAGGCACAGGCAGGAGCTGGTCTCACCTCATCCTGGGCGTGTGTTCTTTCCTTTTAACCTGGTGTTGGGGCAGTGGTTTTAAGTGCAGTGCCATGCTCTGAGCCAAGCTCAAACGGTAGCCAGATCAAGGTGGAATAGGAAAGAATCCAGCCAGAAAATCCAGAGAATCCACCCGCTGGGCAGCAGTGCCACTACATCTAAGCGGGCTTTGGCTCTGATGGAGGTAATGAGGTGCTTCACCACCTCCAGACACCCCAGACTTAGTGAATTTTATGGTCAAAACTCACTAAATGTGAATTTATGTGCCAGTCATATGCGTGCAACCACCACTGGCTGCCTCATTGAGGTTAATTACAACAGTGCTAATTACCTGGCTCTTCCTTGGCCACACCCACCTCAAACAGGCTGCAGACACGCAGGGGTGACATCTGCCAGCCCTGGCACCTGGGCTGAGCTGCAATTCCCTGCTCCCAGCTCCAGCCTGTGCCTTGTGCTTGCACACACCTGGGAACAGCAAACACCGCTGGGAGGAGGCGGGAGCTGGGGGAAGTCCTGAGCTCTGGGGAGACACAGGCTTGGAGCAAGGAAAGAACACTGGGATGGGCGATTTGGGGGGAGTTCAGGGCTACAGCAGTGGGGAGCCCAAACCCACCTGGCTGCACCCTCCTGCCAGGCAGCTGTGGGGAGCCAGAAGGGCCCCCTGAGCCTGAAGGAGCAGCGGCTCCAGGTGGGATGCTGGGATCTGGTACTGGACACCTCTGTGTGTGTGTGGCCCTGGGGAGAGTCAGTTTAGATGGGATCTTGGGAAATAGGAATTGTTCCCTGGAAGGGGGCTGAGGGGCACAGGCTGCCCCTGGATCCCTGGCAGTGCCCAAGGCCAGGTTGGAGCAGCCTGGGACAGTGGGAGGTGTCCCTGCCATGGCAGGGGTGGCACTGGGTGGGATTTAGGGTCCCTTCCCAGCCCAAACCAGTCTGGGATTCTGCAATAAGGAAATAAGGCTGGAGCAGCACTGTGAACCAGAAGGACCCAGTAAAGCTGAGCCTGGCTGAGCAGCACTGTTTAATAACCTGGAGGGCTTTGTTACACAGGATGGAGTGCAGAAACTGCTGCCCAGAGGGTCAAGTACCTCAGAGAGGGAGGAGGGAGGGAGGGAGGAGCTGTTTATTCCCAGGCTCAGGATTACAGGATCTCAGGCCTGTTTGCCCTTTCCAAACAAACAATTCCAGCACAAGACGTGGTTCCTGCTGGAGTGGTCTGTGCCAGCTGCCACTGGGTCACAGCTGCCAGGCTGGAAACAGAGTCCCCTGAGCAATAAACCAGCATCAGCACCATCGTCTGGGCAGGGATGGCATGATACTGGCTTTGCAGTGCTCAGCCTCACATGGCCAGTGATGGTGCCTGAGCCAGGCTGGAAACCCTCTTGGTTTGTGATCCTGACTGAAATCAGCCTGAAAACCTCTTGGTTTGTGTTCCTGACTGAAATCAGCCTGAAAACCTCTTGGTTTGTGTTCCTGACTGGAGCCAGGCTGGAAACCCTTTGGTTGTGTCGTGGGGAGGACTCAAAGTGACTTAGAGGAGAGATTAAACTGTTTTGGGGTCGAGGAAGTCAAATGCCTGGAGAGCCGAGGGGGTGAGGTCTGGCCCTTTGGAATTTTGGCTAAAGCAGAGGATGCAAGTGCCTGAGAAAATTGCATCCCATTCCCAAACTGCCAGCAGCCCGGTTTAACCCTTCCATGTCTGTGTTCCCTGTAAAACAGGACCAGTCACAGCATCTCCTGCTTGTGCCAAGGCTGGAGGGGCTGGAGGGGACGCAGCACTGGTTTTCCTCTCACACAGGGAGCCCGTGGGTGGGATGCCACCCAGAGAGGGGCTCCAGCAGGGTGCTTTGGGCTGCAGCAGGACCAGCCCCACAGCTGACAGAGCCGTTCCACCCAGGGCTGCAGGCCAGGGAAGCCTCAGCCCCTGTGCAGGAGCTCCAGCCCTCCCAGTCCTCTGGGCAGCACACGCAGAGGTGCAGAGGCACAGCCCATTGCCCAGGGTGGGGTCAGGTGGGACACCCGGCCCAGGACACGGGGTGGCTTCCACCTGCACAGGTGTGTGGGTGAGCAGAGCCCTGCTGAGCTCGTCCTCCAGGTGCTCTGGGTCTCCTCTCCCTCCCTGGGTTCCTATCCTGATGGAAAAGAAATGTGCTCAGCCCTGAGTGTGAAACTGCCAGGCTGTGGAGGGGAGGGATGGATGGAGGGAGGGAGGCAGCAGCCAGGGGCCAGCCCGGGATGGGATGGGATAATGGGATGGGATGGGATGGGATGGGATAATGGGATGGGATTGTTGGATTAAGGGTTTTTTTTTATTTAGAGATGGGGTAACTGAAAGGTGTTTTAAAACTTTCATTCCATTTTTAGTCTCATGTGAAGGGTGAGACAATACAGATGTTATAATTCACTCCATCTCAATCAGAAGCCAATTATTTCCTAATTACAAAACACTGTAAATGTTTCTTGGCCTATCAGCTTTAACCACACCATGCTCTAAATGTCCCAAATAAAATAATCTAAAATTGCCCCTCATGGGTCCCACTACAATGTATCTTTTATAGGATGCATTTTGGTCTTTTTTTTTGTAAGGCCACCTTTTGAAACTTGTTTCCAGCTCCATTTCTCTCTCAGCAATGTCTGTCCCATTCCATGGCATTTCTAAGTCAGCATTTCTTGTCTCAAGTTTTGCACACAGATGCACACTGGGTGAGCCTTGTGCCAGGCTTGGGGAATTTTCTATAAATCCATTTCCCACATCCATGGGTGGGATGGGGTGGGATGGGATGGGATGGGATGGGATGGGATGGGATGGGATGGGATGGGATGGGATGGGATGGGATGGGATGGGATGGGATGGGATGGGATGGGTTAGGATGGCATGGCATGGCATGGGAGGTGAGATAACTCCCACGAGTTTGAGCTAAGAGCGTGTGAGTTTGTGCCTTGCCAGGGACAGCCTGCTCTGTACTGGAAAGCTCCTGCTGGATGATCCTCCAGGCAATTTCTCCAGGTGAATCTGGTGTGCCAGCAGGGTCTGGTGTGTCAGCACTGCCTGGTCTGTGCTGCTTTGTAGGGAGAAAAGAGCAGCAGGAAAATTTTCAGCACAAACAAAGGTGTAGATCCTGCCCACCACACTCACTCTTCTTGCCCCTCCAGAACCTTTCTCTGAAATTTCTGCGTCCTCCAAACTTCTCCCATCTGAATAAGCCCTCAGAAATTGGTGTTTTCTTCTGCCTGCCTTTGCAGGCTTCTGTCATGGGCAGATGACAGAAGGCAGAGCAGCAAAAGGGAATTTCATGATCACATTTAATGTCCCAAAGCACTGTTTTGCTCTTCAGATTTGGAAGAATTTCCTGTGCTGGCCCCATTGAGGGAAACCAGGGCTGGAATCTGACCTTGCTCTCCTTGTTCTCTCCTCTTGCAGCTCATTTCAGGATGTCAGCTGAGCCCTGGCAAGCAACCAGCAAAGGAATAAGCCCTTCACAAGCAACAGACTAAAAGTCCCTTGGTTATCCCTGATAGCACAACCTGAAACATTGAACTTCTTCCCCTCACAGGAACTTTTATACAGCCCAAAAGACTGTATAAAACAGACCCCAGAAATGACATTTGGAGACCCACAGGGACTTTGGTGTGATAGAGGCCAAATCCTGGGTCTCCCCTACCCTGATCGCCGGGCTCAGAGTCAAATTGCTTGTGGCTTTTTCCAAGTTAATACTTTGATAAATTTAATAAATTTCCTTAATTATTAAATTGGAGTATTCATTTATAACACAGGGGTGTTCATCCCTGCAAAGGCAGCCCCAGCTGCTGTCCCAGGGAGAGCACCAGGTGAGCAGGAGCAGGCAGGAGGCAGGGAGAGCCCCAGGAGAGCCCCAGGTGAGCCCCAGGTGAGCAGGAGCAGGCAGGAGGGAGGGCTTGTCAGCTCTAACGAGCCCCTGCTCCATGATGAGAGTTATTTGGGACTGGGAGCAAGGGCACACCCCAGGCCCTCGTTCCCTTCCCTCTCTCCAGGTGATATGGAGCAGCAGGAACCCACCTGTGAGTTCAGAGGTGTTCCCAAGGCCAGGAACTGTGACAATCTCAGGACTCCAGGTGCACCTGTGTAAACACACAGATCCTGATCCAAATGGAGAGATTTCTTCTGTGTTGTTCCCTTTAGTCCCCCTGGACTACCCCAGGGGTTCTCCCCTCCTGCACAAGAGGCTGAGAGGGTCATGGATGGATGGATGGTGGCTGAGCCCTGGCCAGCTTTCCCAAGGTGTCGGAGCTCAGTGCATCCCTCTGGGTGTCCAGAGTTGCCGAGGACCCTGCCAAGGGGCTCAGAGACCCTGCCATGTTGCCCAGAACATCTGGGGATTTGATTTTGACCCTTGGAGCAAATTACCAGCTTTGTATGAGGACCTGAAAGTCACAGAAGTTTAAATAGTATAATAGTAAAATTATCGCAGGGTGAAAATGCAGATTTTAGGATTTTTGGTGTGGGGGTTTTGGGGACAAGATGGAGGAATCTGGGCGTGTCCAGCCTTTCTTCTTCTTGTTCTCCATGTTCTGCAGTGATGTTGGCGCTTTGGGGCTGGTTTAGAGCAGAAGTGCACTGTCTAACATAGGTGATGGGTATTGGGAATTAAGTGTAAATATGTTATATGTAGTTTGTAGTATAAAAGGACAGCACCGCCCCGGGGGTGGGCAGAGTGCCTGTGGCTGCCCTGCTGAGCAGATCTCGGCTGGGCAGAAAGAAAATTTTATAGATAAGAATTAATAAACAACCTCAAGACCGAGAACTGAAGAGCTCTGACTCGTCCCTCAGCCGCGCGGGCCGAAGCAGAGACACCCTGCACATCTCGGGGCAGCAATTTACAACCACACTGCCAGACCAGGTTTCTGGGTGTGGATGGAAACTGAGCACACCCGAAGCTGAACTCCCCAAGCACTCTGTCCCTGCAGGCTCACACCGAGGGGGGAGACCCAGCTGGGAGAGGTGGGAGAGCAGCAGAGGGCTGAGGCTGGGGGCTGCCCCCGCAGGGAGCTCTGGCACAGGCACAGGCTGCCCGGGGAAGTGGTGGAATCACCGTTCCTGGAAGTTCCAGTGGTGTGTGGATGTGGCACTTGGGGACGTGTGTCAGTGGTGGCCTTGGCAGTGCTGGGGGAATGGCTGGGTTTGATGGCCTGAGAGGGTTTTTCCAAAGCTAATGACTGTGATTAATGCAAGGCTTCTGAAGGAACTACTGTCAATATGCTTCTGCTTTGTGTGATTTGTCAAAAAAAGTTTTAAAGTAAGTTGTAACATTGAGTTCTTGGTCTACTGCCTGGGATGTGAGCTGCTGGCAGCTTCCCATTGTCATAACCATCTAATGAGATTGGTGCTGGGAAATCAAACAGCTCAAGGCACGTTCCTAGCAGTCTTGTCCTGTTTGTGATTTGTGCACAGACCCCAGCTATGTGAGCTCCTGGGGACACTGCCTTCGTCACCTTCTCCTGCTGCATCATCCTCAGGGCTGTGCTGGGGCTGCCATCCCACAGGGCTCGGCTCAGGGCCCTTGGTACCTGTGGGTGCCACATTTTCATCATTCCCATATTTTACAGAGGTGGCTCCTCTCTGTGTACCTGCAGATGTTCACTCACAGCTTGGCACCTCATGCCCAGGTGCTGGAGGCTGACTCCTGCCCGACCCTCCCTCCACGTCAGCCCCTCGTCTGTGGCATCAGGGTGAAGCAGATCCAGGAAGGAATCTGCAAACTGCTGGGGCAGCTGGCAGGGCCGGGAGCTCACAGGCTGCTAAGGGGGGCTCAGATTCAGAGGGACAGAACAAGATTTCTCCCATCCCAGAGCAGGTGTGAAGTTGAGTGCAGTGAATCATCCCCCAGGAAGGTCCAGCTCCCCCTCCACAAAGGGAACCTAGAGCAGGTGACACTGACACAGCAGCAGCCAAACCACAGGGAACCAACGGGCCAGCACAGATGGGTTTGGGCAACTGTTCCTTTGGCCAGTGCACTCCTCCCCACCCCTCCCTTCCAAGATACCACTTGCAAATCATGGAATTCCAGCAGGGTTTGTGTTGGGAGGGGCCTTAAATCCCACCCAGTGCCACCCTGCCATGGCAGGGACACCTCCCACTGTCCCAGGCTGCTCCCAGCCCCAGTGTCCAGCCTGGCCTTGGGCACTGCCAGGGATCCAGGGGCAGCCACAGCTGCTCTGGGCACCCTGTGCCAGGGCCTGCCCACCCTGCCAGGGAGGGATCTCTTCCCAATATCCCATCAAAATCTCTCCTCTCTTAATTTAGAGCGATTCCCCCTTGTCCTGTCACTGCCCATGGAATGCCCACTGTGCCCAGTCTCTCTGTACTGGGGAGCCCAGCCCTGGGCCCAGCAGTGCAGGTGTGACCCCTCCAGAGGTGAGCAGGAGGGAAGGTCCATCTCCTGTCCCTGCTGATGCACTGTTGGGCCCTCTGCTCCTGGCCAGCCTGGTGTCCCCAGGTGTCCCCCGGACCCTCTGCTGCTTTTCCAGCCAGGTGGCCGCAGCTGTGCTGGTACTGGGCTCGTTCCCCAGTGCTGGCCCCAGCTGTGCTGGTACTGGGCTCGCTCCCCAGTGCTGGCCCCAGCTGTGCTGGTACTGGGCTCGCTCCCCAGTGCTGGCAGGGCTTTGCTCTCGTCCTGGCTGAGCTCAGAGGTCCCTGCTGGCCCCTCTCTCCATCCTGGGCAGGTCCCTCTGTGTGACCGTGTGCGCAGGGGTCCCAGGATGAGGGAAGAGACGAGGATCTGACTCCATGTTTCAGAAGGCTGATTTATTATTTTATGTTATATATTATATTAAAACTATACTAAAAGAATAGAAGAAAGGATTTCATCAGAAGGCTGGCTAAGAATAGAATAGGAATGATAACAAAGGCTTGTGGCTGACTGTGACAGTCTGGACAGCTTGACTGTGATTGGCCATTAATTAGAAACAACCCCATGAGACCAATCCCAGATGCACCTGTTGCATTCCACAGCAGCAGATAACCATTGGTTACATTTTGTTCCTGAGGCCTCTCAGCTTCTCAGGAGGGAAAATCCTAAGGAAAGGATTTTTCATAAAACATGTCTGTGACACCTCTGGGCAGCAGCACAGCCCTCAGGTGAGCCTGCTGCTTCTCCAGGTGCTCAGAAAGGCTGGTCCTGGCTGAGAGAGCCACTGTGGAGGGCAGGATGTGTCCCTGCACCTGAGATTTCACTGGGAGGGCTCCACTGCCAGGGCAGGGCTGGGCTCTGAGAGCTGAGGACCCTGCAGACATAGCACCAACGAGGAACAGCTCTGGAGCACATCCCCAGGGCTGGGGAGGGCTGGCTTCCGGGCAGTCTGGGGGACAGAGTTTGCCCCAGCCCCACGGGAAGGTGGACAGGAGCCCCATTGTGCAGGCGCTTGGGACGGGGTGACATGGGGCAGGGGTGACACGGGGCAGCGGTGACATGGGGCCGTGGTGACACGGGGCAGGGGTGACACGGGGCCGTGGTGACACGGGGTAGCGGTGACACGGGGCAGTGGTGACACGGGGCAGTGGTGACACGGGGCCATGGTGACACGGGGCTGTGGTGACACGGGGCCCTGGTGACACGGGGCCGTGGTGACATGGGGTAGTGGTGACACGGGGCAGTGGTGACACGGGGCTGTGATGACACGGGGCAGCGGTGACACGGGGCAGTGGTGACACAGGGCAGTGGTGACACGGGGCAGCGGTGACACGGGGCCGTGGTGACACGGGGCCGTGGTGACATGGGGTAGTGGTGACACGGGGCCGTGGTGACACGGGGCCGTGGTGACACGGGGCTGTGGTGACACGGGGCCGTGGTGACACGGGGCCATGGTGACACGGGGCAGCGGTGACACAGGGCAGCGGTGACACAGGGCCGCGGTGACACGGGGTAGCGGTGACACGGGGCAGTGGTGACACGGGGCTGTGGTGACACGGGGCTGTGGTGACACGCGGTAGCGGTGACATGGGGCAGCGGTGACACGGGGCAGTGGTGACACGGGGCCATGGTGACACAGGGCAGTGGTGACACGGGGCAGCGGTGACACGGGGCTGTGGTGACATGGGGCAGCGGTGACACAGGGCTGTGGTGACACAGGGCTGTGGTGACATGGGGCTGTGGTGACACGGGGCAGCTCCTGGGTCTGGGTTCATCCACACCCAGGTTCCTCCACTAAGGAGCCCAAGGAAAGAGGCCCCTTCCCGTGACTGCCTGCAGAGGGGCCCAGCAGGGACAGCAGAGTAACGAGCCCCAGGAGATTCCAGCTGAGCCTCAGGAGATTCCAGCTCTGAGCCTCAGGAGATTCCAGCTCAGCCTCAGGAGATTCCAGCTCAGCCTCAGGACAATTCCAGCTCAGCCTCAGGAGATTCCAGCTCTGAGCCTCAGGAGATTCCAGCTGAGCCCCAGGAGATTCCAGCTGACCCCAGGAGATTCCAGCTCAGCCTCAGGACAATTCCAGCTCAGCCTCAGGAGATTCCAGCTCTGAGCCTCAGGAGATTCCAGCTGAGCCTCAGGATGATTCCAGCTCAGCCTCAGGAGATTCCAGCTCAGCCTCAGGAGATTCCAGCTCAGCCTCAGGATGATTCCAGCTCAGCCTCAGGATGATTCCAGCTGAGCCTCAGGAGATTCCAGCTCAGCCTCAGGAAATTCCAGCTCAGCCTCAGGAGATTCCAGCTCTGAGCCTCAGGAGATTCCAGCTCCTGCCTGGCAGGGATGACAGTCCCTGCCTGGCCACGACGGGCACCGAGGGACAGTGGGACACAAACGTGCCTCCCTCCAGAGAGGGGACGGGCAGAGAAGGGAACAGAGCTGTCCCCGGGTCCTCGTGCAGAGCTGGGGCTGGGAGGGAGTGAATTACCAGGAGAGTCTGTGCAGGATCAGGGAGCAGGGCCCTGCGCCGCGTCTCTGCGGGGGCTGCGGGGACAGTGCTCCCAGAGCCACCGGCTGAGAGTGATGGAAATCCCCAGGTGCCAAGCACCCCCGGTGACAAGCCTGTCGGTGACAATGCCGTTAATTGGCCCCCGGGCAGCGGCAGGGGGGGAGCACAGCCCGGCCAGCAGTGCTCAGTGCTCCTGGGGCCAGAGCTGTAATTACCAGCCCGCTCGTTAGCGCTAATTGGACTCTCCCAGGAAGGGAAGCTGGGAAAAACACAATAAACAAAGTTCAATTGCTTTTAACTTGGACTTGTCTGAAGGCCCAAGGAAGGCAGTGACTCAGAGGGACGGCAGTGCAGGGAGGGGACGCTGCTGCCACCATCATCCATCATCCATCATCCATCATCCATCATCCATCATCCATCATCCATCATCCATCATCCATCCATCCATCATCATCCATCCATCCATCCATCATCCATCCATCCATCCATCCATCCATCCATCATCCATCATCTATCATCCATCATCCATCCATCCATCATCCATCCATCCATCCATCCATCCATCCATCCATCATCCATCATCTATCATCCATCATCCATCCATCCATCCATCCATCCACCCATCCATCCATCCATCCATCCATCCATATCCATCCATCCATCCATCATCCATCCATCCATCCATCCATCATCCATCATCCATCATCCATCATCCATCCATCCATCCATCATCCATCCATCATCATCCATCCATCCATCCATCCATCCATCCATCCATCCCATCATCCATCCATCATCATCCATCCATCCATCCATCATCCATCCATCCATCCATCCATCCATCCATCCATCATCCATCATCTATCATCCATCATCCATCCATCCATCATCCATCCATCCATCCATCCATCCATCCATCCATCATCCATCATCTATCATCCATCATCCATCCATCCATCCATCCATCCACCCATCCATCCATCCATCCATCCATCATCCATCCATCCATCCATCCATCCATCCATCCATCCATCATCCATCCATCCACCATCCATCCATCCATCCATCCATCCATCCATCCATCCATCCATCCATCATCCATCCATCATCCATCCATCCATCCATCCACCCATCCATCCACCCATCCATCCATCCATCCATCCATCCATCCATCCATCATCCATCCATCATCCATCCATCCATCATCCATCCATCCATCCATCATCCATCCATCCATCCATCCATCCATCATCCATCATCCATCCATCCATCCATCCATCCATCCATCCATCCATCCATCATCCATCCATCATCCATCCATCCATCCATCCATCCATCCATCCATCATCCATCCATCCATCCATCCATCATCCATCCATCCATCATCCATCCATCCATCATCCATCCATCCATCCATCCATCCATCCATCCATCCATCCATCCATCCATCCATCATCCATCCATCCATCCCCCTCTGCACAGGGGGTTGGGGGTGTCACTCTGCTGGTGAGTGACCACAGCACCCAGGAGGTCACCCTGCCCCACTGCTGCTGCTGCTGCTGGTGATGATGATGATGATGATGATGATGATGATGCTGCTGCTGATGACGCTGGCACTGCCAGGCTCTCCGCAAGCAGCACAATAAGCGGATGCCACTCCCAGCCTGGTCCCTGTGCCCTGTGCCGAGCAGCCGGGCCGGGCGGCCCCGGGAGCACGGCGGTGACAGTGACACCGGGCATGGCACTCAGTGTGGAGCGCAGGAGGCCCCTCCTGGCCAGAAGGCAGCATTGCCACCGCTCCGCTGCCACCTCCCTGCCACACTCTGCCACCTCCTGTCACCTCCCTGCACTGTCACCCCCTCGCTGTCACCCCCTGCCACTTCCCGTCACTGCCATCCCCTGTCTCCCTGTGCCAGGGAGAGTCACTACCCTGAGCTGCCCCCTGTGCCCCCTCTCAGGGCATGGGCAGGGCCCAAGGAGCAGCACAGGGGCTTCAGGCTGGACTTTACATCCAGGACTTGCCTGAGGTCAGCTCTGGGCACAGCCCTGAGCATGGGATTGACCTTTTCTGACCCAAGTCAGAACCACGGAATCAGAATGGGTTGGGAGGGACTTCAAATCCCACCCAGAGCCACCCCTGCCATGGCAGGGACACCTCCCACTGTCCCCAGTGTCCAGCCTGGCCTTGGGCACTGCCAGGGATCCAGGGGCAGCCCCAGCTGCTCTGGGCACCCTGTGCCAGGGGCCTGCCCACCCTGCCAGGGAACAATTCCTCATTGCCAAGATCCCATCCAGCCCTGCCCTCTGGCACTGGCAGCCATTCCCTGGCTCCTGTCCCTCCATCCTTGTCCCCAGTCCCTCTGCAGCTCTCCTGGAGCCCCTTCAGGCCCTGCCAGGGGCTCTGAGCTCTCCCTGGAGCTTCTCCTCTCCAGGTGAGCACCCCCAGCTCTCCCAGCCTCAGCTCTCCTGGCCTTCAGTCAGGGGGTCTGGGCTGTGGCTCACCTGTGACAGGTCCCTGTGCCCAGCTGGGCCTGGTTAGGGACACTCCTGGCATGGGAACAGCCAGGAGCAGAGTCCAGGAGCTTTCTGGTGCTGTTTGGCTCCCTCTGCTCCCAGCTGTTCTCAGGCCTGGCCAGGGTGAGCCCCAGGAGACCCTGCCTGTGTGGCAGCTCCTCGAGAGCCTCCCAGCCTCTGGTGACAATCCCAGGGAGCCCAGGATGAGAGCCAGACGTGGATAAATGCTGTGCTTTTCTGTCAGGACCCAGCACATCCCTCTGGCTGTCCTGAGCAGCCCAGACCCTGCCAGGGGGCTCAGAGACCCTGGCACAGAGCCCAAGACCCCTGTGTGGTTTTGATCATGACCCATGGAGCAAGTTACCAACCTCAGATGAAGATCTGCAAACCATGACAAATTAAGTAGAATGATAGTGAATTTATCACAGGGTGAAAAACAGATTTTGGGGTTTTTAGAATGGGGGTTCAGGGGTAAGATGGAGGAATCTGGGTGTGTCCAGCCTTTCTCCTTCCTCTTCTTGGCTTCCATCTTCTGCTGTGGTGTTGGCACTTTTGGGTTGGTTTAGAGTAGAAGCTCACTGTCTAACACAGGTGATAGGGATTGGGAAGTTATTGTAAACATTGTACACACAGTTTTTAGTATAAAGACATAACACCGCCCTGGGGCAGGCAGAGTGCCTGGACTGTCCTGCTGGACAGGCCTTGACAGGCCAGAGAAAAAGAATTTTATAGGTAAGGAACAATGAACAACCTTGAGACCAAGAACTGAAGAGCCCTGATTCCTTCTTTGAGCACCAGGCTGGGAAAAGAGACTTTGTGACACATCTGGGGGTCACTGTGAGCAGCAGAGACCCCGACACTTTTCCCACCTGCCCGCTTGCTGAGGCTCTCAGGGATCCTGCGTGCTCCACACAGAGCAGGGGAGGCTGTGGAGCAGCCTCAGCTTCCATGGAAACCCAGCGGGAGCTCTCAGGAGCGCAGATTCCTGTGATTCACATCCCTTCCCTGCAGTGTCACAGGCTGGGAGCTGGGGGTGCCCAGCCCGCCCCGAGCTGCTGGGGCAGCAAAGACACAGACTGTGGGGGGAAAGCGCCGGGGCTGTGCGGGAAAAGCACAGCTTGCTGGAGCTGACAGGGTGTAACAAAGCACCAAGCCTGGCGCCCGGGCTGGGAGACGCTGTCAAACCCAGCATGAAGCGACAGCAGAGACCTCTGGGCCAGGGAAACCTCCTCAGCTGAGCCCCCTGCGTGTGGCAGAGCACCGGGAGCGTCCCGCCAGGGGACACAACCTCTGTTGGCTTTCCTTTCCCGTGTTTCCTCTCAGGGGCTGTGGCTGCAGCACTTGGAGCGCAAAGCAAAGGGACAAAGTGCCAGAGCTGGGGTTTGAGACCCTCCCTGTGCTGCCGGGGGCAGGTGCAGCTCGCAGGGATCCTGCCCTGGGCTGACCATGCAGCTCCAGGCAGGCGCCTGCCCAAAGTGCCTGATTTGGGGCTGCTTGGACAGTCCTGGGGTCTCTGCTGCTCACAGTGACCCCCAGATGTGTCACAAAGTCTCTTTTCCCAGCCCAGTGCTTGAAGAAGGAGTCAGAGCTCTTCAGTTCTCATTCTCAAGGTTGTTTATTGTTCCTTATCTATAAAATTCTTTCTCCTGTCCAGCTGAGGTCCGTTCAGCAGGACAGACAGAGGCACTCTGGTGTTATCTTTTTATACTAAAAACTACGTGTACAATATTTACAATGACTTCCCAACACCTATCACCTGTGTTAGACAGTGAGCTTCTACTCTAAACCAATCTAAACATGCCAACATCACAGCAGAAGATGGAGGCCAAGAAGAAGAAGGAGAAAGGCTGGACATGCCCAGATTCCTCCATCTTGCCCCCTGAACCCCCATTCTAAAAACCCCAAAATCTATTTTTCACCCTGTGATAAATTCACTGTCATTCTACTTAAACTTTCTTGACTTGTAATTCTTCATATAAGGTTGGTAATTGTTTTTTCCAAGGGCTCAATCAAAGGCACAGGGGTCTGGGGCTCTGTGCCAAGGTCTCTGAGCCCCCGGGCAGGGGCTGGAGCCCTCCAGGTCAGCCAGAGGGATTCCCTGGGTTCCAACTGGCCACCATGTCCTCTCTGCATGGCCACATGGACTGGCACCCGTGTCCCTCTGGCCTCAGCAGGGTGGCCCTGGTGGCTTGCCAGGGTGGGAACCCCAGTCAGCCAGGGCTGGTGCAACACTGGCACACCACAATTTCCAGATTTTGTGTCAGCTCCTCCTCATCCAGTTCAATCCTGAGAAAATGGACAGTTGGTCCAAAGCCAAGTGACAAGGCCGGTCACTCTGTCCCCAAGGGCTCTAAAGGTGCTGCTGGGATGTCCAACCTGCCAACCCAGACCCCTCCCTTCCTCTGCAGCAGTTGCACCTCTTCCATCCCTTAATCAGAGTATTTGCTTTGGTTTATGTCAATTTTTAATATTTAATTATTTCCACAATATCTTTGATTGGGTTATCTTACTTGAGCCCTCCCCCTGCAGTCAGGAATTTTCCCTAGGGCTTTTGGCTCTTCTGTTCTAATTATATGAATGTCATAATTAGCTCTCGGCCTGCCTGGCCCCGAGCACCCTCCATGTGTAATGTGTGTCTGTGCTATAAAGCCCCTGCCAAAGCGGGCTGGATTCCTCCCAGGCCGTGCTCCCCTGTGACCCAGCCAGTAAATCACGGAGGGGCAGAAGGTCTGGGCAGGGAGGGGAGCGCTGGCTGCCGTCTCCAGGTGCCATCCTGCCCTCATTGCTCATTGCTGATTTCTGCAGGTGCTGCATTCACGCCTGGCAGTTCCCCATCCCCTCCCTGCAGCAGCCCTGGGTGAGCCAGCGAGGGGCTCTGCTCCCCCTCCTCAGGGCCCTGGAGCCAAACTGCCATCCCAAACCTTCCCAAACCTCCCAAACCTTCCCAAATCTTCCCAAACCTTCCCAAACCATCCCAAACCTTCCCAAACCTTCCCAAACCTTCCCAAACCATCCCAAACCTCCCCAAACCTCCCAACCTTCCCAAACCTCCCCAAACCTCCCCAAACCTTCCCAAACCTTCCCAAACCATCCCAAACCTCCCAAACCTCCCAACCTCCCAAACCTTCCCAAACCTCCCAAACCTCCCCAAACCTCCCAAACCTTCCCAAACCATCCCAAACCTTCCCAAACCTTCCCAAACCATCCCAAACCTTCCCAAACCTCCCAAACCATCCCAAACCTTCCCAAACCTTCCCAAACCTTCCCAAACCTTCCCAAACCTCCCAAACCTTCCCAAACCTCCCAAACCTCCCCAAACCTCCCAAACCTTCCCAAACCATCCCAAACCTCCCAAACCATCCCAAACCTTCCAAACCTTCCCAAACCTTCCCAAACCTCCCCAAACCTCCCAAACCTCCCCAAACCATCCCAAACCTTCCCAAACCATCCCAAACCTCCCCAAACCTCCCCAAACCTTCCCAAACCTTTCTAAACCTTCCCAAACCTTCCCAAACCTCCCAAACTCTGGGGTCCCTGACCCTGGGAGCCCTTGGCTGCTCTCCCAGGGGCTGAAGCGCTCCAGACCTTCCCTGGCGCTGTTGCCTTACACAGCAGCCAGGTTTGCAGGGATGCCCACGGGAGCAGCCCCCCGCCCCCAGCTCACTGCCTCAGCCTCACCAGCACCATTCCAAGCCCTCCAGCACTTAATTCCTGCCAGGCTTCCCAGCCCAGGCCCAAATTAACAAGCGGCTCCACGTCTCCACACCTCCAAGGTGTTGCTGTGTGTGGGGACGAGGTTTGGAGGGAGGCAGGAGAGAGAGGGAGCTGCCAGATGAATATTAAACCCAAAGAGCTGCTCGGTAATGTTTAATGCTTTTATTGAGTTTGACTTCTATGCTTGTGGGGGAAAAAAAAAAAGAAAGAAAAAAAATCCTGGGCAATGCAAGGGCTCCAGGGAATTAATATCTTCCCCCAGCATAAAAGCCTCATTTTTTATGGAACACAAATGAGTTCTGTGCAGACAGGGAGGTCTGGGAGCACCTTGCTGTATTTGCCAGCTGATATTTCTAAATGTCTACAGAAAGTTCGGAGGACCGTGAAGTGATGCACAAAAAAATGTAATTTTTAAAATAGGAAAATAGCAGGGAAAGGGCCTGGGAGCGGGGGAGAGCTCCTTGTTTGCCTGCTGCATTGCAGATGCAGGGTTAAGGATCTCCATTAGGCTTTGCTGCCGTAAATTAAGAAGCATCAAACACACAGAGCCAGAAAGGCAAGGAAAGAATTCGGAGCTCTTACAGCTCCAAGTCAGGGCTCTGAGAGGATTCCTGGGCAGATCCCACGGCTTCATGCAGGGGTGAAACCTGGGGCCAAGGGCCAGCCAAGAGCTGCCCCCACCCCAAGCAGGAGGGGTGGCCTTGACAATGGGGCAGAGCCCAAAATCCACCGTGAGAAACCCAGCCAGAAGCTGGGGGAGTTCCAGACTTCGTGGGGAAAAGCACAGATCCCAAAGGGGGAAGTCCCACGGAGGAAGTGAGGAGCAGGTTGCAGGGCAGCTCTGGGAACATGCCCTGGGTCCTGGCTGCAGGCACACTCATTGCCAGGCTGGGCTGGGGCTCCTGCCCGTGCCAGGTGTCCCTGGGGCTGCAGGGACAGGCTCCCCTCTCCCTGACACCCCCTGAGCAGCTCTCCCTGCCCTGGGCTCCCCGCCGTGCCCAGGCTCCCTCTGCCTGCCCAGCACCCAGAACAGCAGAGGGGCCCCGGGGCTGTGGGCTAGGGGGGATGGATGCTGTGGGTGCATCCAGACAGACAGACACACAGACAGACTGACCGACAGGGTCATGCCCGGGGCAGCTTGCAGCTCTGGGGTAGTTTCCCCAGGAATGAGTTGAGGTTACCAGAGAGGAGAGATGCAGTCTTGGGAGCAGCAGGAGCACACAAAGGTGCCCAGAGCCAGGGGTCTTGGAGAGAAAAGCCTGGAAAGGCTTGGAAAGGCTGTGCTAGGAGAGGCTGTGGTACACCAGGGCTGCTGCCACTCAGGGGGACAGGGGACACTGACAGGAGCTGCCCGGGGGGTGGCATCACCCAGGTGTGACCACTCACCCAGACGTGATGAAGTTCAAGGCTCACATGGACACGTCCCACACAGCTGGGGATGGAAGGACTCCCACCTTCCACAAATGTCCAGTTCTGCTCCTGCAGGAGAGCCCTGGAGGGGCTGGAGCGTGTCCAGGGCAGGGAACGGAGCTGGGAAGGGGCTGGAGAATCCCTGAGGGAGCTGGGAAGGGGCTGGAGAATCCCTGAGGGAGCTGGGAAGGGGCTGGAGAATCCCTGAGGAGCTGGGAAGGGGCTGAGGCTGGAGCAAAGGAGGCTCAGGGGGCCCTTGTGGCTCTGCACAAGTCCCTGCCAGGAGGGCACAGCCGGGGGGGTCGGGCTCTGCTCCCAGGGAACAGGGACAGGAGCAGAGGGAACGGCCTCAGGCTGGGCCAGGGCAGGCTCAGCTTGGACAGCAGCAGGAATTTGCCCATGGAAAGGGAGCTCAGGCCTTGGCAGGGGCTGCCCAGGGAGCTTTGCAGTGCCCATCCCTGCAGGTGTCCCCTGGAGGTGGCACTGTGAAACCCCGATGTGCCCGATGCGCACGGCGAGCCCTGCTCGGGGCCGGGAGCTCGGGAAGGGCTGGCCTGGTTCGGGGAGGTCAGGGAAGGTTCGCGGAGGTTTTGGGGACATTTGGGGACGTTCGGGCCCGGGACACCCGGGGGGGGCGGGGCGCGCGCCCAACGGCCCCGCGGCGGCCGCGCCACCAGCGCCCCCCGGCGGCGCCGCGCGGAACTGCAGGAGCCGCGGAACCACCGGGAGCGGCACCGGGGAACAGAACCGGGTCCGGGAACAGAACCGGGTCCGGGGCTCGAGTGCTGGGACAGAACCGGGACCAGCACCAGGGTTAGACTGCTGGGACAGAACGGGCACCGGGGAACAGAACCGGGACCGGGGAACAGAACCGGGACCAGCACCCACGGTTAGACTGCTGGGACAGAACGGGCACCGGGGAACAGAACCGGGACCGGGGAACAGAACCGGGATCAGGGTTCGAGTGCTGGGAACAGAACCGGGACTGGGGTTTGAGTGCTGGGAACAGAACCGGGACTGGGGTTTGAGTGCTGGGAACAGAACTGGGACTGGGGTTCGAGTGCTGGGAACAGAACCGGGACCGGGACCAGGGTTCGAGTGCTGGGAACAGAACCGGGACCGGGACCGAGTGTGACCAGCTCCCCCGCAACAGGAAAGCCATGGCATGGAGCTGCCAGAACAAGCCTGTGGCATCACTGTGTAGTCATGGAGTGGTTTGGGTTGGGAGGGTCCTTAAATCATCTCATTCCAGTCCCCCTGCCATGGTCAGAAACACCTCCCTGCATCCCTGTAGGGATGGGGGGCAGAACTGAAATGTTAGAAGTAAGAACCCCGTGGTTTTGGATAATTTATTAATTAGAAATGAATTCCAAGGCTCTCGGAGGGCAGTGCCCACGGCCGCTCTAGTCAATGTACCTCACTGTCACCAGGGGGCTGGCGAAGCGGACGTGGCGGCTGCGGCGGCGGCGCTGGACGTGCCGTGTCCACCAGCCCGCCAGCAGCTCCCTGAGGGAGGAGCAGAGCTCCAGGAGGCCACAGCCTGCCCCCCTGCCCCTCTCCTCGGGCTCCTGCTGCTGCCGGGGCCGGGGCACCGACAGGGATCCCCTGCCCCGAGCAGCGCTGCTGGGCCTGCCCGGCCCCAGCGAGCTGATGCTGCTCCTCGGTGCCCTGGGGCTGAAGGTCTGCACTTCTGCAGGGGGCATGAACAAGTCCATGGCTGCTGAGCTGCTGCCCTGTCCCATCTCCAGGAACATGGCGTTGCCTCGTTTCCTGCCCTTGACTCTGTCCTTTTTGGCCTCAGTGTCCATGCCGGCCTTGGGCCGCTCCTCTGCGGGGCCCTGCGGCGACTCCTTGCCCCCCAGCAGCCCCGGCTCCACGGGCACCTCGGGCTGGGCCGCCCTGCAGCCCCTCTGCATCCTCGGCCACTGGGGCAGCTGCGCCTCCAGCTCCTTGCGCTGCTCCTCCGAGAGAGCCTGGGAGGTTTGGGAGAGCCTGGGCTGAAAGTCTTGGGGCACCCCATGGCACCATCCCTGGAGCTCCAGGTCACCAGCACAGGCTGGTGGAGAGGCTCCCCAGAGACCTGCAGGATCCCAGTGAGGGGAATCCAACCCTGCTGGGGTGGCAGAGGCTGAGGCTGCTGTCTGCCAGGACACTGCCAGACCGTGGTGCCCAGCACTGTCTGCTCCTGTGGGGTCCCTTTTATAGCCTGGCAGAGTCCCCTGTGTGACATCATGGGGCAGCCAGAGCCTTCTTTGTGACAGTGTGGGGCTGTCAGAAATCCCTTTGTGACAGTGTGGGGCTGTCAGAAATCCCTTTGTGACAGCCAGGAGCCCAGGGGAGAGCCCTCACTGCCTTGGGCACAGGGCTGGGAGAAAGAAACTCGTGAAATAATAGAAACAAATAAAAAAAAAATTTGAAAGGCAAAATACAAACAAGAAAAGAGAAAAGAAGTTATGTGATAGGGCAGGGTCTCCTGGGCACAGCGAGCACCAAAGGAGGAGTTTTGATTCTCGGGGAAGCAGGGAGGGAGGCAGCAGGAATGGGGAGGGATGGCCTTTGGGAGAAGGGGCAGCAAAGCAGGAGGTGACAAGGATGTCCTGAGGTCCTGCAGGGGGAAGACGAGAATGGCCAAAGCCCTGCTAAAAGTTAATGTGGCTACTGCTGTGATAGACACTAAAACTTGTACAAATAATACCTTCGCTTTGGTTTGGTTTGGTTTGCTTGGGGTATTTTTTGTTTGTTTTTTTTTTCTCTGCTGAGAGGAAACATTGAGACAGAGTGAGGAAAAGTCCGAGGAGCCTGGAGAGCGTGGGTTTGGGGCAGTCAGCTCCTGCCTGGGCAAGATGGTCCCCTCCAGGCCGGGTGCCCGCTGGGCTGGGCAGGGCTGGGGAGGTGGCAGTGCCAGGCCAGCCACGGCTGCTTCACACGGGCACGGGCACGGGCACGGAGATGGGCACGGACATGAACACAGGCACGGAGATGAACAGGGGCATGGGCACGGGCACGGATACAGACACGGGCACAGAGATGGGCATGGACATGGGCACAGACATGCACACGGGCACAGACGGACACAGGCAGGGACACAGACACAGACATGGGCACGGAGACAGGCATGGAGATGGGCAAAAAGCAGGGACAGGCACGGAGACAGAGGTGGACATGGGCATGGACACGGGCACAGGTATGGGCACGACATGGACACAGGCATGGACACGGACATGGGCATAGGGACAGGCATGGGCACAGAGACGGACACAGGCACGGGCATGGGCACGGGCACGGACATGGGCACAGCACGGACACAGACAGGAACATGGACACGGGCACAGACATGGACATGGACATGTGCACGGGCATGGGCACGGCACAGACACGGACACAGACACAGGCACGGGCACGGTCACAGACGTGGGCACGGGCACGGCAGGGACACGGATACGGGCACGGACACGGGCATGGGCACAGGCATAGCCACGGGCTTGGGCACGGCCGCGTCCCGTTCCCGCGGCTCCGCGGCGCGGGGGCAGCGGGGGCTCAGCGGCGGCGGCAGCAGCAGGCAGGGAGGCGGCGGCTGCACCAGGCTGCCAGGCTCTCCCCGAGCCGGGCACGGAGCTTGCCCAGGGCCCAGCCCGGCTCCCGGCCCCGGCCCGCGGGCAGCGGCAGCGGCTGCGGCGGTGGCGGCAGCGCCGGGCCCCACCACGGGTCCGCGCTCAGCAAGCCGAACGTCAGCCCCAGCGAGCTGCTGCTGCTGCTGCTGCTGCTGCCCTCCGAGCCCGTCTCGGCCACCAGCACGTCCCTGGGGATGAACCAGGCCAGGGCCGTGCAGCCGCTGCCGCGCTCGGGCTCCGGGGCGCCGCCGCTGCCGCTGCCGCTGCCGCTGCCTCGCTCCGCGGGCCCGGCTCGGTCCGGTCCGGCCGCGCCGTCCGTGCCCTCCTTGGGCCGCTCCTCTGCGGGGCCCTGCGGCGACTCCTTGCCCCCCAGCAGCCCCGGCTCCACGGGCACCTCGGGCTGGGCCGCCCTGCAGCCCCTCTGCATCCTCGGCCACTGGGGCAGCTGCGCCTCCAGCTCCTTGCGGTGCTCCTCGAAGAGCGCCTGCGAGTCCTGGCAGCTCCGGATGAACCTTGGGAAACGCCTCCTGGAGCTCAGGGAGCCGCGTGGGGAGCTGCCGTGGGGCAGCGCCATCTGTGCTGATCTCCGTGCCCTGCCCACGCTGCTCTGCCCCTCCAGCCGGCCTCTGGCTGTGCTTGGATGCTCTGAGCTCTGACAGATCCTCTGCAAAAACCACGGATGGGTGACACAGGAGCAGCTCGCCAGAACGCTCCACACTGTCCTGCCACGCATGGCACAGCACCAACGCACTCCAAACCCACACGGCCCAGCCCGGCCCGGCCCGGCCCCGCCCAGCCCAGCCCAGCCCGGCCCAGCCCACACAGCAGATCAGAGGCCACCTACCCACAGACGCTCGTCCTGTAGCATGACAATGACCAGGATGAGCTGCAGCAGCACCATCGTGATTGCCGCCAGCTCACCCACGGTGAAGATGTTGAGGAGCCCCATGGCACTGTCCCTGTCACTGACACAGGCTGCTGAGGAGGTTCCCCAGTGACCTGCGGGGCCCCAGTGAAGGGCTCCCAACCCGGCTGGGGTGGCAGAGGCCCTGGTGGTGCCAGTCTGCGGTGTCACAGCATCCCATGGTCCCTTTTATACCCCAGCAGGTGGGCAGAGGCCCCTTTGTGACAGTGTGGGGCAGCGAGAGCCCTGTGTGTGACATCACAGGACAGGCAGAGGCCCCTGTGTGACATCTGAGTGCCCCCTGACAAAGGGGACGTGCCCACGTGCCAGGCTATTGAAGTGGAGCCGTGGGGCTGCCCAGGAGCACACAGGCAGTGCTGGGCTGCTGCAGCCCCCATGGCAGCTCCCCACGCAGTTCCAGGAGCTCCAGGAGGTGTTCCCAAGGTTCATTTGGAGCTGCTGGGACATCCCGTTTTCTCCTGCGGGACTTCAGGACATCCTTGTCACCTCCTGCTTTGCTGCCCCTTCTTCCAAAGGCCGTCCCTCTCAATTCCTGCTGCCTCTGTCCTTGCTTCTTTGAGAATCCAAAACTCCTCCTTTGGTGCTCACTGTGCCCAGGAGAGCCTCCCCACATCACAACACCCACCAGTTCTTGAGAGTTTATCATCTTCCCTTCCCTTCCCTTCCCTTCCCTTCCCTTCCCTTCCCTTCCCTTCCCTTCCCTTCCCTTCCCTTCCCTTCCCTTCCCTTCCCTTCCCTTCCCTTCCCTTCCCTTCCCTTCCCTTCCCTTCCCTTCCCTTCCCTTCCCTTCCCTTCCCTTCCCTTCCCTTCCCTTCCCGGGGCAGGGCAGGGTTCCCCGAGGGGCCAGGCTGCCATGGGACAGTGGCTGCCACAGGCTGGGCTGGGTGGGCACAGATGGACCAGGGGACCAGCCTGCCCTGGCCAGGGTGGGCAGCAGCTCCAGAACTCCTGCTGGGCCCTGCACCCTTTCCCGTGGGAAGCCCCCACCCCTCTCATGGGGAGCCCCATCCCTCCCAGGGCCACCCTCCCCCGGGCAGCACCCCTGTCCCAGGCAGCAGGGGCAGGACACACATTCCGTGGTTTATTCCCAGTTTGGTGCATTTCCACGGTTTATTTCCAGTTTGGAATTTCTCAGGTGCAGGATGCCACGGGGAGCTGTGGGTGCCCACTCTGGTACAGTGGGACAGGGGCTGGCACTCCCCCCAGCCCTGCAGCAGGGGGTGCTGCTCGTGGGCACCCCTTCCCCAGGGATGGAGCAGCTCCCTCCCTGCAGCTCTGGGGGGCACCAGGGACATTTGTGTCACCCTCACGAGGCACCCGCAGCCCCCGCCGTCCCTGGAGGTCACAGTGCTGAGCCCGCAGAGCCATCAGGCAGCGTTGCCCAGCACCAGCACACTCATGAGGAAGACCATGAGGAAGAAGACCCACATGAAGAAGCGGTCCATCACCTTGGCCACCTTCTTCCACTCGCCGGTGCGGCGCTGGTTGGCGCGGTGGCGGCGGAAGCAGCCGGCGATGTACCCGACGTTCCTCAGCAGGCCGTCGTGGTGGCACAGGCAGTGCTCCCAGGGGCAGCCCCGCACCTCCGCGCCCCCCTGCCCCTCGCCGGGGCTCTCCCCCGCTGCCCTGGCATCCCCCGGGGCTGCCCGCCCGCCCGGCGCCCGCTGGGGGCTCTTGCAGCTCTCGCCCACCTCGTAGACGCAGCAGAGCCGGGCCAGGTGGTGCAGGATGAGCCGGCGCGCCCAGGGCGGCACGGGCCGGGCCCCCGGCCCGCAGTGGTGCACGTTCATGATGAAGATGGTGAGCGCCGTGGAGGCCGTGATCATGGTCATGGTGGCGATGTAGTACTTCCCTGCGGGGGCAGCGGCGCTGGCAGGGGGCACCGGGGGTCCCACGCCCCACGGGGGGTCCCGCTGCCCCCCGTGCCCAGCCCTGAGCCCAGCCCTGGCACCGAGCCCGGCCCTGGGCTCACCGATGAGCGGGACGCTCTCCGAGGGCGGCATGCTCTCGGCCACCAGCAGCTGGAACACGGTGAGGGCCAGCAGCACCGTCACCCCCAGCGACACCTTCTCCCCCGAGTCTGCCGGCAGGTAGAAGCCCAGGGGCGCCAGGAAGGAGACCATGATGCAGGGCAGGAGCAGGTTGAAGATGTAGAAGGAGGCGCGGCGGCGCAGCAGCAGGGTGTAGGTGACGTCGGGGTAGGGCTCGGAGCAGCAGCCGTAGGTGATGACATTCCTGGTGGCCGGCATGCCCAGCACCTCCCACTCCACGTTCTCCACGAAGTCCGTCAGGTCGCCGCTGTCCAGCTGGTTGCGGAGGTCGATCTGGTTCCCGTTGTGGGTCCAGGAGCCGAAGGTGAGGCGGCACTGCTGCCCGTCGAAGGGGAAGTAGGACACGTCCACCTTGCAGGAGCTCTTGGTGATGGCGGGCGAGTCCCAGGTGATGTGCCCGTCGGAGCGCAGCACCACGTTGGTCTCCATGGAGCCGCCGAAGTGCTCGTCGGCGCTGGGCAGGGAGGGGTGCCCGTGGGGCCACATCCCCTCCCTGTGCCCCTTGCAGCCCCTGGCTGTCCCCTCGCTCCTGGGGTCAGTGCCAGGCACAGCTGGCTGCTGTCAGCACCCCCCATCTCCCTGCATGTCCCCCTCAGGACCCTCTGCTCCCCCCCGAGGCTGGCAGCACCCCCAGCCATGTCCCCCTCCAGGACCCTCCTGCTCCCCCCCGAGGCTGGCAGCATCCCCCGCAGCCCCCCAGCCCCAGCCGGGCCCCCCAGCCCCGGGAGCAGCCGGGGGGACCAAGCACAACGCACTTGTTGTAGAGGATGATGTCCGGCCGCCAGACGTAGCTGCTGGGGATGCGGATGCTGTCGATGCCGCCGTACTCGTCCTTGTCCCAGGTGAGGTGGGCGTCCAGCCAGGTCTGGCGGACCCACAGGTAGGAGGTGAGCACCTGGTTCCTCTCGTCCTGCCGAGGGGAGAGGGTGGGCGAGGGGGAATGGACCCCGCGGCCGCCCCGCTCCCCTCGGCCTCCAGCCCGGCGGCCTCTCCGGGTGCCCCGCGGAACTGAGCTGGGGTCGGGGGGGGGCCGTGCTGGTTTTGGGGGGGACCGGGCTGTCTGCAAAGTGCTCTGAGCTGACCCGAGGCCACCTGGGCTGCTTTGGGGGCGGATCCGGGCTGGTTTCAAGGGCTGGTTTCAAGCCGGACCCGGCGCGGGGAGCGGGGCGCGGGGCCGGTGCCGTGCCCGGCGCTCACCATGTCGATGATCTGGGCCAAGGTGACCTTGAGGGTGACGTTGAGAGCCCGGTCCGTGTCCTCCACGGGGCGCAGGGCGCTGGAGTAGTTGGCGAAGAGGTCGTGGAGCAGCTTGTAGGCGAACCTTCCCGGCGCCGCCCGGCAGCCTGGGGACACCCGGAGCGGGGCTTGGAGGGGCCGGGGTGCAGCCGGAGCCCTCCCGAGGGATCCCCAGGACCCGGCCACGGGACCCTCCGGCAGCTGGGGGGGACAGGGAGCCCGACGGGACCCCCGGGATCCCTCTCACCGCCGGCCCGAGCCCCCAGCCCCGGGATTCCCCGTGTGCGGGGCGATGCTGCCGCGGGGACCGGGGGAGGGGGGTCCGCGCCCCTCGAGCCCCGCTGCTCACCCGGGGCCGGGAGGAGGCCGGCGAGGCACAGGGCGAGGCACAGGCGAGCTCCGGGCTCCATCCCGCCGCAGGTGCGGGGACACGGGGGGGCGGGTGACGTCAGGGCGGGGACAGGGCGGGGGGGCACGGCCCCCAGGCACCCACGGCGAGGGGTTACGGTGGGCGACCCCCGCGGAGCCCGGCTGGGAGCGGGCAGGGGCCGGGATGGGCTTCGGGTGCAGCCGAGTCCCTTCGGGGATGGGTTTGGGGGGCGCTGGCGGCGGCCACGAGGTGCCTGTCGCTGCGGCGTCCCCAGCCCGAGGACACCGCACCCGCGACATCGGGACACCGCACCCGCGACACGGGGACACCGCGGAGCCGAGGGCGGCTGGCGCAGCCCCGGAGCGGAGTGACCGCCCCGCACAGCAAGGGACATCCCGCTCTCCGGGCTTGGGAAAGAGCGAGGGAAGGGAAGAGGCAGATCGTCCCCTTCGGTGGCAGGAAAACCCGGCAGGCTGAGGGGCAGCGGCGCCGGGCTAGGGGGTGCCGGCGTATCCCCAGCTGCAGCCCCGGGGAACCCGCCGGCTCCTCTCCCCCGGCGTCTCCTGGCACCTTTCCCACGCCGAGCCCCGGCGGCAGATGCCGAGCGGTTTTGAGGCCGGAGGTTTTGTTTCCAGGCGGTGAATTATTCATCCCAGCCCGTGCCGCCCGGGCCGGGGCCGCTCAGGCCCAATTACAGTAATGGAAGGAGGCAAAGCCGCAGTGACCCAGCCCCTGCACACAGCCAGTGTCACCTGAACGTGCCACCGGCCAGGGACAGGGACACCTCCCATTGTCCCAGGCTGCTCCCAGCCCCAGTGCCCAGCCTGGCCTTGGGCACTGCCAGGGATGCAGGGGCAGCCCCAGCTGCTCTGGGCACCCTGTGCCAGGGCCTGCCCACCCTGCCAGGGAACAATTCCTCATTGCCAAGATCCCATCCAGCCCTGCCCTCTGGCACTGGCAGCCATTCCCTGGCTCCTGTCCATCCCGGCCTTGTCCCCAGTCCCTCTGCAGCTTTTACATGGGCCCCTTTCAGTACCAAAAGGCCACAATCTGGTTTACCTGGGTTCACCACACTCTGTCCTGGGGTGTGGTGAACCCAGATAAACCAGATAAACCAGTGATGTTTCCTCCCAAGATTCAGAAGGAGCCTACCCTGATGACCACCAAAGGCAAGATGGGATTGTATCAGTCATTCCAGGGCTGTCCTTACCCCCCACCCACCAAGCCCACCCATCCCAGGGTGACACAGCAAAGGACACACACCTCCAAACCCAAACCCTGCCTTAAAAACCACAGGAACCCATGGGAGTACTATAAACATTTTATTTGTGGTTTTCAAAAAGACAGGAAAATAATCTAGAGCATTTATTTATATTTTTTTCGATAAAAACCTTTCGATACCCCTCATGCATGAAGACCTTCGTCGCGCACCCCGGGGCGGTGCCAGGCGCTGGGGCAGCGCCCGGGGCGGGCACGGAGCCGCTCCCCAGTGGGCAGCTCTGCCCCGGCCGCCCATGCCGGGGTGAACCCTGCCGGGTGGGCCCCGCAGGGCGCTCAGTGCGCGGCCAGGGCCAGCTCGCGCAGGTAGGCCTGGGTGAGGCCGCGCAGCTCCTCCAGCGCGTAGTCCTCGGGCATGGGCAGGCGGCCGATGTGCGGGGCCAGCAGGCGCAGGGGCACGCGCGGCTCCGCGGGCTCGGGGCCCGCCTCGGGGCCCTGCTGCAGGCTCAGCACCGCCCGCAGCACGTTGGCCACGCGCTTCGCCATGTCTGCAAGAGCGGGGACACAGCTCTGCTGTCACAGATGTATTTTACGAGAAACACTTTTGCTAGGGTTTTTTTCCTGAGGAGCTGAGAGGCCTCAGAAATGAAACATAAACAATGATTATCTGCTGCTGTGGAATGCAACAGGTGCATCTTTGATTGGTCTCGTGTGGTTGTTTTTAATTAATGGCCAATCACAGTCCAGCTGTCTCGGACTCTCTGGTCAGTCACAAGATTTTATTATCATTCCTTCCTTTCCTTGGCTAGCCCTCTGATGAAATCCTTTCTTCTATTCTTTCAGTATAATTTTAGTATATAATTTTCTTTTAATATATATCATAAAATAATAAATCAGCCTTCAGAAACATGGAGTCAAGATTCTCATCTCCTCCCTTGTCCTGGGACCCCTGTGAACACCACCACACCCTGCGTGTGCTCTGCCTTGGGAGTGCTCCAGAGCAAGCCCAGCTAGGACTGATGGGGCGGGGGCAGCTCGGCAGGGAAGGCACTGGATGTGCTGTCCTCTCCCTGCTCCCTCCCTCAGCACAGGCAGCGCAGCCATAGGGGGACAGCAAACAGCCTCAGGCTGTGCCAGGGGAGGTTTAGGTTGGATACTGGGGAAAAATTCTTCCCCCAAAGGGTTGAGGAGACTCAGCCTGCAGAAAAGGAGCCCGAGGGGGGACCTTCTCACACTCCTCAACTCCTTGGCAGGAAGGGGCAGCTGGGAGGATTGGGCTCTGCTCCCCGGAAACAGGACAGGAGCAGAGGGAACAGCCTCAGGCTGGGCCAGGGCAGGCTGAGGTTGGATATTGGGACAATTCCTTCCCAGATAGGGCTGTGCAGCCCTGGCACAGCTGCCCAGAGAGGTGGTGGAGTCCCCATCCCTGGAGGGATTTCACAGCTGTACAGATACGACACTTGGGGACATGGGTCAGTGGTGGCCTTGGCACTGCTGCGGAATGGCTGGACTCAATCTCAAAGGTCTTTTCCAACCTAAACGATTCTGTGAGTTGGGGATACAGCTGCTGCCCAGGTGTCCCAGGGAGCTGCAGGACAGGGTGTCAGCATACCTGACTGAGCTAGGCGGTCCTTGGCCGTGTGGCACTGCAGCTGCTCTATCCTGTTGCACAGGGACGTCACTTTGGTGTGTAACCGCTCCAGCTCGTAGGTGGAAACATCCAGCTGGAAGCAAACACGGGTCAGGCTCCAAGGCCAAACTCACCCACCAGGTGACACAACACCACAACCTGCCTGAATTCACACCAGAGCAGGCAAAGGGGAAGCCTGGACAGGAATTTGGGGGAATGGACTTGGAGATTGCTGGGTTTGTCCTGTCCCTTTCACTTGTCACTGTCACACACCCACAGGGCACAGCCCTCCCCTTGCTGTGACAGCAGATAGCAAAGCCTGGTTTAAGAAATGCCCCATGCTCAAATTGAAGTGCCTGCCAAGGAGAAGCACCAACTCCCCCTCAGCAGCCAGTGAGAGCTTCAGTGCAGCCCCCGTGTGAGCTGCCAAGGCACGGGAAGGGAGCTGCCCCACCTGCTGAATCCTGTCCAGCATCTCGTTGACACGGATGTAGTCGAGGTAGACCAGCCCCGCCAGCTCCCAGTCCTGGATGAGCGCGCTGCGCTCCGGCGGCGCCAGGTCCTCCAGGAATCCCTTCAGGTACTTGTAGTTCTCGTTGATAATTGCATCTGCAGAGAACTGCAGTTAGGAACAGAGGCCACCCCATCTCCCACAGAGCAGGGAACAGAAGGCCATTGCTGCCCTTGTCCCCAGAGGCCCCTGTGCTCCAGGAAGGTGGGGCTGTGCAGCAGGGAAAGCACTGCCCTGCTTCTCTGTTTGCCCAGGAAATGCACCACGCCAGGGATCCAGGGACAGCTGGTTTGGAACTGCCAGGCCCTCTGTGCTGACTCTGCTGCTCCAAACTCAGCCTGGTCCCTTTACTGGCCGCCCCATGGCTTGGAATCATGGTGTCACTCACCAGTTTGGGTTGGGAGGGATCTTAATTACCATCCAGTCCCACCCGCTTGCACTAGTCCCCAGTCCCTCTCCAGCTCTCCTGGAGCCCCTTTAGGCCCTGCCAGGGGCTCTGAGCTCTCCCTGGAGCTTTCTCCTGTCCAGGTGAGCACCCCCAGCCCTCCCAACCTGGCTCCAGAGCAGAGGGGATCCCACTCCTGCTCCAGCCATGCCTCTGTGAGCTGCTCAAAGTTCAAGACGCAAGAGGAGCAGCAAGACCCACCTGAGGCCAAGTGCCTGACAACCAGCTTGTGGCACTGGTTCCAGTGGCCAGCCTTGAAGAGGAAAAGGGCCTCTTTGTGCTTGTCTCCCTCCATCCTGGCACGGACAGCCTTGGCCTCGTGGATCCAGCGCGGGGGCACGCACAGCCGCTGGGTCAGGAAGGTCTCCTTGGCCCAGCCCTCGGGGCCCTCGGCCAGCGCGCAGTGCCGGCCCAGCAGCTCCCGCACCGCCTTCTCACGGACACTGCGGGACACGGGGCAGCTGTCACTGCCCTGCTCCTGCCACCCGCACAGCAGCAGGGCACTGCAGGAGAACATGGGCTTTGGGACCCCCCACCCCACAGCAGGACACGGGGCAGCTGTCACTGCCCTGCTCCTGCCACCCGCACAGCAGCAGGGCACTGCAGGAGAACATGGGCTTTGGGACCCCCCACCCCACAGCGGGCACACGGGGCAGCTGTCACTGCCCTGCTCCTGCCACCCGCAGAGCAGCAGGGCACTGCAGGAGAACATGGGCTTTGGGACCCTCCCACCCCACACCAGTCTGGGGTTCTGGGATTTTCCCGAGTGGCACAAAGCCCTCCGCGTGAACAGCTCCACATGGGAGAAACCACTGCAACCACAGGTCTTTAGGACTGACCCCAAGTTATTGCAAGGACTGGAACAGTCACAGAGGGCCTGTCATTGCATGTCCAGCCCAGGACAGTCACAGAGGGTCACACTCACAGTGTCTCCAGGCCAGGACAGTCACACAGGGTCTGTCATTGTGTGTCCAGCCCAGGACAGTCACACAGGGTCTGTCACAGTGTGTCCAGGCCAGGACAGTCACCCAGGATTTGTCATTGTGTGTCCAGCCCAGGACAGTCACCCAGGGTCTGTCATTGTGTGTCCAGGCCCAGGACAGTCACCCAGGGTCACTCACAGCATGTCCAGGCCCAGGACAGTCACCCAGGGTCACTCAGGATGTGACCAAGCCCAGCACAGCCACCCAGGGTCACACTCACAGCCTGTCCAGCCCAGCACAGCCACCCAGGGTCACTCACTGCGCGTCAGGCTCGTGCAGCATCACGAACACGGCCCATTCCCACAGCCCCTCGCTCTCCAGCTGGGCAGCATAGCTGGTGTTGAGCACCCCCCAGCTCTGCTGGGACAGGTGGCAGTAGTTCAGGGCCCTGAGCACCTCCCACAGGTGCCAGCTGAGGCGGAAATCCAGCGGGTCAGAGGTGACACTCCTGGGATCCAGCAGCTGGTCAAGCTCGTAGGACCTGCAGAGGAGAACTGGTAAATTGGAGAGCTGGTTGTGCCCACGAAATCACATCCAGTCCCCTCCCTTCACCCACCTCCACGTGTGTGATTTACATTGGTGTGGGGGTTTGGTTTTCTTTTTTAAGAAGAAAATTAACAGTATTTACTGCTGAAACTCTTATGAGTCTGCACCCAGACTGTCACCCCTTTTCCTCTGTATGTACTCCCCTGAAGATTTCTCACTGCCTTCAAAAAAGGCAGCTACAGAGAAGCCTTCCTGCACTCTTCAGACACAGAAAGCACCTAAAACCCCACAAATGTGCCCCAAAGCTTAAGATCCCCAACTCTACCATCCCCAGGTGACACCACCTTCTGTCAGGGGTATGTGTGGGGCTGATTTTGGACTGCTCCAAGAGGCTCAGGCTGATTTCATACCCCTGCTTGGTGAACTCAGGCAGTCACTGACTGCCGATCATGACTTTTCTAAATACTTATTGAACTCTTTGGCCACTTACCTGTCACTGTAGAGCTTTAGCAAATGGAAGCAGACATCTCTCAGGGGCCTTCCTCCATTGTCGTCTTCCTCAATGACATACCCAGAATCCTCCAGGTAAGGAGGCAGAGGACAGCAGGCGTATTTTTCACACTCTGAGGTGTTCTAGGGAGATCGTTTCAACAGTAAGTTTGAAGACCATATTCTGAACAAAGCTGAATTCCACAGCTCAGCAGGCTCAGGAGACTCTTTCTGCACCTGCAGGTGGAACCTCCCCAGAACTATGGACCAACATGAAAAACCTGAACCCAAAATGCTCGGGCAGGTTCATGTCTCACACTGAGCTCTGACAAACCACTGCCTGGAGGTACAGCCAGCTCTCACACACAGCCTGTATTCCCAAAGGCTTTTATAGCTGGAAAACCACGTGGGCCTTGATGGAATGAAGTGGGTGCATCCCAGGGAGCCTTCTCTCTGTAGCTAAGCAGGGTCTGGGCAGCCATGAGCAGCACAGGACACGCTGAGTCAGTCAGAACAATCAACTGAGAACTTTCACTTTGGCTGGGTACTCAGAAGTGCTTAACACTGAATATTGAAGCAAACATCAGTGACAAGTTTCCAGACTTGCTGCTGCCTTGAGGAAGGAGGGCTGAGCTGGCTTTAGTTAAATGATTAAAGATGTTTTTCACCAGAACCCTTTGTCCTGCTGCACACAGAGCTGAGAGCTCTGCAGCAAGACACAGGGTTCTGCATAATGCATGGGGTGTGGGACAGGGGCTGGGGGGCACACACAGGTGTGGGACAGCGGCTGGGGGTGCTGAGGGCACCATGGGCTGCTGGACAAGGCAGCTGAGGATTAATGACCCCAGTGGGAGAACAGGCTGCCTGCCTCAAAAGGGCTTTTCTGCTGTTTGCCACTGTCCCTCTTCCTAATTTTGTCCAGCTGTCAAACAGCTGGACAAAACCTGGAAACACTCCATAAATGGGTTTTCTCCACAGAACTTATGATTCTGTAGAATCACAGAATGGTTTGGGTTGGAAAGGACCTTAAAGATCATGCAATTCCATCCCCTACCCCTGGGACATCTTCCACTGTCCCAAGCTGCTTCCAACCCTGTCCACCCTGGCCTGGGATGCTTTTAGAGATCCAGGGACTGCCACAGCTGCTCTGGGCACCCTGTGCCAGGGCCTGCCCACCCTCTCAGGAAGGAATTCCTCCCCAGTATCCCACCTAACCCTGCCCTCTAGCACTGGGAAGCCATTCCCCCCATATCCTACACTCAGTCCCACATTCAGCAACTCCTGGCTGCTCACAGGAGCCTCTGTGCAGCACCAGACAGGCAGCAGCACCCTGAAGGGCTCTCCTTTAGGGCAGGAAGGAGTGACCCACCTGAAAGGCTGACTCGTACATGGCCAGAGCCCTGGAGATGGAGGCCGTGGGGGGCAGCAGGTACCAGAGGTGCACGGCCACGCAGCGCTTCCAGTCCAGCAGCGAGCACACGTTGACACTGATCCTCTCGGAGAGCTGCCACACCTGGAGCCACAAACCCTGACCAGTCACAAACCCTGCTCAGCCACACCTGGAGCACAAACCCTGACCAGTCACAAACCCTGCTCAGCCACCCCTGGAGCACAAACCCTGATCAGCCACGCCTGGAGCCACAAACCCTGCTCAGCCACAAACCCTGCTCAGCCACCCCTGGAGCACAAACCCTGCTCAGCCACACCTGGAGCCACAAACCCTGACCAGTCACAAACCCTGCTCAGCCACACCTGCAGCCACACACCCTGACCAGCCACACCTGGGGTACAAACCATGCTCAGCCACAAACCCTGCTCAGCCACCCCTGGAGCCACAAACCCTGATCAGCCACAAACCCTGCTCAGCCACACCTGCAGCCACACACCCTGCTCAGCCACCCCTGGAGCCACAAACCCTGCTCAGCCACCCCTGGAGCCACAAACCCTGCTCAGCCACCCCTGGAGCACAAACCCTGCTCAGCCACCCCTGGAGCCACAAACCCTGCTCAGCCACACCTGGAGCACAAACCCTGCTCAGCCACACACCCTGCTCAGCCACACCTGGGGCCAGCTGTGCAGCAGGAGGAGGTGGCTCTGGGAGAGGAGCCTCTCCCAGCAGTGCCTGTGGCTGTGGGGCTCACCAGAGGGGGGTGATTGGGAGGGAAAGAAAGGAAAGAAGGAACTAGTGGGGCTGTCCCTAGTGGGGCTGTCCTTACCGGCTTGCCCGCCAGCAGGGCGAAGAGGCGCAGCCGCTCCTCCTGGATGAAGCGGTCGCTGTGCAGGCGGTGCCAGTCCACCAGCTGCAGGGTCAGCAGGTCCCTCACGGGCTGGCTGCCGGCCAGCTGTGACAGCAGCAGTGCCAGGCGGTGGTCACCTGCAGGGACACCCCTCAGCTGCACACTTTAGAGCCCCCCAACAAGGCTTTGGGCTGGGAGGGATCCTAAAACTCATCCCGTTCCAGCCTCTGCCCATGGCAGGGACACGTTCCACTAGGTCAGCTGCTCCAAGCACCATCCACTGGGGGATGGAATGGGGAGGCCACAACTCCCATATTTCTTACAAAATAAACCACTCCATATACACCTGGTATAACAGGCAGGGATAAAACCTGCCGTAAGGCTCTGAAAATACATGTTTTTAACTCAAATAGAAAATGTCTGAACAGAAGCTCAATTAAAAAGACCATTCATTAAAACCAAAGGAGTCACTATGAAAACTCCCAGTTCCAAATGCACTCCAGCAGCACTTCCTAACTGGGGATAGCTGACAGAGCCAGAGTGAAGGGGACCAGGGATCCAGCAGCAGCTCCTACCCAATCTTGAAGGCCAGGCTGGACAGGGCTTGGAGCAACCAGGGATAATGGAAGGAGTCCCTGCTTGTGGAGGGGGGTGGGACTGGATGGGCTTTAAAGTCCCTTCCAGTCCAGCCCATTCCATGATTTTGTGGTCACTGACAAGGGAACATTTCACATGCAGAGCAGCCAGGGACTATGAGCTCTCTAAGTTTAAACTCTTAGTGCATATCCTTTCTCCGCTACACAAAGGCTGTGATTTAGGAACCTTACAGAATCCCAGAATGTCCTGAGCTGGGAGGGACCCCCAGGGATCCCCCAGTGCCACCCCTGCCCTGCCCAGACCCCACCAAGCCCAGCCTGGGCATCCCTGGCAGCGCTGGCCAAAGGCTCCTGGAGCTGTGGCAGCCTCGGGGCCGTGCCCATTCCCTGGGCAGCCTGGGCAGTGCCAGCAGCCCGGGTGCTCACCTGCCTGCTGTGCCAGCCTGCAGGCCTCGCCGATCCTCTTGCCCGTGAGGCAGCTGAACACGGCCTCGACGTGGCTGCCGTGCCGGGCCAGGGCCACCTCCTCCTCGATGCGCGCGGCCGCCGTCTCCGACAGCCAGCGCGAGAACGCCCGGCGCCGCTCCAGCGCCAGCACGTACTCGCTGGGCTCCTCCAGGCTGGCCTCCAGCTCCTTCAGCTTGCCCCAGATGGCCTCACACAACGTCCAGGCCAAGCACCAGTGCTTCACAACGCCTGTGGGGACACACACCAGCATCAGCAGTGGGAGCACAGAACTCGGAGGGGTTCATGTGAGGGTAACTCTGGAGGGTTCACTGTCCCCACCCTGGAGGGCTCACTGTCCCCACCCTGGAGGGCTCACTGTCCTCACCCTGGAGGGCTCACTGTCCCCACTGTGTTTGGAAGGGGCTGCCCATCCCTGCAGGTGTCTCCTGGAGGTGGCACTGAGTGCTCTGGGCTGGGGACAAGGTGCCCATGGGGCACAGCTGGCACTCCATGGGCTGGCAGGGCTGTTCCAGCCCAAACCATTCAGTGAGAAGGTTCATTCTGTACTCACTCTCTGCCACAGTGGGATCCTCAGATGCTTTCCTGGCCCAGTCAGCATAGTCATGGATAGCAGAGACTCCGGGGTTGGGGGCCAGGAGAGGACAGGGCTCATCCATATGGACAGTGCTGTGCTTCAGCTTTATCTCCAGAGGGGTGAGATACAGCTCCTTGTCTCTGTCCAACTTCCATTGTTCCAAACTCAACTTTTCCACGTGAACTTTGAAAGGGGATTCTGTGAGTCTGGAGGAAAAGGGGAGATAGACCAAGTAGCAAAAGTTCTGCATGTTCTCCATGCAACTGAAGCAGCTCATCCTGCAGCTTGTCCTAATTAACATGACAGTAAAACATGATCCAAGGCATGAAGATCCTGGTGAGAGTCTGGGATTTGGAGCCAGGCTTTGGGACCCTGAACAACCTGGGGTAGTGGAAGGTGTCCCTGGCCAGAGCAGTGGGTTGGAACAAGATGGTCTTTAAGTGTCTGAACCCAAACCTGCTGTGATTCGGTGAGTAAACTGTGACTGAACTCTGCAGAGGCAGCAAGCACACCTTCACCCCAGCTCATTCCTCAGCACTTCACATATGCTGGAGAACATCCAGACAAGCTTTCTGGAGCACTTAAATGGTGGGACTGGGCTATATTCCAGTCTGGTTCAGGTATGGAGACCCTAAAGGCCCATGTGCTGCTGGATGCACAGGCACTATGAAGGTATCTGGGAATAAGAAGCTGAACTAGAACTTCCTCAGGTTGGGCAGATGTCCTCAGGGAGAACCAAGAGATTGGAAGTTTCTCAACAACAACTTTAACCCTTCTCTTAAACCTTGCGCTGGGTGACAGTGCTGTTTGTTTGATAAAAACCAAATCCTCTTACTATGCTATTCCAGGGTTTGACAGAGATATTTTTGTGGAGAAGGGCCATGAAGGAGATCTCCACGGCTAACCCCATCTTGCACCGCTCCCGCATGTCAGAAGGAACAGTGGATTCTGCCAGCCATGGAGAGCGAGCCTGTCCCATCCATCCTGAAGGGAAGCACTACTCACGATTTGGGAGCCACGGGAGTGGGCAGGAATCCGTATTCCACGGGCTCCAGCTGAGCATCTTCCGCTCCACTGGAGCCGCTCAGCTGATCTCCACAATTGACCAGCGTCCAGTTGGGGCCCCAGCCCACGCGAAAGGAGCGGCCCATGAAGAGTCCCATGTCCATCAGGAGCTTCCCCTTCCCGTAGGTGATGGATCTCTCCAGAGGGACGAGCCCGCGCTGCCTGCGCGCCCCCACTGTCTTCACCTGCACCTCGGGCACGGCCGCGGGCACCGCGAAGGCCGAGGCCAGCGGTGACCACAGAGCAGCAGAGGGGGCACTGTCCAAAGTCCTGGGGCCCTTGGCATCTGCCACAGCAGCGCTTGGTGCTTGGGAAAGGACACTGGCAAACTTGGATTGCAGCAGCCCAGCAGCTGACGGGGAGAAGCAGGAAGAACGGTTCAGTGGAAGGGCACCTCTATTTCAGAGGGCATTGCTGGGCTTTGAAGGAATTTCAGGAATTCCCAGAACAGCCAGTGGCAAAGGTCTGGATGGTGTGATGGAACATGGAGCTGAGTGTGACTGTGAGCAGTGCTGAGTCCCACTGACCCTCCAGCCCTGCCCACATAACACATGGGGTGTCCCCAGGAAGGGGAAAGGCACAGCCCCAGCCCAAACTGGGCCATTCCCAAAGGAGTCCCTGATTTAATGTTGGAATCAGGACAGCAGAACAGAAGTGGGGTGGCACACAGATCAGCGGGGCTCACACACACCTCAGGGCTGTCCCTGCCAGTCATGTGGGCTTTGAATTGATTAACAGATCTGAATTAATGGGTTTCCTCCATCAGGCAGCACCTTCCAGCTTGTTCCCAGAGGTATTCCTCAATATTCCCATGGAAAGCACCACTTAGTGGGTGCACTGGGTGCAAGGGGCAAGGTTTGGGCAGTGGAGGAATCTGGCAGGGGCTGCCCTGTGCAGGGCACAGCTGGTGCCCATAGCAGAGCCACCACAGGCCACCTCCAAACCAAGCTGCAAAGTTGGTGCCTCTGGGAGACCTTAAAAGAGGAAAAAACCCACACAAGCAGAAAAAAAATCTAAAAGAATAAAAGAAGTTAAAAGATCAGTGCAAGCATCAGAGGAGGTGAGGAGGTGCTCCAGGCACTGGAGCATTCAGGGCAGGGCTTGTGCTGGAACAGGGAACGAACAGAGGAGGAAGGAGTGGCAGGAAAGAGCTGCTGCAGACCCCAGGATTTTGCCTGTTCATGTTAAAATTCACCTTTCTTCACACAACCTGTGGTTTCTCACCATACCTGAGTGTCTTTTCTGTCCTTGTGATTTTGAAATGGGAAGCCTTGGGGAGCAGATCTCTTGGGAAGTGTCCATCTTGACGGGTTGCTTCCCAGGATAATCCAGGATCAAATCCAGGTCGTCATCATCAGCAAGCAAGGAAGCTTTCATGATCTGAGGATGTGGGAAGCCAAGCCAGAACATCAGCAATCCCTCCCCCAGCTGCAGCTCACTAAGCTCATCAAAATAGCTCTTCCCACCCAAAAAAACTCCTACATGCAGCACATGACCAAACAACACAGCCATGCTGCAAACATTCCAAGGAACAGTGGAGGCACAGCTCAGGCTTGCTGCCTGATGGATGAGGTTTTACAACTACTTCTTACATCAGTGCACAGGACTCACTGGGGAGGGGGTGACGTCCCACAATAATCCTCATTTCTTAGATCTTAGCTCTGTCTGCTGTATGTCAGCTTAAGGAGTAACTTCTGGTCTATTTGTCATTACAGGGAGAAGCCCAGAAGTGTTCAGGGTTCTGTCCTTCCACGAAAATTACAAAGAGCTGGACAGACAGGAGCCAGGGAATGGCTGCCAGTGCCAGAGGGCAGGGCTGGATGGGATCTTGGCAATGAGGAATTGTTCCCTGGCAGGGTGGGCAGGCCCTGGCACAGGGTGCCCCGAGCAGCTGGGGCTGCCCCTGGATCCCTGGCAGTGCCCAAGGCCAGGCTGGACACTGGGGCTGGAGCAGCCTGGGACAGTGGGAGGTGTCCCTGCCCATGGCAGGGGTGGGATGGGATGGGCTTTATGGTTTTTCTCAACCCAAATCTTCTGTGGTACTGTGAAATAAAAGCATCAACACCAAGCCCCAAATCAAGACCAGTTACCCCAAAACGTTTTTTTTTTTTTTCTACCAAGGCAGAAGGGGCCCAAGGCAGCTGCTCTGGTATCAGTTCAGCTTGTCCCAGTGCCCACAGGCCAGAGCTCTGGAAACTGAGCTCTGGCTTTAAGGTGTTCCATGTCTGAGCTCTGGCTTTAAGGTGTTCCCTGTCAGCACTGAGCTCTCCACGTGTGGGGCTTTCCCCAGAGCAGAGGTGTGCTGTGTGAGCTCAGTCCCACTCCATGGGCTGCACTGATCATTACATGCTGGTGTGTGACCACCCTTGGGGAGGCAAAAGCATCCTCGAGGAGTGCTCCCCTCATCTCCCCGAGAGGAGCAGGGCAGGACACTGACCTGCAGCACGTAGGGGTTGATGCCCTGGGTGGATGCGATGTGCGTGGACGCTGGCACTGCCTCCTGCTCCTCGGCCAGGGCATCCTCTGCCAAGGGCTCCTGGGCGGGCTCCTGGGTGACGTCTGCCATGTCACTGTCCAGCTCCACCAGCCTGCCCAGCTGCTCCAGCTCCAGGGGCTGCGGATACAGAGGCCAGGTCACACCCACAGAGCACAGCTCAGCCAGGACAGCCACGGCTCCCAGGAGCACCTGTGGGCTCTGCCAAGGCTGCACACCAAGGGCAGGGATGGACACACAGAACCTTCAGGGTGTGCCATGCCAGGGAAGGAGCAGTCCTAGAGCAGCGGTGCCCTCCTGGAGTTTTCCCAGTTCTGCCATGCAGTTTAGGGAACTGTTCTTCAGCAGCGGAGTTCTCACGTGCCCAGCGAAGGGAGAGCTCTGTGTGTCCTGCCTGCCTCCCTCCCCTCCTCCCAGATCCACCCCATGTGGTACCAACTCCAGTCACAGAGCCTACATTCCACAAAGAACTGCATTTCTCACGGTTACTGTAATGGGCAGGCCCTGGCACAGGGTGCCCAGAGCAGCTGGGGCTGCCCCTGGATCCCTGGCAGTGTCCCAGGCCAGGCTGGGCACTGGGGCTGGGAGCAGCCTGGGACAGTGGGAGGTGTCCCAGGGCAGGGGTGGCCCTGGATGGACTGTGAGGTCCCTCTAACCCAAGCCCTTCCATGATTCCATGGCTAACTGCTCACATGGGCTGTACTTTTGCCCAGCTGGCTCCATAGGACCTGAGCTCCCTTGTACTGGTTTGATTCTAGTTTAACCATCCCATGACTCAGCTTTGTGTCCTGTGAAAGCCTCATGCTTCCAGCTTCCCAGAAAAAACACAGTCCAGAGCACTGAAGTGATGCAAAAACAGGAGTGAGGAAGCCTAGGCAGGGAGTGTCCTGGGAATCCTGCTCAGGAATTAAGGAGCATGTTCACAAGGCTGTGCTTAGCTCTGTAGAACCAGCCAGGATGGGGTGAAGGTTCTCAGCTGAGATAAAATCACCTGTGGGGGGCTGTAAGGAGGGAACTGAGCAGTAGATGCAGAATCTGAGCCTGGCCCCACATGTGGAACAGATTTACAAGTCAAAATATGGTTACAAACACACAAGTTGCACTGCTCCCTTCATTGGGCTTTAATGCAGCAAGCTCCCTTGCAATATTAATAAATTCATTAATATTTAACTTAGTGAGGGTAGACAAAGCAAAACCCAAGTCTAGATATTAAATGCTCTTTACAGCCCAAATAACAGTATTACCAGATGTGTTCTACACCAGGTTTTTGGGAAGTTTTAAGCAATACTATAATGTTTCTTAGGGTTTTGGGAAGCTGATGTTTTTTCCTAATTTCAGAAATTAAAACCTAAGTTAGTTATGCAAGTCAGAGAGGTTAATGAACCTGGAGGAGTTTTTGTTAAGTACACTGGATTGTACAAGAATGTTTGAATTTATCAGTGATACTCCCAGTGATCCTGAGTGTTTAAAACCTCACCTCTGGTCCCCGAGTCTGAACATGAAGCAGGGAGGGGAGCTGAAATGATGCTGTTGGACAGCCACGTGTGCAGCTCAAAATGCAAATAATTAAGGATCCACTCCAGCAGAGGGATGAATGAGTGGGTGTTAATTAGCTGAGGAGCCAGGAGAGCTGGAGCAGCAGCTGGCCACTGCTCTGGGATTCTCCATGCAGAACGCAGCAGAGCTGGCAGCCCCCAGCCTGCTCCAGCAGCAGGATGCTCTGCCCGGGGAGCAGATGGTGCTTCTGGAACTGCTAACAGGGATCAGGGTCCTGAGGGCCTCTCTCACCTGCCTGGAGAGCTCTGACCACACAAATGGTCAGCACAGAGTCACACCGGGTACCAGGGAGAAGTTCTGTGTTACAAACACAGAACTACTGAGGTGGGAAAAGCCTCTGAGCCTACCAAGTCCAACCGTGCCCCAGCACTGCCAGGGCCACCACTGACTCCATCCCAAGCGCCACATCCACAGGCTGTGGGATCCCTCAGGGAGGTGACTTCACCACTGCCCTGGGCAACCTGTGCCAGGGCTGGACAACCCTTTTCAGGAATAGATTTTCCCAATATCCAACCTAAACCTCCCCCGGCACAACTTGAGGCCACTTCCTGCTCCACCCTCCTTTCAGGGAGTTGTGCAGAACCACAGGGTCCCCCCTAAGCTTCCTTTTCTCCAGGCTCAGCCCCTTCCCAGCTCCCTCAGCCCCTCCTGGGGTTCCAGCTCCATTCCCTGCCCTGGACATGCTCCAGCCCCTTCAGGTCTCTCTTTCCCAGAACTAGACACTCTCTTTTGAGGTGTCACACAGTGCCCAGCACAGGGGACAATCCCTGCCCTGGGGCTGTGGCCACACCATGGCTGGGACAGCCCAGGGGCAGGGCCCATTGGCCTCTTGCCCACCTGGGCTCCTGGTACTCCCAGTGAACTAGATCAAACAGTGTCTGCGGATCAAACATTCCTGTGTAAGATGGGCCCAGCACTGAGGATGTTTTGCAAAGGTTTAAAGCAGTCACATCCAACACAAATATGTTTACGAAGCCAGCATATAGCCAGCCTTACAAAAAGTATTATTTTAATAAAAATAGAGCACATTCTTAAAATGGAAAGCAGACAGTCTTGCACACTAATGGTGGTAAAGGCAACTGAGTGCACAGCATCACTGTCCAGGCAGGCAGCACACGGCGGTGGCATTACGGGCGTGCATTTAATAGTCACAAAAACAAGGGTTCTTCCAGAAGAGGTGCAAATCTGCCAAACTCAGACTAGAATTCAAACAAGAAACAAGGGTTGAAAGCCTCCCCGCCCCATCCTTAGTCTGCAATGTCAAGTGTGTCAAAGGAAAACAACACGCAGCCACTCAGGCAGAGCTCAGAAGAGTTTCTGTGAGGCTTCACTCTCCAGATTGCACGTTACTCCAACCACCCCCTTCCCAGGCACTGCTATTCTCCAAATTCCGTGTCATCAACCCCCTTTAGTCACTGCTCTCCTTCTACCTGAGCCGGGGGCGCTGGTTTGCCATTCAGGGCCATCTGCTGGGGTGGCAGGTGCCCTGGGGGTGGCACAGGTGTGGTCTTTAACTTCTTGGTGTCCACTTTTAAAGGACGATCTTCCTCCTCCTCGTCAGAATCTTGCAAGCCATACTTGGAGAAGTGTGCTACCTGTGTTAAGGAGAAGGACAAACGTGTCACAGCTTGGACGTGAAATTCCTGCAAGGCCTGAATACTGGGCAGCTGTAACTGTGCCCCATACAGGTGTCCTAACACACAACTCTTGGGACACCTGCAACGAATTCGGCCTCTCTACAGAGGCTGTTGTTTTAAAGTTTATCAGCTGTTGCAGACTCTGGGATGACAGTTCAGTGCTGTAGTGCTTGGTAACTGTACAATTTCATATGTGTTATTGCTTACGTGTAGTACAAAACCACCTGCTCTAGGCAGGTGGGAGCCACAGTTTTTACCACAGAATTGCAGAGTGGCTGGGACTGGGAGAGACCTTAAAGCTCATTCATTCCATGGGCAGGGGCACCTTCCACTAGTTCAGATTGGTCCAAGCCCCATCCATTTTGCATGCATTACTGATTATGTGTATTACAAAACCACCTGCTCTAGGCAGGTCTGGAGCCACAGTTTTTACCACAGAATCGCAGACTGGTTTGGACTGGGAGAGACCTTAAAGCTCATTCATTCCATGGGCAGGGGCACCTTCCACTGGTGCAGGTTGGTCTGTTGGTCCAAGAAGCCCCATCCAACCCAACCTTGAATGCTCCCAGGAATGAGGAGCTGCTTTGGTGAGGACGGTTCTCACGAGAGCTCAGGGACTCCAGGCAGCTGTCCCAGGACAGAATGCCCTGACCTGGCAATGCTGAGGGGCCTGCAGGCCGGGCAGAGCTGCAGGTGGCTCACCTTGAAGACCCAGGAGCCGGTCTCAGGGCGGTACTCCTTGAAGCGCGCGCCCTGCCTGCGGGACACGGCCTCCAGCCGGCCCTCGTAGTCCATCTCGGCCAGCCGCTCGGGGCTCTTGATCAGGCACCGCGACGTCTTGTCCGTGGGCCACACCCCATCCAGGGTCACCTCGGCTCGCCTGCCAAAGGACAACAGGCTCAGAACCAGGGGCTGGGAACCTGGCCAGGGGAGCAGGGCACAGCCCCAGGCAGGGAAACCCGTATCGGCTCTCGAACCCAATCTGTGGTTCAGAAACCTGAAGTAACTCACTGACACTGTAAACTGAATGCACCATTTGGATTTGTCTCTTGGTTGCAGCCTGCAAGCACAGCAGACTGTGAGGATTCTAAAATTCATCCTTATCTAACACTTACCTATTTAACCCTTCCCCAATGGGAGGTTTTTTTTCATCGTCAGGGTAAACAATAACTTCTTTTCTCCGGATGTGTACAATCTCATCCAGGTTTAAGTTTGTTAGATTTACTTCTCCTTCGAAGTAAATCGATCCATAACCTGCAGAACAACCCAAAAGGTCACAATTAAATTGTGAAAAGGTCAATTACGTTGTGAAAAGTCACAATTAAAACCATGAAAAGTAGTATGCCAGAGAGCCCACATTCCTGCTGTGCTCCTCCTGTCCCCACCCAGCCCCATGCCGTCTCCTGAGCAAAGCAACATCTCCTTCCCCCTGAGAAAACTCTGAAGAAGCCTAATCAACTTTGACACTGATATCAAATGGCTGGGAGAGGTGGGAATGTTCAATCTGGAGAAGGGAAGGCTCCAGGGAGAGCTCAGAGCCCCTAGCAGGGCCTGAAGGGGCTCCAGGAGAGCTGCAGAGGGACTGGGGACAAGGATGGAGGGACAGGAGCCAGGGAATGGCTGCCAGTGCCAGAGGGCAGGGCTGGATGGGACCTTGGCAATGAGGAATTGTTCCCTGGCAGGGTGGGCAGGCCCTGGCACAGGGTGCCCAGAGCAGCTGGGGCTGCCCCTGGATCCCTGGCAGTGCCCAAGGCCAGGCTGGACACTGGGGCTGGGAGCAGCCTGGAACAGTGGGAGGTGTCCCTGCCCATGGAATGGGATGAGCTTTAATGCCTTTTCCAAACCAAATCTGTCTGTGACACTGGGATTTATTTTATCCTAAAATCTTACACAACTTTGATGCCAACTGCTCCCAAAGCAAGGGCAGTGGTGGCAGTCAGACTGAGGGTTGGGAACTGAGGCTCTGCAGCTTTAGGATCCCTGGTCAGGGTGAAGGCCCAGGAAGGCCCAGGAAGGCTGGGGCTCTCACCCGTGCGGCCGATGGTGAAGTCTGTCACGATACATTCCCTCCTGTCATTGGTCAGCCGGGCCAGCTCCTCCAGGGTCGGAATGGTGTAGTAGCCAGCTCGTGTCAGGACAATCCCTGCAACACAACATTCCCTGAGAACAGGGCTGGCAGCAATGCATCAACATTCCCAGACTGTTATCCCATTTCTTTTGCCAGCCTGACTGAACAGCTGGAAGCCTCAGAGGAACTGAGAATCAGGGCACCCAAAGCCAACAGACACCACAACACCTTCATTCCACAGCCTCCAGAGCACATTTAAACCAAGTGCTCTGGCAGGTTCTGTCCAGGCACCTGTCAGGGAACAGCAGGTGTGCAAACAGGAAGGGAAGAAGGTGTGCAGGGAGAAGAAAAATTGCAAATGTATCAACACTTGAAGGAAACACTCTCCCAGCTTTAGTAGCCTGGGGCCTCAGGCACTGCTGACCAAACTGCAGCTTCTTCTACATTTAACAGGCTCCAATTCTTCATCTATTAATCTGTCTAATTATCTTCCTATTTCCCAAAAGCATTTTGCACCCACAAAATGTCTAGACATTTCTTTTGCACACATCACCTGCCAGTTTCATTACATGCCATGTAAGTATTACCTGGAAGGATTAACAAATCTTTTCCCTTTACCTTCTCAAGTTTAAAAAACCTCTAACACACGTGATATAAAACTGGGGGATAAAATTTAAATGCTCATTGACTCAGCAGATAAAATTTCTGCACTAAGTAAGAAAGGCAACATTTGTATTCTGGTGGAAGGAGGAGGGAAAAAAAGCAAAAGCCGAGGGTGTCAAAGAGCAGCAAACTCTGCATGCAATGCTGCCCCTGCCAGCCTCACCTGCAGGATGCTGCTGGAGGCCAGGCTCGATCTCCTTGTCCCACTCCTCCTGCAGGGAATCCTCCTGGAAGGAGGCGTCCTCACTGCTGCCCTCCAGGCCGTTGCGCAGCGCCGCGCGCATGTTCAGCGCCACGATGGTGTCATCCACGCCCGAGTGGGGTTTGTGCCCGCTGCCCTCCAGGCTCTGGGGAATGGGCTTGGCAATGGGGTTGGTGTAAAACCTGGTCACCTCGTGGGTCTCCTCCTCCTCCTCCCGCTCCCCGTCCTGCCTGTGGTTCTCCTCGGGAGGCACCGACAGGAAGAACCTGGGCAGAGGAAGGATAATGTGAATTATTTCATTTCCCAGGGACTTACACCAGCATTCCTGGGCAGGGCCAGGAGCTGGACTTGGGTGACCCCTGTGGGTCCCTCCCTGCTCAGGAGACTCTCTGATTCTATGACTAAAATTCCACTCTTTCCACGCAAAGAGCAAACAGGACCACACCAACTGCAGTGTCAGTGATTATTCCCCTTCCCTCTGCTCCTGCCTGACTGCCACTGAGGCTCCCACTACAGCAAGGACAGTGGTGAGACTGGGACAGTCCCCACAGGCTGGGGACTAAGGCATGTGCCCTGTGCAGAGCTGAGTGGAACAGGAGCTCAAGCTGCAGAGAAGCCTCAAAAGGGAGTGTAACAGCAACCCCACAGCTCCAAACTGTCTGCCCACAGGGCCAGGGTGACCTCACTCCCACAGCAGCTCTTATTTTAGTAGCTTTCAAAAAAGTCAATGTGGTGAGCTGGACAGGTTTTTTCAAGACTCTGATTAAAAGAAAACCAAGGCAAAAATCAGAGTTCAACTGAAATATGGCCACAGGTTTTTAGAGGAGGTTGGAATTCTGGCTTTGGGTGGGGGAGGATGTAGCCTTAGAGGCTCCTCATTGTAATCTGTACAAAATACATATATAGAAAACAGAAATATGAGACATGAGGATGGCGCTCCCTTGCAATTCCCACATCATTGAGGACTGACCAGCAGAGGTTCTTCTCCCCTCAGAGTCAGGTTTAGCACTTCCCCCAAGGAATATCCTGGTTTCTTGCTACAGGCAAGGAAGAGAGACTCATCCAGAACCTAAGTCCCCACTCCGTGACCTGCATTTTGGGTGGGGTGACCTGGCAGTGCCCACACAGCAAGAATGCATGGTTAGTGCAGGAGGAAATGCATCTCCCAGCAGTCAACTGCTTTCAATGAACAGTGAAGTGACATCCCTGAGGAGGAGGGGCTGCTGTCAGCAGTAACTCAGGGACAGGCAGAACCAGTCTGCATTTCTGAGGACAAGCCCTGCAGGGTGACTCACTCACCTGTCCCCATTCTCCGGGTACTCCGACGGCGACGCCAGGTCCTCGTTCTCTCGGCTCACGGGAGAGAACAGGTTGCTGCTGTTGAGGTTCTTCAGAACCAGCTTCTTGATGCTCTTCCTAAACACACAACACACCAAGGAAGGGAAATGTGGATCTATCCACTGCATACATGTGTACTTTGTACTTAATTCAGATGCTCCAGGGACCAGGAACCAGCTCTAAGACCTGTTCCCACACACAGGACATATCAAGTCTCCCATTAACATTTTTTAGGGAATTCTGTTCGAGGCTCTGGTTTGTATAGAGGTGTAAAAAGCACAAGCCAGTGAAAGGCTCAAAGCCCAAGTTTAGCAAACCACAGTGTTCCCTGTTTCCCAAATCAGTTTTTCTTGAAACATAGAAGGTCTGGCCCACAGGTGCAGGTTCATTTTACAGCAGGGTCACTTTAATCTTTTAGCCCTTTGTTTTTACTCAACTTCAAATCTTTCCAAATCCCTTTTCTATATGACAGGCACTGATGCACCCAAAAACTGAACCCAAAGCTTTACTTGGGCAGATCCATGATTTATTTCTCACAGAAACATCTGTGGATCTGAAATAGAACCAGGGCTGGGATAAAACCATCAGAAATCTGCCTCCATACTAAGGGCATGAGCAAACCTGTTGACACTCCCAGTTCAGGAGCAGGAAGTATTACCCTGTGCAAGCTTTCCTTGTTAGAATTCCCCAATGACTTTATTGGAGCTTTGCCTCCCATCATGGGCTGACCTTATTTTACAGCTTATTTGGCCTTAAGAGTCTAAGCTGAACCTTTTCACCTCCTCTACAGAAAACAGTTCTATTGAAGCCTTACAGACAACTTATTGTTCTTCCAATATGAATCAGTGCACAAAATCACAAGATTCAAGGTAATATGCAGGAGTTTCCAGAAGATTCTCACACAGAGACAAAAGAGAAGCTCACTTTGGCATGAAGGCTCCATTGGACAGGGAGGGCTCATCATCATCCAGCCCATCAAAGAGCTGGGACTTGGCTGAGCCCGTGGACTGCAGGGCCTTGGGCCGCACTCTGGTGGCGGGGCGGGGGGTCAGCTTGTAGTGGGTGGGGGTCGTCAGGGCCTTCTGGGCTGCTGGGTTGGTTGGCTTCAGCCTCTGGAACAGAAAGATGGACAGTTGGAAACCTCAGGCATGGGGACAGAGCTTTAGGGTGCTCCAGCCCTAAAAATGGTGCCGAAAGGCAAAGGGGGTGGTAAGCAAAGGGAAGCAATAATTGCACTGAGGTTAGTGGGCTCCATGCACAGCCCCAGCCATCAGCCTGGATCCATGGGCACCCTGGGCTCCCTGCACAGTCCCAGCCATCAGCCTGGATCCATGGGCACCCTGGGCTCCATGCACAGTCCCAGCCATCAGCCTGGATCCATGGGTAGCCCCAGACATCAGCCTGGACCCATGGGCAGCCTGGGCTCCATGCACAGCCCCAGCCATCAGCCTGGATCCATGGGCACCCTGGGCTCCATGCACAGTCCCAGCCATCAGCCTGGATCCATGGGCACCCTGGGCTCCATGCACAGTCCCAGCCATCAGCCTGGATCCATGGGCACCCTGGGCTCCATGCACAGCCCCAGCCATCAGCCTGGACCCATGGGCACCCTGGATCCATGGGCAGCCTGGGCTCCATGCACAGTCCCAGCCATCAGCCTGGATCCATGGGCACCCTGGGCTCCATGCACAGCCCCAGCCATCAGCCTGGATCCATGGGCACCCTGGATCCATGGGCACCCTGGATCCATGGGCACCCTGGGCTCCATGCACAGCCCCAGCCATCAGCCTGGATCCATGGGCACCCTGGATCCATGGGCACCCTGGGCTCCATGCACAGCCCCAGCCATCAGCCTGGATCCATGGGCAGCCTGGGCTCCAGCTGCCAAGCAGGATTCACCTCCAGCCCCAGGGGCAGCAGACACTCAGAACCTCCCCTACCACCTAAAAAGCCTGTGAAGTGTTTGTTTTATCATCTCTTGAACAAAGCAAGAGGAAAAGGTTGCTCAAAGACTCTCAGGGATGTCCTGAGCAAAGCACTACAATTATTTCCCAAGCATTAACAATGATCCATCTTTGTTCCCAATCAGCAACAAGGAGCCCAGGAACCCCATAGCCAAGGTTGTGACGCAGGCAAAAGTAAGAAATCGTGGGATGGTTTGGGCTGGAAAGTACCTTAAAGATCATGCACTTCCAACCCCCCTGCCACGGGCAGGGGACTTTCCACTGGGATAAAATCAAGCCCTTTGTGCCCTGGAGGGTAAAAAGCCACTGCACCACTGGGAGAGCACAGAGGGCAACTTCCTTGGCTGCTCAGTGTGCACTGAAGTGAGGACTGCACACAGACCAAGTAATTCCAACTGTCACCCATGAAATGAGTTCAGGGCTGATGGGCACTTACCTCTTCCTTCTTCTTCGGGTCTGACATGGGGTTTCTGAAGAGTGGGGAGTCCCCAAAGGGGGAGTAGGTCAGGCTGTTGAGGTGCTGCTGGAGGACAGCTTGCTGGGCTGCAGAGGCGTTGGGGTCTGTCAGAGCTACAAAAGGAGCAGCATTTCAGTTTTACAGCTCTGGGAACAGAACCAGGGCAGGGAGAAACACAGCAGTGCCCAAAACATCTCCTTCCTCCATCACAATGTCCAACCATATTCACTGAGTTCTCATGGGTGAAAAGCTGAGGGCACAGAGAGCTACAGAGCAGTGGAAAGAGCCTGGCCTGCTAGAATATTCAACTAATCCAGCTGGCTTCTGAAAGGATGTGCAGGGAAAATATTTCATGCAGAATTTTGACATTACTGCTACCACAACCATACAGGTCTAGAGTCCCCTCTACAATGGATCCTAAATCTTGTCTCTGTCTTAAAGCATTTCATTTTAATTCCTATTGAAATGCTCTAAGAGCTCACCCCATGAAACACTCAAGCCACCAAAAGCAGCTTAATTCTAATTCCAATAAATTCAGGATGGATGTGGGCATTCCCAAAGAACAACAAAACCACTCAGAACAACAGCTTATTGTCACGGTCTGCAGGAAGTCAGGAGGAGAGCTGGAGACAACTGGGTCTTATTTTTGTCCCAAAGGCACAGCATTCCTGTTAATACAAGCCCTCTAGGCGTCTCCTATCTCAAAGTACTGAAAAATCCAATGCTGCACTTCCCTCACTTTTCTTTGTGCACATCTATTCTTGCTGCCCCAAATTCAATTTGGGAAATTTACTAGTCTTCAAGACAATCCTCCAAAATAGGTGTAATTATTGGGCATGTAAAGCAATTTGGAATTCCTTTAAAAACATACAAATAGCTAGCAAAACAAGGGTCATTAACAGGGTCTGCACTGTGACTGAGAACAGAAGTGGCCCCGAGGAGATGTTTTGTCATTCCAAACCCTTTGGGAGGGGAGTGCTCCTGTGTTCAGGCACGTGGGCACAAGGCAGCAGGTTCATGGCACTCACCTACAGCAGGCTGAGGGGCCCCAAAGCCCAGGGTGGCTGTGGATGTGTTGAACCCTGGGGCTCCGAAGGCTCCTGTTCCCAGCGTTCCCCCCAGCTTTGGCTGCGTGTTCCCAAACAGGGACGTCTGTCCTGCCCCCAGAGCTGTGACAGAGAGGGCACAGTTACCACAGGACTCTGACAAGTTTACAGGCATGACAAAGAATTCCTTATTGGAGTGCAGGAAACACTCTCCATGCCCATGGATGCTGCAGGCAGCAGAAGCTCTGGGCACAGAGGACCTCACCAGTCATGCCCAATTTCTGCCAGGCCACTAGGCACTCTGCTGAGAAGCTCCCCTTGGAGCTGCCCTGAGCCATCCTGGCCTGAAGCTCAAACATGTCCAACCTTTCCTAACTCAGCTACAGGCAATGCCCAGGCTGGACTGCACTGCAGCCTGAGGGCTGGAGCTGCCCAGAAATGGGAAACTGCTTACCTGTTCCAAACCCTGTTCCAAGTCCAGTGCCCAGAGTCCCAGTCGCAGGCTTATTTCCAAACAAGCTATTTCCAGCAGTGTTGGCACCAAAACCTTCAATAACAGAATGAGCAGCTCATTAGAGATGAAATGAAAACCATGTATTTAAACAAATAAGCCTCACAGGGTCGAAGAGCCCTGCCAAAGCCAAATTTCTCACTGTTTCCAGCAGTGCAGGTAAAACTGGCAATCAGCAAGAAGGGACTTCACTGGTAATAAACACATTTTAGCTATAAATATAGCATTAAAGCAGCACAAAAAAATGTTGGTCTGCCTTCTCAAGCTTTTCAGTTTGTTACAAACTTCAGAGTTTCCCAGAAAGGCAGAGCTGACATAAAGCTGCTCTAGCTGGCAATGGAGTAAAACATGCTGGGGTTTTTTGAGTGCCTGGAGGGAACAAACCTCAATCCATCCTGTTTACCACACACTCATTTCTCTGACCCTCCCCACAGAGCAGGTGGGAACTCAGATCTGCACAGTTCAAGGGCACAGCTGTAGCTGCAACAAGGCCACCCCAAATCTACCATGAGCTCAGTTCTACTGCAGACACTGACCCCATCCCATGCTTGGTTAGTACACAAAGCCAGGATTAAACTGAAAAAGTGCAGGTGTGCACCGACCCCTTGGAATCCAGCTCCATTCCTCCTACAAACTGCCACACAGGCAAACCAAAACCACACACTGCAAAGGCTGATCTCCACCAAACAGTGCCAACACACTGTGGGGCCCTGGAGTTCCTGAGCAGCAGAACAAGAACTCAAAAGCGCCTTTCACACCCTTGGGAGGTTTGCCCAGGACTGCTCACCACAGTCAAACCCTGCTTGCCAAGGGGCTGCCCTGGTTCAGAGCACTAAGAACTGCACAGAGCTTGATTTGGGAAGGACCTAAAAGATCAGCCAGCTCCCTTGAGTTCTTCCCTGTCTATATGGGCAGGCTGGCACAGCAGGCTAAAGGCATGGCAGGCCCCACTGTCTTTAAATAGCCAACACAAAACTGCAGGACAGGGATGGCAGGGTCCAACCCCCTCCTACTCACTCTCAGAGACAGTTCTGCTGCTCTGAGATCCAGAACTAACAAGGCAGGAGAGATTTCAGAGTCCCATGAAAGAAGCTGCCACTCCCTTCAGCCATCCCTACACATTGCTCCTGCTCAGTCACACCCACCCAACATCAGTTCTCACATCAGAGGCCACCAGGAACACACCACCAGCTCCTCAGGACTTTAGTCCTTCCCACCACCAAGAACAACAGCCACCAGCTGAACTGGAGCTGACTCATTTCACCTTCACTGCAGTGCAGGATCTCCCGACACCTGCCCAAGCCCAGGTTTTACCCCAATTCTCCTAGTGCTGCTGTGCCAACACAGGGTGTTCACAGCCTACTAACAAACCCCTCTGCTCCCTGAATCCTTGATTTCCAGAGTTTTCAGCCACAAAATTTACAGATGGTTGGAGCTGGGAGGGACCTTTGAGACCACCCGGCCCAGCCCCTGCCCAGGCAGGGTCACTGCAGCAGTGACACAGGAACGTGCCCAGGGGCTTTGGGATGTCCCCAGAGAGGGAGACTCCAGCCCCTCCCTGGGCAGCTGTTCCAGGGCTCTGCCCCTCCAGGGAAGGAAGTTCTTGCTCAGGCTGGGCTGGAATTGTTGTGTTTTAGTTCCTGGCCATGGCTCCTTGTCCTGCCACTGGCACCACTGAGCAGAGTCTGGCACCATCCTGACACCCCTGGAGAGATGTGGATGGAGGGATGGAGGGATGGATGGATGATGGATGGATGGATGGATGGATGGATGGGTGATGGATGGGGATGGATGGATGGATGGATGGATGATGGATGGATGGATGGATGGATGAGGATGGATGGATGGATGGATGATGGATGAGGATGGAGGATGATGGATGGATGGATGGATGGATGGATGATGGATGGATGGATGATGGATGGATGGATGATGGATGGATGGATGGATGATGGATGGATGGATGATGGATGGATGGATGATGGATGGATGGATGATGGATGGATGATGGATGATGGATGGATGGATGATGGATGGATGGATGATGGATGGAGATGATGGATGGATGGGATGGGATGGATGATGGATGATGGATGGATGGATGGATGGATGGATGGAGATGGATGGATGGATGGATGGATGGATGGATGGATGGATGATGGATGGATGGATGGATGGGTGGATGGGTGGATGGATGGATGATGGATGGATGGATGGATGGATGGATGGATGATGGATGGATGGATGATGTGGATGGATGGATGATGGATGGATGGATGATGGATGATGGATGGATGGATGGATGGATGGATGGATGAGGGATGAATGGATGGATGGACGGATGGATGGATGGATGATGGATGGATGGATGGGGTATTTGTGTGGACGGATGGATCCCCTCTCAGCCTTCCCTTCTCCAGACCCACCAGACCCAGCTCCCACAGTCTCCTCACCAGAGATGCTCCAGACCCCAAATCATCTCTGTGCCCTTCCCTGGACCCTCTCCAGTAGCTCCTGGTCTTCCTTGAGCTGTGGAGCCCAGAACTGAACAGGATTCTCCAGATGAGCCTCCCTGGAGCTGAGCAGAGGAGCAGGATCCCCTCCCTGACCTGCTGGGAATGCCCTTCCCAATGCTGCCCTGGATCCCAGAGGCTCTCCTGGCCATCCCAGGCTGAAAATTCCCTTAAGGACTCACCCAAACAGTGGCATTTGACCATCTACTTCCCCAGTCAGGGAGGCCCACCAAGAGCAAAGGCACAACCCAGCACCCAGCACTGTGCCAGGGCCATCATTCACCTGACAATTCCAACACTACAGTACCCAGCATGTCTCTTTGCAGTGTGTGGTGCACACAGTACAGATTTAAATGACTGAAACCACACTTTTTTTCCCTGTCCCCAAACTGGAAGGGTTTGTAGGGCTCCTAAACTCAGAGCAGGTTTGTTACCGAAGAGGCCCCCGCCCGTGGTGGTACCGAACGAGGGAGCGCTGGTCGTGGTGGCTCCAAATCCAGCAGGCTTGTTCCCAAACAGGGTCTGAAAGGAAAACAACAGAATTTGGAAACCTGGGATGCTGACACCACAGGAATTGTATCGGTGTTTGGCTGCAGGCAAGGAAGGAGAACTAAAGCCAAGCACAGCTGAGCCCCCCAGCCCACCCTCCCATGGGTGGGGTTATCCCAAGCCACCTGCAAGATCCCCAAAAGCAGCTGCTAGGGTCAGACTCAAGGGGCTTAAGGGACTTTTCCAATCTCAGTGATCCTCTGATTTTTGCTCCACCAGAACCAAAATGACTGAGTACCAAAAACCAAGGTTGGTTTTGGTTCATCACAACCTACAACCTGTATTTCCAGCCCTATGCTGAGGCACCCCAGTCACTGAGAATCTCAGTATCTCCTGCTGCTTTTATCACTCCACACATAACCTGTTAAAAAAAATTACTCTATTACACCTGTTTATCCTCCAGTTTTCAGCAAACCACCTGACTTTTGTATCTCAGACATCCTAATTCCTAAGCTGACACAACTTCTGTGCAGCCAGCACCTCGAACAGGGCTCTGCTTGGTTTTCTCTTTGTTACAGAGGCACAGACATACCGAACCACCAACACCAAATCCCGTGTTGGCTTGTCCAAAAAGGCCAGTTCCCGTTCCAAATCCAGTCCCAGCATTTGTATTGGCAGCTGTCCCAAAAAGGCCTCCAGGCTGCGAGGGCTGGGTGACCCCAAAGAGACCCTACAAAAAGGAACCAGGTTAAGGTAATGCTCCCAGGCATTTCCAAGTCCAGCACTGACAACGACAGATCCAACACACAGAATCAGGCAATAAAACAATGCTGCATTTGCCCTCGTGCTGGGGGAAGAGGACAAGTGAAGAGCATTCCAGAAGCTTTAGTCCTCCTCCAAAAACTTAGTTACTAAAAGGAAATTAAAAAACCCCAAAAATTTATGCTCCAAGATTTAAAAGCTATTGGAATCTCCTTATTGCTTTGAGCAAGGGAGATGGAAAAGAAACATTTCACAGGGTTTTCTATGAGAAGTCACAACAAATTCACCAAGAACACAGGATATCTGGAGCCAAAGCCTCTAGTCATACAACAAGTTACAACTACGTAGAATCTTTCTGTCACAAAAGCCCCCAAATGTTGCTGCTCATTTGTCACTAGAAAGCCCAGGATTGAATTCCCAAAGAAGGTTGACAATGGAGTGACATTATCTGTGTGAAAATGACGGGAAGCACAGGAGTTGCTAGAGAGCAGCTGCTTGAGGAGGTGAGTGGGTACACGATTTGTGAACAGCTGACTGTTCTCCAATTGTCAGAACAAAGCTGACTGCCAGGAGGTTCCTCACTGCAGCACAGCCTCCAGAGCTGGGCACGCTGCTTTTACCCCAGGGCAGTGGAGCGTGAGGCACACCCCAATGCTGCAGCCCCCCGTGCCCAGCAGGAGCAGCTGCAGCCCCCTTACCATGGTGTTGGTGTTGGGCTGGCCCAGGGTGCTGGTGCCCCCAAAGGAGAAGCCGGTGTTCTGCGTGGTGGTGGCCTGGCCAAAGGGTTTGTTGAACAGACTCGTGGTCTGGGACTGCTGCCCAAAGAGCCCCCCGGTGGTGCCCGTGCCAAAGCCAGTTGTACCTGGGACACCAAGAGCAGTTAGAGACCCAGCACATCCACACCTGGGCATGCACACAGCAAAAGGGTTACAGAATATCCTCAGCTGTAGGGACCCCCAGGGATCTCCCAGTGCCACCCCTGGCCTGCCCAGACCCCTCAAATCCCACCCTGGGCATCCCCGGTGGTGCCCGTGCCAAAGCCGGTCATACCTGGGACACCAAGGGCAGTTAGAGAGCCAGCACATCCACACCCCATCGTGCACACAACAAAAAGGGTCACAGAACATCCTGAGCTGGGAGGGACCCCCGGGGATCACCCAGTGCCACCCCTGGCCTGCCCAGACCCCACCAAGCCTAGCCTGGGCATCCCTGGCAGCGCTGGCCAAAGGCTCCTGGAGCTGTGGCAGCCGGGGGCCGTGCCCATTCCCTGGGCAGTGCCAGCACCCTCTGGGGAAGAACCTTTCCCTAAAATCCAACCTAAATCTCTTCCCTGGACCAGCTCTAGCTGTTCCCTTGGTCCTGTTTCTGTTCATCCAACAACCACTTCCATTCCTACAGCCTGGAGGATTTGTACGTGTTCACAGTCAAATTCCACAAACACAAATATCTATTACTAGGAAAAAATCCTTCCCTGGCAGGGTGGGCAGGCCCTGGCACAGGGTGCCCAGAGAAGCTGGGGCTGCCCCTGGATCCCTGGCAGTGTCCAGGGCAGTGCCAAGGTTGGACCCTGGGGCTGGGAGCAGCCTGGGACAGTGGAAGGTGTCCCTGCCCATAGCAGGGTGAGACTGGATGAGCTTCGAGGTCCCCTCCCAACCCAAACCATTCTGGAATTCTATGATCTATTTACTCTTCAATTTGCACCAAAACCTAATAAAAATCCAACAGCTGTTTCAATTTTTCCAGGAGAAAGTAAGAAAATAGATTCCTACGGCAAGAAGCTGCACCAGTGAATGATGGCAATACAACCAGCACAACTCCGAGCTCACAGCAGTGTTTCAGCATTTTGCATCACAGAATTCTAAATGGTTTAACAGAGTATTTGCACATGCACTCACAGAACACCAGTGCCAGGCAGTACTTACTGGTTCCAAAAGCAGTTTTATTCTGCCCATAGGAGAAGCCTGTATTGGTAGTGGAAGAGCCAAAAAGTCCTGTGGCTGTGCTGGACGTGGCAGTGGAAGAGCCAAACAAGCCAGCAGTTGCTCCTGCTCCTACAGGATTTGTGGGCCCTTTCCTATTTGCCTGGTAGTCTTCCAAACGGAGTTCCTAGAGGAAAATCCAGCTCTTTTTACCCAGGACAAGGGCAAGCAAATGTCCTTACCACACTCACCCAGCACCCCATCTTCACCAAGGTGAAGGCTCAAGAAAAGCTGCAACACCCACGTTTTTAAAAATAAGGACACTAAAAATGGGACCTGAACTTAGATTCATGTTTTTACTTCAATTTGACATCCCGAGCCTTTTCAGATATTTTATAAACAATCTGTTTTGAAGGGTCAAACAAACCAGCCCAAATGGGAAGGCCTCAGAATAAATCCTTGGGAATATGAGTTTATAACAAACAACTGAGCTCTGCCTAGGATCCTGCTGTTATCTCAGCAGAGCAGGGCTGTTCCCAACAGGATCTCATGTCCTTCTGACAAGATGGAATTTCAGCTCTTCCAGACCTGCATCAACCACTGAAACCCAACTGCAATTAACGTGGCGTTGCATTAATTGTTTTACTTGACAACACCTCTCGTGTGTGATGCAGACATTGAAGGTTCATTAATGAGCACAGACAGCAGCAGAGGCCCAGAAAGGCCAGAGGTAGGGCTCTGTGCCCCTGCACTGACCTCCAGGGACTTGCTCTCGTACTCCTTCATGGCAGTGATGCACTGGTGCTTGGTGTTGATGTTGGTGCTGACGCCGGATTTCACCATGGTGTCGGTGCCGGTTGGGGGCTGCCGGGAAGGGAGGAAGGGCCAGGTTAAAATCCAGCCACACTTGGGGGAACACAGCCACGACTCCCTGCACATCCTGGGAAATCCTATATCTAGCACAGACCTGAGGCTCTGTGTGACTGCTCTGCTCGGGCAAGACCCCACCTGCAGTGCTGCCCCAGCCCTGGGGCCCAAGAGCAGCAGGATGTGGAGCTTTAGGAGCCAGACCAGAGGAGCCAGGGAGCTGCTCCAGGGCTGGGGCCCCTCTGGAGCCAGGCTGGGAGAGCTGGGGGTGCTCACCTGGAGAGGAGAAGCTCCAGGGAGAGCTCAGAGCCCCTGGCAGGGCCTGAAGGGGCTCCAGGAGAGCTGCAGAGGGACTGGGGACAAGGATGGAGGGACAGGATAAGGGGGGAATGGCTTCTCAGTGCCAGAGGGCAGGGCTGGATGGGATCTTGGCAATGAGGAATTGTTCCCTGGCAGGGTGGGCAGGCCTGGCACAGGTGCCCAGAGCAGCTGGGGCTGCCCCTGGATCCCTGGCAGTGCCCAAGGCCAGGCTGGACACTGGGGCTGGGAGCAGCCTGGGACAGTGGAAGGTGTCCCTGCCATGGCAGGGGTGGCACTTGCTAGGATTTAAGGTCCCTCCCAACCCAAACCTTGTGCGATTGCATGGTTTTATGATTCCATCATTATTTGTACAGCTGAGGCCTCACCCAGGTGTGTTTAATGACGATCAACAGTGGAATTAGCCACAGGAGCATTCAAAACAACTCCCAGCAATTCTGCTTTCAGTTTCACTTTTAAAGCAGTTTACCTCAGCTTCTGACTCAAACCCTGGAGCTCTGCATGAATTCCAGTATCCCCCCACTTTTTAACAGTGCTATGGCAGTACAAATCAGCAGCACTGCAAGAGCCCAGGCAGCAGCACAGCTCTGCCCCCAAAGCCTCAGTCTTACATCAGCTCAGTCTGGAAATGAAGAGGGATGAGATCTGCACGAACAAGTTTTTGGGGAACAGAGTCCCTCCTCCAGCAGGCCCCAGGTAGCCCAGTTCCTCAAGGCCTCTCCGCTGGGCCACCCTCCAGGCCCAACTGCCACAGAACTTCGTAGCAGTTACTGAATCCTGTCTTAAAGGGGACTCGTCCAGAGGAGGCAGGACACCACTCCTCTCCTTCCAGCTCCCATTCCCAGAGCCAGGCTGGCTCAGCAGAGCTGTGCTGATTCTGACCCATCCCAAGATGTCTCTCTTACTGCTGCCAGCATCTGCCATGGATCATCTTGAATTCCACGGCACTTGCTGGGGAAGGCTCAGCTTTAGGAGCTCCTTTACTCCTTCAGTGTTGGCTCTAAACCCAGCAAGCCTGGAATTCTACAGTGTTTGAAAAGGAATGTTTTCAAATCAGTTCAAAACACTTGCACAGAATTCATTTTTTTCACCTCAGTGACCAAGACATCACACAAACTACTGCAAAACTGAATACTTCCCACAGTACACAGGCTGGAGCAAGAAGAAAGAGCGGAACTTACATTAAATTTAATAGTTGTGCCAGTTGGAGCAGCAGTGAAGCTGGTTGGGCCAAAGAGAGAGCCAGATGTGCTCCCAAAGGGGTTGGAAGTGGTGTTGGTGGTCCCAAAGAGCCCCCCACTGCTGGTGCTCGTACCAAAGTCTGAATAAAGCATAAAAAATTACGTCAGTATTACAACAAACCCGAATTAAGTATTTAAAATTTAAACCCTAATACTTTATTCAAACTAGAAACTGAATTGAAAATGGAAAGAACAGCTGGGAAAAATAAATTGACAGCAAAGCTGGAAGGTGATGGTGCTGCTAATGCAGTTCTCTGCTGCACAAGTGTCCTTAACTCAGCACCCCAGAAACATCAGACAAACCAGTTTCCTTCTACAGCAGTCAGTTTCCTTTCTTCCAAGTAGGAAGAAAATAAAACAATAACTTCATAATAAAGAGAATCAAGCAAGGCTCCTTTTCTTTTTTTCAGAAGGGGCTGCAAGCAGTTGCTTTTGCCTCATGAAATTACAGAAGAATTTAACAGCATTCCCTGTCTTCTCCTGCCAGACAAACCCAATTGTAACTGCTCTGCCACAGGATAAAAATCTAAAATCAAACAGCACCAAAACAGTATTCAGGATAAAGAATTCCAACCAACAACCTTTGGCAATTTATTTTAAAACATAGGGCTGGAATTACAGCTACAGATTCAGGAGCATGTGGGCTCCTCCCTGGCTGCTGTGGGCACAGGGATGTCACTGTATCCTGCAGGAAAACCCCTTCCAGCCCCACCCTGACCCCTGTCCCAGCCCCCAGGTACATCCAGCTCCCACTGCTCTCCCACCCAACAGCAGAGGGGTGCCAGTCTCACTCACTTCCAAAACCAGCTGGTTTGTTCTGTGCAAAGGCATTATTCTGGGATGAGAAGAGGCTTCCACCAGTGCTGGTGGTTCCGAAGAGGCTGTTTGATGTCCCAGTGGATGTTCCAAAGCCAAAGCCAGTGCTCGTGGAGGAGGTGGCTGGTTGGTTGAATGTGGTGGACCCAAACAACCCTCCTGCAGACAGAAGCAGGCTGTTAATCCTTCACAACCTCCTCTGCTTGGGAGCTTTGACAGTTCTTGCTGTCCTGGGCTTGGGAGGGCGCTTTTTGGGTATTTTTGTTGATGATTCCTTGGTCTGGGGCTGCTCCCCTTCTCCCCTCCCTCCCCTCCCAGCCCCCTGGGGCAGTACCTGGCTTGCTCTGCGTGCTCCCGAACAGGCTGCCGGTGTTGTTGCTGGAGCCAAAGGCTGAAGTCCCAAAGGCTCCTCCACTGGTGGTACCAAAGCCAGCATCTGCAAGCACAGCCCAGAGAGCCCCTCAGGCTGCAGCTCCACAAACAGCCCCAGAACACACACAGTTCTTCCTTCCAGGCCTTCCCAACAAACCCACCACGGATTTGTTCCAGTCCCAAAACACCCCAGTGACACCGCCTTCCCCAAGCACTGCATTTTCCACTCCTCCTTCCCACAGAAGGAATTTCCACAGCAGACATGGAACCCAAACTGAAAGCTTGGTTAGGGGTGAAGCCTCAGGCTCCTGAACCTCTTGCAAGCCAGCTGGAGCACCCAGCAGCTCCCTAATTCCATCCCACAAGGGATCACCACCTCCCTGGGATTCTCTGAGCTGTACTCCAGGAAAAGACACCTCATTAGAGCCACCTTGGATACTTCACTTACTTTGCCCAAAAGTTGAAGTTGTCCCAAAGCCAGTGCTGCCTCCGAACGGAGTTCCAAAGGATTTGTTGAACATTTTCAGGATGTATCAGGTTTTCTTCCTAGACCTGGAAAGCAGAATTCAGGTTTGATTGAAATCTCACCCTGCAAACTCATTTCCCATCTCCCTCACTGCTGAGGGCAGCAATCCCACCAGACTCCTTCAGCACCAACCCCATGGCACTGTGTGGTTCCAAATCCTGCCACAACCCCAGGAGGGTCAAAGGCACCAACATTCCAGTGACACTAAACATCAGTGTCCCTAAAATTAAGGTGTCACCCTTAATTATGGCTGGAGTTCCTGCCCATCTCAGCCCGTGTCCTGGGCTGCAGCGATCCCACAGCAATCCTGGGGGTTTCCAGGAATGATTTTCCTGTTCCACCCTCTTTGCCAACTGCCTCAAGCATGGCAGAGGGGAATGCACTGCACAGGGATTACAGGAACCCAGCCTCCCTCTGCTCCCCCCTTCCCAGCAGTTGCTGTTCCAGGGGAGTTCTGCTGGGCCCAGTTCCCTCTCCAGCCCCCACGGTTTCTTTACAGCACATTCCCTGCTGCCTCTCCCCAGCCTCCTCCCTCAGCTCAAACAGATACAAACTCTGCCCCAGCTCTCTGAGTTTGTCAACAAATCCAGCACAATAATCCCCACAGCTTCTCGGGCACAGTCAGGGAACTGTGGGGTGTTTTCCTGCAGCTTCACCACTGAAAGTTCCAGATTAGCCAAAAACATACCAGATTAACAAAACAAGCCAGTACTACCCCAAATAATGTTCATATTATCCCCAAAACAGCAGTACCAGCAACAAAAAAATGCTAGAACTAGAAAAACAAAATGCCATGTTAACCCAAAAAAGCTGTATTAACAAGAAAAAGCCAAAGTTAAAAAAAAGCCAGTATTACCCCCAAAAATGCCATGCTCATCAAACATAATGTGTGTAATGATCCATGAAAAGTCATAGAAGAAAATGACAATACTAACCAGAAGAAATATGCATTACTAAAATAATGTCCATTAACAAAAAAAAAAAAAAAAAAAAGCTGGTATTACCCCACCTCCCTCCATATTCAGCAGGAGATGAGGAATTCCCCCACATTGCCAGGTACTCCCGGCAGCAGTAGCCACACACAGCACTGCAGAGCATCAGCAGTGCAAGGATGGCCCACCCCAGGAATACTCCCAAGGCAAACGATGCCAGTTAAAGCCAAAGCTGCCCTTTCCCTGTGCCCAAAGCTAGCACAGAGGGACTGGGCACTGCCCAGCACAGCCTCCCCCAGGGAAATTGATTGCTACATCCATCTGCCCATCCTTGAAACTGAAGTGTTTGTTTCCCTAACACCAGCAGCACTTTCTGGGAATGGCCAAATCCAGACTGGGAGCAGCCACAGGCACCTGCCATCCCTGAGGAGCTGGAGACTAAATCAGCCCAGAACAACCAGCCCAATCCCACAAATCAGCCCAGAACAACCAGCCCAATCCCACACTCCCCCGGCAGGAGAACTACAAGGATGATTTTTAGTGTCACCTCCAACTACTCCAACAGACACACCACGCAGTTCTGGAGTGTTAAGGGTCTCCACACATCCACAGGCAAATCCTTCCAGGCTTCATTTGTCACAGGAAGAGGAATTTCAGTGAAAGGATCCTGGTCAAAGCCAGGAAAAGCTGCTCTGACAAACTCTCAGAGCTCCCCAAGCTGAGAGGAGCTCCTGGGAGAGCTCCTCTGGGACAGGGTAACACTGCACCCTGAGCCCTCCTCACCTTCTCCCATGGGATCCCTGGGGCTGGCACAGCCCTGCCAGCCCATGGAGTGCCAGCTGTGCCCCATGGGCACCTTGTCCCCAGCCCAGAGCACTCAGTGCCACCTCCAGGGGACACCTGCAGGGATGGGCACTGCAAAGCTCCCTGGGCAGCCCCTGCCAAGGCCTGAGCTCCCTTTCCATGGGCAAATTCCTGCTGCTGTCCAAGCTGAGCGTCCTGTCAGGCAGTTATAAGAGTGGAAATGTCCACCCTGCACATCCTTTTCTCCAGGCTGACCCCCCCAGCTCCCTTTCCACCAGGATCTGCTCCCAAAGACACCTCTCCATTCCTATGGAATATTTTCAGCCACCTCCCCTTGTGACAGTCCAAGTTTCCCTTTCAGGCCAGATAAAAATCACCTGCACTGTGCAGCTGTCTGATGTTGTGCCTCTCAGCCTTATCTGCAAACTCACAAGTCACTCATTTTCTGTGGTTCCTTTTTTCTAAGTCACTGCTCTCACATTGTCCTGAGATCACTAAACGCCAAACTCTACCTAAGAAGAAAACTAAAAAATCATATTTTAAGAGAAAATGTGTTATGGAAAGATTTCCCCCTCCCACAGCAAGCATTTGTTCTACTTCAAACCCACTCCTCTTGCCCTGCACCTTGAGCGCTGGGTCCAGTTCTGGGCTTCTCGGAGCAAGAGACACCTAGAGGGGCTGGAGCATGTCCAGGGCAGGGAATGCAGCTGGAGAATCCCTGAGGGAGCTGGGAAGGGGCTGGAGAATCCCTGAGGGAGCTGGGAAGGGGCTGGAGAATCCCTGAGGGAGCTGGGAAGGGGCTGGAGAATCCCTGAGGAGCTGGGAAGGGGCTGAGACTGGAGCAAAGGAGGCTCAGGGGGCCCTTGTCCCTGCCAGGAGGGCACAGCCGGGGGGGTCGGGCTCTGCTCCCAGGGAACAGGGACAGGAGCAGAGGGAACGGCCTCAGGCTGGGCCAGGGCAGGCTCAGCTTGGACAGCAGCAGGAATTTGCCCATGGAAAGGGAGCTCAGGCCTTGGCAGGGGCTGCCCAGGGAGCTTTGCAGTGCCCATCCCTGCAGGTGTCCCCTGGAGGTGGCACTGAGTGCTCTGGGCTGGGGACAAGGTGCCCGTGGGGCACAGCTGGCACTCCATGGGCTGGCAGGGCTGTTCCAGCCCCAGGGATATGGGGATTCTGGTAACGCAAGAGCTGGACCAGAATTAGTAAAACTCGAAGGTTTTACACAGCATCCCCCTCCCACTCGCTGCAGTCCCAGCTGAGGAGGGATCCCTCACGCCAAAAGGCTCTAATTGAAGTTTAACAGCAACAGCAGAAAATCCCCCAAAACCCCCCAAAGAAACCCATGTCGCCAACACAACTTGAAGTCACATGTAACCAACCTAACTCTAAACTACGACTATTTAACACGACAGTAAATAACTCCCGGCCCCGGGGACCGCCGGGCCGTTACCCGCATCCAGAGCCGCGTATCCCCCGTGGAAAACACCCGGAATCTCCGACCGTACCCGCACCGGGGCAACCAAAAGGCCTAAAAATCCCCAAAAGCGGCCAGGTACTGCGGAGATAGCCGCGGCACGGCTGCTGGGAAATCCCACCCGCTCACGGCCTTCCCGCCTCCCTCCGGCCCTCCCTCCGTCCTGGGGCCCCTCTGCGCCCCCCCCTCCCCACTCCGGGACCGCCCGGTCTCCCGGCACAAAAGGCCTGACGGCGGCGCCACAGCCACGCCGGGAAGACAGGGCGGCCAGGCCGCGTCGCTCGGCGCGGGGGGCGGGCAGAGCAGCCCCCGCAGGCCCCAGTGCTCACCGCGGGTGCCGGGAAGCGCCGCTCGGAGCGGCCGGGCCGGGTCGGGCCCGCGGTGCCGCCGCCGCCGCCTCACGGGGCCGCAGCTGCGTCACAGCCCGCGCGCGCACTCCCGGCCTCCCCCGCGCGCCGCCTCGGCCCCGCCCCGCTTCCGCCTCCCATTGGCCGCGCCCCCCCGCTCTCGCACCAAGCTCAACGCTGACTGGGCGAAGCTGCGCCGCGCACTGAGCGCCCATTGGCCGAACGGGTGTCGGAGAGGGTGGGGCTTTGCGCCGCGGAAGGGTCCAGAACGGCCCGTGTCGCGGCGCCACCCTGACATCCGGGGCGTTTGGAGGGGGCGGGGCTTCTGTCGCGAGGACCAATCGTGTGTGGCGGCGCGCGGGAGCTGGGCCCCGCCTCTTAAAGGGGCCGCAGCGGGTTTTTGGGGCGGGGGAAGAGGAGGAAGAGGTGGGAGAAAGGGAGGAAGAGGAGGAGGCGGAAAAGGCGGAGGAGGCGTGGTGGGGCTGCCGGTCGGGCCATGGGGCAGCGCCACGGGGGCTGAGCGGTGAGCGGGGTCACGGGGGTTTTGGGGAGGGGTCCCAGGGAGGGTCTCTGGGGTGCCCCGAGGGGTCACTCGCTGCGGGAGCCTGGGGGTCCTGGGACGGGGGGCGCCTGCGGGGAGCCCGGGGAGGAGTCTCCGGGGGTGTGCGGTACCCGGGACAGCTCTCGGGGTGCTGCAGCCCCTCTCCTGCAGGACAGGTCGCGGCCATTCAACACGCGATACAAAAGGTTTGACTTTTATTTGCCCTCTTTGGGCGAGACCCCCGCGGGGAGGGAGGGCAGGGGCTGCGGGGCTCCTGCCGTGGGGTCCCCGGGGTGTCCCACGGCACGGGGAGCTGTAGCCGAGCCCCCCGAGGGAGGAGCAGGGTTTGGGGGGCTCCATCCCCCGCCCCGAGCTGTGGGGAGCCCTCGGGGGGTCCCGGGGAGGGGAGCCTGGGCCGGCTGGGGACCCCCCTCCGCACCGAGTCCCGGCCCTTTGCAGCTTCCTTTTCTCTTTGCTTTTATCCTCAAATAATTCCCTCTCTCCCTGCCCAGCAGCGCGGCTGGGGCTGAGCTCTGCGTTCGTTCTGTGGCCCCTCGGTGCTTGGGGTCGGTGCCTTCCCTGGGGCTCGGTCCCTAGTTGTGGGGGGCTTTTGGGGCGGGCACAGTGATGTGCTGCCCTGGGGCACTGCCCAGACGGCTCGGGGATTGTCCATAAATCCGATTTGTCCCGCAGCCGGGCTGTGGGATCCATCCCAGCCTGATCCCTTGGGGCTGGGGGACCCCTGTTCTGGGGTCTGCCAGGCTCCAGACGTGCCTGTCCCCGCATTCCCGGCCTGACAGCCCGGTTTTGTTGTTGTGTGGGGCTTGTGCTGCCCTGACCCTGCAGCCGGGGGTGTGTGGAGTCATGGAATATTCTGAGGGAAGGGAGCCCCAGGGATCCCCCAGTGCCACCCCTGCCCTGCCCAGACCCCACCCAGCCCAGCCTGGGCATCCCTGGCAGCGCTGACCAAAGGCTCCTGGAGCTGTGGCAGCCTCGGGGCCGTGCCCATTCCCTGGGCAGTGCCAGCACCCTCTGGGCAAGAACCTTTCACAATATCCAGCCTAACCCTGCCCTGGCCCAGCTCCAGGCAGCGCGCTGCCCGTGCAGGGCCGGGTGCGGCGGGGCGAGCACGGGCTGGGGAGCCGGGGCTGGGGGAGCCGGGCTGTGGGAGCCGGGGCTGAGGGAGCCGGGGCTGGGGGAGCCGGGGCTGGGGGAGCCGGGGCTGAGGGAGCCGGGGCTGAGGGAGCCGGGGCTGGGGAGCCGGGGCTGGGGGAGCCGGGGCCGGGAGAGCCGGGGCTGTGGGAGCCGGGGCTGTGGGAGCCGGGCCCGGGAGAGCCGGGGCTGTGGGAGCCGGGGCTGTGGGAGCCGGGGCTGTGGGAGCCGGGGCTGTGAGAGCCGGGGCTGGGGGAGCCGGGGCTGGGGGAGCCGGGGCTGTGGGAGCCGGGGCTGTGAGAGCCGGGGCTGGGGGAGCCGGGACTGAGGGAGCCGGGCCCGGGAGAGCCGGGGCTGAGGGAGCCGGGCTCTGGAGCTGGGGCCGGGGCAGCCGGGCTGTGCCGGAGGAGCCGCGGCTCGTGGCGGGACTGACAGCGGTGGCCTGGC